>OZ012739.1:129581803-130171803 GCA_963859935.3 Lathyrus sativus
GTAAACGAAGAGACGCGATCCAGAAGAAGCAGTGAGAACATGGCTACAGATACAAACCAGCCAGATAACTCTAACCAGCGAGGAGACAGTTCTATCAAAGGAATAAGAAACGAGGGAATTCCCCCTCCGATACCGTCAACTAGAGACCAGACGGTGCTTCCTGTGAGGCCAGTGCCGACGCCTTCAGCGCTTGGAGTGGGATCGACGGTGATAAGGCCTTATACTCAACCAGTGTTAGAATACATTGGTCACCAGACGTCGAATCCTCAGATTGTGTTAGGGGGGAGTTCGACGTTCAGGCAGTTTGTGCCTCCTGGCTTTTCACAGTCACCCAGAAACCCTTCATATGGGATGCCCACTGCTATGATGCAAGGACTCTAAAGTGCGCCCCCTATATTTTCAGATCAGGAGATGGCTTCGCCACTGCAAGGGTCGGGGTCAGGCGTGAACATGAGTCGAAACCCCCAGAGTTTAGGGTATTCGACACAAGGCTCCAATTTGACCAACACATCAGTGGCGTGTTTGAGAAAGCAGATGGATGAAAGTAACTTACAGATGGTTCAGACTTTGTCGCAAACCATGGGTGAAATATTTCAGCCATTAATCCAAAATACAACCCAGACCAACCAACAAATGGCGGTACAATTAACAAGATTGGCTGAATTCATGGGGGTGCCTCCCTTAGCCAGAAATCAGGCCGCAATAGCGAACACCCCGTGAGATAACCTGGCGAACGTGACAGAAGTCGATGTAGGAAACCAAGGAAGGGTAGTCCCTCCGGTAGTCGAAGAGCTTAGGGAAGAGCCATTGCAGAACCAACCCCGTGGCTTGGGAGAAAGAAATCCAGGGTTGGTGGCTGTGAATCGAAACCAAGACGCAGACAATGTAGTCCAGCATGTTCGTCGAAACAACATAGCCGTAGACAATAGTCTAGCGGCCATGGTCGAGAGAATTATGGCCAGAAATGGGTTAAACACCGGTTTTACTAGGCCAAATAACACTTCACCTATAGTAGACTATATCCTTCAGGCAGAGTTACCTCCTAGGACGAAAGTGCCTAAGTTCACTAAGTTCTCAGGAGATACGACGGAATCCACCGTCGAACATGTGGCTCGTTACTTAATTGAGGCTGGAGAGATAGCGAACGACGAAAGCCTTAGGATAAAAACTTCCCAAGTTCTCTTACTAAGAACGCCTTTACCTGGTTCACCACGATCCCCCCCAACACGATATGTAACTGGACCCAGTTAGAGCGTTTGTTTCATGAACAGTTCTATATGGGTCAGACTAAAATTAGTTTAAAAGAGCTAGCTAGCGTGAAGCGTAAATTCTCTGAACCCATAGAGGAGTACCTTAATAGGTTCCACTTGCTTAAGGCCAGATGCTTCACGCAGGTCCCTGAACATGAGTTGATCGAAATGGCCGCTGGCGGCCTCGACTACTCTATTAGGAAAATATTGGACACCCAGTACCTAAGGGACATGGCCCAATTAGCCGATCGGGTTCGACAACTCGAAAGACGAAAAGACGAAAAGGCTAAATTCAATAAAAATAAAAAGATAGCTTTTGTCGAATTCAATGATAACTTCGAAGGCCTGGGTGACGAGCCCATGAGTTTCGACGATGGCGAAGTGGATCTTGCTGAACTCAAGCAAGGGCCACCTTACTTATGCAAAGTATTAGCTCCTCCACAAGGGAAGAGTTATGTCGAATCTGAAAAGAATGATAGGTTCCCAAAGAAAACATATACCTTTGACATCACAAAATGTGATGAAATCTTTGATTTGTTAGTTAAGGATGGACATATGATAGTGCCTCCTGGCGCCAAAATGTCATCCATAGAGCAAAGGAAGAAAAGAGGGTTTTGTAAATATCATAATTTCTTGGGTCATAAAACATCTCAATGTTTTCTTTTCACGGACCTCGTTCAGAATGCGATCCAAGAGGGACGTCTAAAGTTCGGGGAAAAAGCTGGTGGCCAAATAAGGGTCGACTCAGATCCTCTACAGACGGCAGACGCAAACTACACGGAGCCAATCGAGGCTAATATGATCGAAGTTGTCAGTGGTTACGACTTCTCAATCGAAGTAACGGAGGTTGCTGGCAATCCCATAGACGAAGCGGTGATGGCGAAGGTTACCATCAATTTCGGACATGAGAACTATGTCGAAATGGAAGTTGATAGCTGTGACCAGAGGGGTGAAACCAAGGGCCCAAGCGACAGGAACAATCTGGGTTGGGAAATAGTGACCAAGGAAACAACTGATGACTTTGTTAAGATCAATGAAGCTACCAAAGGCGTGGAGTTAAGTCTGAAAAAGCTTAACTTGGCCAAAGAAATTGAGATTAACATGGTTCAAATCACTCAGCATGAGGAGGTAGCGGATAGTGAGTCAAACTACCAGGAAACACACACAAGGGAAGCCTACCCAGAACAAGAGGAATCCATCGTTTCTTTCCTTCACCGCTGCCAACAAAAGGGTTCTAGTGTAAGGCTCTGTCCCCGATGCAGCGCCATATTCGACAAGAAGGCTGCACAAAAATTGGAGGGGACATGTAGGTTGAAGCAAGAAAGAGAAAGGTCAAGATTCGACCCTCGAAGAGGCCTCCAACAGAGATCTAACCCTCACATAAGGCCTCCAATGAACAAGTCCACTAGCTTCAAACCCAACGCTGAGGCCACTGATGGAAAGTGGACGAATCCTAATGAGAACAAGAAGCAAGGACAAAAGAGATGGAAGAATTTCGAAGTACAAAGGGGATCCTCGTTAAGCTATCGAAAAGAATTTCAGTCTTCGAAGGCTGCTCATATATCAGAAAATTACAAAGGGAAAAACCCCATGTCTCCATCCCAATGGAGACGTGAGCAGAGAAGAAGGAAGGCACATAGAGAGGGTACACACAAAGACCAACCACAGTCCAGTACCAATAATCCTACAAAGCAGGAAGGTCGAATGGAAGCTCTTGGGAAGACACCTGTAGGAAGAAAGTTGTTTCCAACACGGATGAAAGAACAAATAAAGTCGGTCGACGATGAAATGACCGATAACTTTGATGAAGATTCTGATGATACGTTGGATATTCTAGTCAATGTAGTATCAGTGATACCCAGGGAGTTCGACAGGGTTTCAGTAGTCGAGAACTCAGACGCCTATACGGACTGGGAAATAATGGCTCATAAGCCGGTGTGCTAATATGTAATGAACAATGGCTGCGTCGAGGAGCAAAATTCTTTCTTCGAACAGCCAACGGAGGCGATGAAAAACCATCTGAAGCCTCTTTATATCACATCACAAATAGATAAGGTCCCAATCAATAAAATATTGGTGGATTGCGGCGCTACGGTGAACTTGATGCCGCATTTCTTGCTGAACAAAATTGGGAAAAGAGAGATAGACACCAAGCCACACAACATGGTGTTATCAAATTATGAAGGGAAGATAGGTTCGACTATGGGGGTCATTCAGGTAAATGTCACGGTCGGAACCATCACCCTTCCGACTGTCTTCATGGTGGTAGAAACCACCGCCAATTATAATCTATTACTTGGAAGAGAATGGATTCACGGAGTGGGGGCAGTGCCATCGTCCATGCATCAGAGGATTGCCATCTGGCGACCAGATGGTATTGTCGAAAACATCGAAGCGGATCAGGGATACTTTAAAGCACCTGTAAACCAAATTAATAGAGGACAGTTTGACAAACATTTGGCCAGTATAGGGCCATGCGAACCTGCAGACTTCGACTTTACACCTAATGACGAATTTTTATTATTTGTGTGTATCTGAACTAACCAATCTTAGAGGGTCTGAACGTTGGCTAACGTTTCATTTCTCAAGATAATTCAGAAGCACATGCAAGCAAACACGTGTCACTCTGAATCTGAAAAGATGGCGTGCACATTACTGAAGAGACATTTGAGGTATTGTTTGAATAGTTAAAATCTTGGTTCTCCCCCCAAATTGTCAGAATCAATTAATGCTTTGAAATGCTTTTTATTCTTTTCATTAAATGCCATTTAATGCTAAGTGAATACGTGCTAAATGCATCTGTTTGTGTGCGCTAGCTTCTCTCTATAAATACCACAAATCACACCATTTCACACTTTTCACTTCACAAACATTATATGCATTTCTGTTTGCTATTTGCTCTTCATCAAAACCCTAAACCTTCATCCAAATCTTCTTCATCTTCAACAATGGCAACATCATCCTCAACATCAACTCAGTTTCAATCATCTATGGCTGCAATTGCATCATCAAACATGGGTGTTACTCCCTTTAAGGAACCAAAGAGAACATTGTTAACCCCTGTGGACAAGCTTGAAGTTCTTTGTGAATCAATGGTGGATTTTGATTCTTTGGTTGAAAATGGATTTGACTTGCGTTCCATTATTGGTGCTCAAGGCTGGGTTAAATATTTTGACAGGTTGTTTGGTCCAGTGTATCCATACTTGGTGAAGGAATTTTGGATTCATGCATCTGTTTATCCAAAGTTCATCCTCTCTTCTGTTCTGGGAAAAGAGATCATAATCACTGAAGATCTCATTAGGAAACTCATAGGGTATGAGGAAACTGATGGAGTTTGTCATCTGCCAGCTGGGCGTGTTGACATGGAAGAAGTGTATGAGGAAGTTATTGCATCTGGACAGGCTTCCAAAAAATTTAAGGATCTGAAACCTGACTACAAAATCAAAGATTACTTAGAAGGGGGGGGGGGGTTGAATAAGTATGACAAATAATCAAAGATTTAAACACAGTTATTTTTATCCTGGTTCGTTGAACTCAACTACTCCAGTCCACCCTCTCAAGAGTGATTTGCCTTTCTCAGTCAAGGACTTAATCCACTATTTAATCAAACAGATTACAATAGTAACACCTAAGAACAACTGTTCTTAGTCTTCTCAAGAGCTACTGATCCCAACTGGATCCTCTTAAGGAAAACCTTTTACAATCAATGTAAAACTATTACAAGAGTAAGAATGCTTCTAAGAAGCAGTTATCACAACTGTGATATTTCTCTTAAGTTAAGAACAATGTTATAGCAAAATAAAATTATAAGAGCTTTGAGAGTTCTGCTTTGATGAGTGATTTTTGCAAGTAGTTCGTTACTGAAGAAGATGGAGTGGACTTCTTTATATAGGCACTTAGATCCATGAAGTCTTTTTAACGTTGAAGGCTGTGCTGAAAAGCCTGGAGCCTTTTGTCTTTTCATTGGAGGCTGTGCTGAAAAAGCCTAATGCCTTTTGTCTTCACTTTGCAGAAACTTTCCTTAGAATGGAATGCACAGATAAAACCTTTTTGTCTGTGTTCTTGTGTCTAGCACAAAAGAGGAAAGAGCTGTTGAGATATGCCAACGTACATATTCAAATCTTCTTCACTAAATAAGTTCAGCTTTCAACATTAGAGTCTGAATCTTTAGAATCTCCAAAGTAGAGATCTTCTGGATCTTCAGAGTCTTGGGATGTTCTTCAGATTGTGCTGAATCAGAGTATGTGCAGCTTGTATGTTTGAGCGTGTAATTCTATCAAAGCAGAGTCTTCTATATCAGATTCTCAATACTTAAGCAGCGCAGTATCTTCAGAGTCATCTGATGACTAAGCTTCTGATCTCTCAGAGTCTTCTATTCTTTAGAGGCTCCTGCTTCAGAATCTTCAGTAGACAACATTCAGATTCTTCTGGGAGCAGCGTTCAGATCTTCATTTAAGATGCTCTTGAACCTTTGAAGCCTTTCATAATATCATTGTTCAGATCCAAATTTGCTCTTTTAAGAATATTTTCTTTAGTACCTGTAGCAAACAGTCTAGAACAAATTTAGAGTATATAATTCTTGAATACAAAATTCATAAGTGTTATCATCAAAACATAGAGATATAACTAAGAAACAATCTGTGTTCTTACAATCTCCCCCTTTTTGATGATGACAAAACATGAGAAATTTTGTTCAATAAAAAGTATGAATTATAACTCCCCCTGAGATTAACAATCTCCCCTTGAAATGAATACTCTAATAAAAGAAAACACTTCCCTTTTTGATTAAGTATATTTCAGGTTCAGAGCTTGATGAAAGAGGTTTGACTTTCAGAATTAAATCTTGATGCCAGATAATTATGACTTCCTTCAGTCAGAGCGCCTGGTTATCATCTTGCTTGAATTCTCTTTCAGAGTAAAGGTATCAGAGTAAGATATCAGAGTTATCAGAGTTGATTGAATACTCATATTTTCTTTGGAAGATCAGGTTCTGGTTGGAAAAGTCTCAGGGTAACTTCAATGAATTATGTCAGATATATCAATGTAATCTGAAAGACTTAAATTCAAAGTAAGTTAATAAAATGTCTGAATTTCAGTTTTAGTAATTGCTTATAGGTTGAATACTCAGATTCTCTTTTTCTCCCCCTTTTTGTCATAATCAAAAAGATTTTTAAAGACAAAAAGAAACAGAAGAAAAGAAGCATATAGAAGCAAAAACATCAACATGCAATTAAACATACCAAAGTTCACAGTCAAACAGGCAGAAGCCAAAACGCATAACACAACAAAAAGAAAACAACAAAAGCAGTAACAAGTGCAAAAACGAAAAATAAAACTAAGTCTGGCGAGAGGCAATAAGGGTCAGAAGCTCTGTCATTTTGGCAGTTGACTCTTCTTGCTTAGACATCCAGGTCTTGATCTCATCAGTTGTCTTCTCTTGCTTGATCATCCAATCTTTTATATCCTTAACATCATTCACAAGCTCTGTGACCACAGATGAAGAGGGAGCAGATGCAGTAGCAGCAGGGTTCCCTTCAGATTGGTTTTCTTCAGAAGCTTGTTCAACCATTTCAGATTCAGGAACTTCTGGAGGAGCAGCTTCCAAAAGTAACACAGGAGGAGGAGGAGGCATGTTCATCAGAGTTACCTTGATTAATTCTGCAAACTTAGTCTTAGCAAGCTTAGAGCATTTAGCCCTAACTTTTAAGGCAGCTTTGTTGAACATCCAGATGAAGCGCTTCCAAGCAGCATTTGAAACAGTTTGATCCAAACTAGATATGCACACATCCTTAACACGAGTATATTCAGAATCTATCTCCTTTTTGAAAATTTCAAACATAGCATTAACACATGATCCTAGATCTGACTGTTCAGACTGTTCAGAGGGATTAGGATTAGGAGTGTTAACAGGAGTAGGTTCAGATGGTGTAGGTTCAGATGGTTGTGGTTGAGGTGATGTTGGTTGAGATGTTTGGATGTCAGATTGAGGGAGTTCAGATGGTTGAGGAATGGTTTGTGTTTCAGATGGATTGGTTTCAGATGGTTGAGGAATGGTTTGGGTTCCAAATGTTTGAGTTTCAGATAGTTGAATTTCAGATGGTTGTGGTTGAGGTGGAGAGTTTGGTGGAGTATGAAACATGGAAATGTTAAGATGTTCCTTCATAA
This sequence comes from Lathyrus sativus, assembly GCA_963859935.3. Classification (NCBI taxonomy): domain Eukaryota; kingdom Viridiplantae; phylum Streptophyta; class Magnoliopsida; order Fabales; family Fabaceae; genus Lathyrus; species Lathyrus sativus. Next base: position 129,589,219 of record OZ012739.1, read on the forward strand.
CACTCTCAGAACGTGCTTGTTTGAGTGACTCTGATTCAAAATCAGATGATTCACAATCAGAAGATTCATCTGAGTGAACAGATGTTGAAGAAATTATAATTGATTGATTGAGGGGTTCTATATCCATAATATTGTCAGAAAGATTTGGATCTTCTGATGGAATTGGTTGTTCAGAGTGTTCAGTTTGAACAGTCTCTGGTTGGTTTGGTTCTGAAATGATTTTCATCCTTTTCAGATTGAGTCCATTTATCTCAGATCCAATGATGTATGACATATCTTCTGTTATCTTTGCATCTGTCAGATGCTTTACTAGCTTGTTTTCAACAAGAATGTCTGAAATCAGTCTTCCCAGAGGTATCCAAGTTCTAACTTTCACAGCTTTAGCTCTGATCTCTTCTCTAGTTTCTTTGACATGAGTCAGAAGATGACTGAAGATCAGATAGGGCATATCCACCTTAACATTCTGGCTGATGCAGTACATGAAATACAGATGTTCTGAACTCACATAGTCTGGTGAGTTGGATGACTTTCTGTGAAAAAATGTACTCATAAATATCTTTGCCCAGATCCTATAGATAGGTTTCAGATCTTTAACCTTACTTGTTGGTGTTCCAGCTACAGTGATTTCTTCATATACCTTAGCCATATCAATACGTGAAGAAGAAAGGTTTGAAACTCCATCAGATTCAGTATAACTGAACAGTTGCCTGATCAGTTTCTCAGTAATCACTATCTCCACCCCAAGGACAGATGAGTGAATAAACTTAGGACCAGCGCTAGCGTGAATCCAGAATTCCTTTACAAGAGTTGGATACACAGGACCCATCAATCTCTCAAAGTATTTCTCCCAGCCTTGAGCTTTAATGGCAGGTGTTAGGTCAAACCCATTTTCCTTTAATGATTCAAGATCAACGAAGCTCTCACACAGAACCTCAAGATCTGCTACTGGAGTAAATAGGGTGCGTTCTGGTTTCTTGTACATTATAGTTTTGTTGGATTTTTCAGCAGTATTTGATGTAGAAGCCATTGATGAAGAAGAATATCTTGATTTGGGTTTAGGGTTTTGGTAGAGGTTGAAGAGAGAACAGAAACGCATAGGTGTAGTGAATGTGAAAAGTGTGAAAATAGTGTGATAGGTGGTATTTATAGAGAACCAAAAAATCAAGCATTGGGCACAACAAAAGACACATACGCACGTTTGTACAACATTTAATGAAAGTAATCATTTCACATTAAAATTATGACAGCTGGGGGGAAAACCAAGAAAAATGAGATTTTCAAAGCAATACCTCAAACGTCAATTCAGTTGAGCACTCCATCATTTCAGATACTGAGTGACACGTGTTTGCTTTGTATGTGCATCTGATGTCTCTCAAGAAATGAAACGTTTCCAACTTTCAGATCTTCTGAGTTTGTTTGTTCAGAGTTTCACACAAATAAATTAATTAAAGATAAATGAACAATAGTCAGGTGAAATACTTCAGATCATTAAACATTTTGCATCTGAGAAGTTGCCTCTGATAAATATTACTCTGGACAAAAATCCATACAAATATTTTTCAGAATGAACTTAAATCTATCTTCAGCAAGGGGTTTTGTGAAAATATCAGCCCATTGATGATCTGTATCAACAAAGGCTAGATTGATTACACCCTTCTGAACATAGTCTATGATGAAGTGATGTTTAATTTCTATATGTTTAGCCTTAGAATGCAAGATTGGATTTTTTGACAAACATATAGCAGAAGTATTATCACAGAAGATAGAAAGATTACTCTCATAGATCTGATAATCTTCTAACTGACTCTTCATCCAGAGCATCTGCGTACAACATCCATCAGCAGCAATGTATTCTGCCTCTGTAGTTGATAGTGCAATAGTGGGTTGCTTCTTGCTGTACCATGAGATCAGATGACTTCCAAGAAACTGACAGCTTCCAGAAGTGCTTTTACGTTCAACTCTGTCTCCAGCATAATCAGCATCACATAATCCAACTAATGAAAATTCATCAGATCTTCTGTAACATAGACCCATGTTAGTAGTACCTTTCAGATACCTTAGAATCCTCTTAACAGCTGTTAAGTGTGATTCTCTAGGATCTGATTGGAATCTTGCACATAAGCAGACACTAAACAGAATATCTGGTCTAGAAGCAGTCAAGTATAGAAGAGATCCTACCATACCTCTGTAGAGTTTCTGATCTACCTTCTTACTTACCTCTTCCTTACCTAGAGTGCTTGTAGGGTGCATTGGAGTCTTTGCCATTTTACTATCAACCATGTTGAACTTCTTCAGAAGCTCTTTAACATATTTGGTTTGATGTATGTAGGTGCACTCTGGAGTCTGGTTGACTTGGATTCCCAAAAAGAATCTCAATTCTCCCATCATGCTCATTTCAAACTCTTCCTGCATACATTTAGCAAACTCCTCGCCACTGGAGCATATGTCTCAGTGTAATCAATACCTTCTTGTTGACTGTATCCTTGAGCAACCAGCCTTGCCTTATTCCTTTCAACTTCTCCCTTTTCATCAACTTATTCCTGAAGACCCATTTTGTTCCAAAAACATTGAATCCTTTAGGTCTAGGAACTAGATCCCAAACTTCATTTCTGGTGAATTGATTTAGCTCTTCTTGCATGGCAATAATCCATTCATTATCTTGCATAGCCTCATCCACAGATGTTGGTTCAATTATTGACACTAAGCCAAACAATGAAGATTCAGATGTTCTGAGATAGGATCTTGTCCTGATTGGATCATCTTTCTTTCCAATAGTCACGTCTTCTGGATGAGATGCCTTGATTCTGGAAGAAGATCCTCTGACATTTGATCTTTCAGAAATGTGTAAGTTGTCCAATTGAGAAGATAGGGGAATAACATCTGGAGTTGCTTCAGATTCCTTTTCTTTAGCCTTTTCTGCCTCTGATCCTTCAGAGTCTGTGAGAATCACTTCTCTATCTGCAGAATTCTCAAACTGCTTTGGCTTTTCAGAGCCAAGCTTATCATCAAATCTTACATGAATAGATTCTTCAACAATCTGTGTTTTAGTATTGAATATTCTGTAGCCTTTGGAGCGTTCAGAATAACCAAGCATGACACACTTCTGTGCTTTGGAATCAAACTTGTTAAGATTTTCTTTAGTGTTAAGTATATAACAAGTACATCCAAAAGGATGAAAATATGAAATGTTAGGCTTTCTGTTCTTCCACAGTTCATATGGAGTCTTTTTCAGAAGAGGTCTTACAGACACTCTGTTCTGAATGTAACAAGCTGTGTTGATTGCTTCTGCCCAAAAGTGTTTTGCCAGATTTGTCTCATTGATCATGGTTCTGGCCATTTCTTGCAGAGTCCTGTTTTTCCTCTCTACAACCCCATTTTGTTGTGGAGTTCTAGGACAGGAAAAATCATGAGCAATGCCATTTTCAGAAAAATATTTTTCAAAATATTTATTTTCAAATTCACCCCCATGATCACTTCTGACTTTTATAATTTTGAAATCTTTTTCAATCTGGACTTGCTTGCAGAAGTCAAAGAACACAGAATGTGACTCATCCTTGTGTTTTAAGAACTTTACCCATGTCCATCTACTATAGTCATCAACAATGACTAATCCATACTTCTTGCCTCTGATGGATGCAGTTTTCATTGGTCCAAATAGATCAATATGAAGTAGTTCTAGTGGTTTGGAAGTAGAAACAACATTTTTTGATTTAAAAGATGTTTTTGAAAACTTCCCCTTTTGGCATGCTTCACAAAGAGCATCTGAAGTGAACTTCAGATTAGGGAGTCCTCTGACAAGATTAAGTTTATTAATCTGAGATATACGTCTCATATTAATATGGCCCAATCTTCTGTGCCAGACCCATTGCTCTTCATTAACAGACAAGAGGCATTTAACATTTTGAACTTTAAGTTCTGAAAGATTTATTTTATAGATGTTGTTTTTCCTCTTACCCCTAAATAGGACAGAACCATCCTTTTGACATATAGCTTTACAACATTTTTGATTAAAGGTAATATCATAACCATTGTCACTTAATTGACTTATGGACAATAAGTTATGTTTTAGGCCTTCAACAAGTAAAACATTAGTTATAGAGGGAAGTTTACCATTTCCAATAGTGCCAGATCCAATGATCTTGCCTTTCTGGTTCCCTCCAAACTTCACGTCACCTCCAGATCTAAGTTCTAGGCTTTGGAACATAGACCTTTCTCCTGTCATGTGTCGTGAGCATCCAGAGTCCAGGTACCATGACTGGCGTCCGGATCTTGCTGCTAAGAACATCTGCAACAGGAATTATTTTGTTTTTAGGTACCCAGATCTTCTTGGGTCCTGTAATACCCCAAATTTTACCCTTATATTTTAGTCAGTCATTTTGCATAGCATCTCATATGTGCATTTGCTAACCACTAACAAGTCCTGAAGGTGTTTGTTTTGCAGGAAATACCCCAGGGGCGTTTTGGTCATTTTGAAGCATAATCCGTAATTTTGGGGCCTAATGAGGTTTTACTCCTGAGGCGTTTATTTACGTGGGTTTGATATCAATTTGGTTTGGAAAATCTGATCTGTGGAACGGGGTTTAACAAGAAATCATTCTTTTATCTTCCAGTTTATCTTTAGAGGGACAACAGTGAAAACTTCTACTGATTGATGGAGTTTATTCGTGTTGAAGTTATTAAGATTTGGATCGAATTAATTCGAGGATATTTGTCTGATAAGATTTAATCGGATGTTGAGATGTTGGCGAATTAAATCATGGAAAGGAAATAGGAAAATGATTTTAATAAATATGTGAAGTTCATTCATAATATTTTATTATTATTTGTAAAGAGAATTTGGATAGAAATTTGAATAATATTTCATCATGATTTATAAAAGGGAAATAATTTGGATAAAAAATGTATTATTGAATTATTTCATAATATTTTTTTATTACAAGTTACAGAGAAATAAAGATGGCATATCCTAAATCCTAAGTCCTAATAATTTCTAAGATGTCCCTTGAGCTTCTCCGCAAAATCTCCGATTCACCTGCACATCAAAACAGAACAAACAGAATAGAAGGGGTTAGAAATTATTTTTGACACTCTCAGAACATCGTCATCATCGAGTGCCGGGAGTGGCACAACCGAAGCTGCGTCCTACCCCCCGTTACCGATCCGCGCCGTTGGCGTCAGATCAGGTAACACCTGTTCTTATCGTTACGGGACATCCGAGAGATAGAAGTGATAAAAGAAGCGGGACTGATTCGTTTTTCCGCGATTGGATTTCCAAACCGATACGAGAGTAAGGCAACATAATCAATCTGAATTCAGACCCGGATGCCGGCAGGTCAGAGTCGCTTTGGTTTCGAAAAATTCCAACACCTGAAATTCCACAAACAGCATCAGTACAAATTGATGACAGAAACTAAAAAACAAGACAGTTCATAAGATGCCACAAGTAAATGGAAATTCAAACTGAAATGCAAGCCAAAACTGCATCAAACTGCATCAATTCTGAACCACATAGGCAAGTTCATGAAAACCAAGTTCAAACAGAACAAGAAAAATGAAATGAAGCCAAGACTGCATCAAATTGCGTCAAAATAGTTCAGAACGAAAACCAAGCCTAAACAGAACAGACTTTGAATGGCCTCAACAAAGTATCAGAAAAACGAAAGGCAAATCAAAACAGCATCATACGCTGCATCAAAGTTCAGAGGCATCAATTAAAGTCAAGCTTCATGTTGGAAATCACAGCACAAAATCATGGCACGAATTGTACCAGCAAGGTTAAGCAAACATAAACATCTCGGTTCACAAGATAAACGAGTGCACAAAACCATAGCAGTCCATATCAGTCGTCGCGGCTCAGATGAACATCATCGCCCAAACTCGCAGCCACTATCAGGTAAATGTCTCAAGGCAACATTAAGCAACATTCGAACTCATAGTTGGACACGATTGCCCAAAATACCAGTCCTGAAACGCAAGAAGCAAATAGCATCAGCAAAAGTTCATCACAGGCTAATGGTTAAAACAACTCAAATGGAACAAATGATAAACCACAAGCGAAGAACCCCGCATAGATCATTAGAGGCAACAGCAGTATCATTAGGCTCAGAATATTATCATCATCGCCGTACACCTTTCCCGGCAATTCTGACTCGACCAAAGCCGTGGTATCAGCCCTCTCTGAAAGAAGAAGAGGAAAAGCTAACTGCATCAGGAAAAGAATTCATGTCAGCAAAACAAACCAATATCCAGATCGTATCAGGAAAAGAGATCAAAGAAACCATATCAGAAAAATAATAGAAAGAGATTTTGATTTGATATCAATTCCAAATCAGAGAAAAAATGTTTCGAAGCAAATCCAATTACGAATCCAATCAGATCCTAACAAAGTTCAATCAGATATCAGAATCATACCAAATGAAATCCAAATCATATCTGTCAACAAAATGGAAAACTTCGATTCAGATAAAATCAGATCGTATCAGAAACGAATGCTAACAAAATCAAATCGAATCATAAAAAATCAACACGAAATCATATCTCAGAAAAAGAGCAGCAAATCAGATCAAAGGCCCAAAAGAACGATTGAAAAAGAGTATATAAAAAGGGATGATTTCACCTCAGAAAAGACCCCTAACGAAGATCGCGAGCGAACCCGAACGAACGAAATCGCGAAAGCCCCAGAGGAACGGAAAAAGTCACATGCAAAAACCCTAACGACCGCGAACTCAGACGAAGGACCCCTCATCATCATCGTTCAAACGCACCACCCAACATACACCGTGTATCATCCATTATCGGTCACGAAGGATTCGGAACGGAGAGATCACCAGCACCGTCCGCGAAGAACGACGGGCAATTTCCCGTTTTGGGCCTCAGCTCGCGCCATCATCGGCCGGTTTCACTTTAAATGTGAGCCAGGGACGCTTTTCATTGCAATTTTCATGTTTTTTTTCCAGGAATGAAGAAGATCGAGGAAGAAGAAAGATGCGAGGAAGAAGAGGAACGGCGCCGCAAATGATCTCAGGGTTAGGAAACCCTAAGAGTCCTTTGTCCCAATTTACTTCCATCGGGTTGGGTCCGGGTGTGGTTACCGGCCCAACCCCCCCTTTATTATTTTTTTTGTTTTGTTTTTTTAAAAATTATTTTTTATGTTTTTTAAATTGTTTTTTAACATTTTACTTTTATAATTCAAAAAAAAAAACTGTTTAAAAAAAAAACCTTTTATGTAAATATTAAGAATAAATAAAAACTCTTTTTTTAAAATAAAATCAGAAAACTTTTCTTAAAAATATTAAACTTTTTTTAAAAAAGTAAAACATTTTTTAAATTAAATCTTTTTTGAGCTAATATTAAATTTTTTAAGATTTTTTAAATAAAACAATAATAAAATCTCAAATTTGCATTTTTTTTTCCTTCATTGTCTCGTAACTCATTTGATTGCCGCCTCACTCTGCCCACTAACATCGTTTGTTCATTTTGCAGCTTGTTACGTCTTTTTCATTCGTTTTGCGCGTTTATTCAAATTTTCATAACTATATTGTAACTGCTTCTCATATGTAACATCGCGAATCTAATAATCGCGCTTTAATTACTGCCCTTTAAATTTCTGCTTGCGTAGTTAAATTAGGTCATTATTTTCTGTTTGCATCATTCAATCACCTCACGCATTTATCAATTATTCCAGTCACACTACACACATCCGAAGGTTAGGTCTAGCTTTTGGTCGCCGCGCCAATAGTCCTCACACATTCAAACCCTCAAAACTACAAACTACAAACCCTAATTTTCATAAATGTCTCGCCGCAGGCAAGATTACAATTTTACCCCTAGCATTAGGTCAAGGAGCCACCGCGCTCATTTTAGGGTTTCCCGCCGCGGAATCCCTAACCTAATTTAACCCTAATTACAACTTAACAATTCAACGTAGAGATTTGGAGTTTCTACACTCCACGTAAGCGTGTCCTTAAGATGCGTTTATTCCCCGTGAGACCTTGACCACAGTCAAGAAGTCTCTAACCTCCCTTTTGAGGGGAACTACGATTACTCTGATTCCACTCCCGTAAGGATACGTAGGCACAAGATGCGACGTCTTGCCGAGTAAACTTAGAATTAACCCCTTAGGTCTCTTTTCTCACTTTTAATCCTTTTGTACATATACCTTAAGCAAATAAATAAAGCAAATAGTAAACATTTGAACAAAAGGTTCCTGTAGAGTACTACAGAAGTTTAGGGTGCTAATACCTTCCCTAAATTTAATCAACCCCCGAACCCTAGATCTTTTCCCGCATTGTGTTTACGATGCAAAATAGGTTTTCCCTCTTTTGACCTTTTCCTTCAGATAAATCAAAGAGCGGTTGTGAATTGAATTGCGATTCAAACTCATTAATAGTTTGTAATCCTATTTCCACCGCAACAGAAAATGGCGACTTCACTGGGGACTGTCTTAATTTTTGAGGGTTATCCCTAATTTGTTCATATTTATTACCATTTGCTTTGCTATTCATTTACATGTATATATTGTACTCTGATTTTGGGATGGTTCCTTGTGTTGTGAGATAAGTCCTACGCCCGGACTAGTGACATTATTATAGGATGGGGATATATTCGATGAGGCTTATAGGGAGTTGAATCCCGACCAAGCTGATTCGAGAATCACCGCTCAGTTGAGACCTTTTCGAAAATGGTTCGGTTGAGCGAGTAATCGCGAAAAAGTTTTCCATGGTCGATTGGAGTCTGTGATATTGAGGACCGTAGTACCTTAACACCACCTTGGCCTTATTTAGGACGTAGTGCGGGAGCTATGTGGGAGTAATCCTACAACGGTTGCTACGCGATACTACACTCAAAAGAGGTTCTCTTGAGAATATTATTCACCCCCGAGTCAGTCGGAAGGTTGATAATATCCGAAAGATGGGCTGATGACTTTGGGCACTTTGTAGAACCTTGTTCGGCAGGTACAACTAACCTATAGTACACTCCTTTTGGGATGGGTAGACCTGGACTCCGCTCACGTTCCTTTAACCTAGGACTTTGTGTGTTTTCATGCATTGCATCCATAAAGCATCTCATTGCATTGTATTTCACGGAGTTCAAACATCATTTATGGATATCGCGGGATACCATAAATAAAAAAATAAAATAAAAAAAAACAAGAAAAAGATTTCCTTGGTACCCCACGACATTCGTAAGTGTTTGAATTCCATGAAATCTTCATTTGCATTCACATTTTAGCATCATACTTTTGCATTGCATGTGTCTCCCGATTTCTCATACTCGGTTCTCTCACCCTCCAGTTTTGTCACCCTGAGTTCTCTGCATCAATACGACCCTTCAAAAGAATGGAAGATCAAAACCAAGAGATCAACCGTGTCAGCCATGAATTCGAAGATCTTCGAGGAAGTGTGGGGCAGATTTTGGAGATGTTACGAGCTCTTAGTGTGAAGGTGGATGCTCAGTCTACTGTTGTTTCTAAGACTAATACCGTTATGGAACCTCAACCAGCTGTTACTGTCGAGAATGTACCTCCTCACGGTCTTCAATCCGGTTTGGTGCCTCCCAGTGCTCGACCAGTTCGACGAGCTACCCCTCCAAAGTGCAAAACTCCTAACTCCGACCATGGTAAAGGACCTACACGTTCAAAGAACCGCAAAAAGGCTACTCCTCAACCTTTACAATATCAGCAGAGTTATGTTCAAGGTTATCCGTTTCTATATGTTCAACAATCCTATGTAGCTACTGTTGCACCTCCTTTCGATCAGCAGTTTCCTACATACCAGCCTGTGCAGTCAGCTCCGGTATATCAAGCACCGATTCATCAACAACCTTCCGGTTATTCGCCTATGCAAGTTCCTGTCGACAGTCAACGAGTGCCCAATGCTCTTGTTCACCAGCAATCACAGGATCAGGTTCCTTATCCCCGTAAGAGTCAGTATAAGCCTTGTCCTCCAATTCCGGTGACTTTCACTGAGTTATACCCCCATTTAGTACAACAAGGTCTGATTACCACCTGTGCTTTGGGTCCTCCACCTAATCCATTACCTGCAAGTTACGACGCTACCGCTCATTGTTTATTTCATGAGGGTGCGCCCGGCCATGATCTAGAGAATTGCTATGCTCTTAAGAAAGTTGTCAGAAATTTGCTAGAAACAAAGAAGTTGTCTTTTGGCGATGCTCAGCTGAAGATCGAGACTCCTCTCGGGGTTCCTCACTTGTCAAGTGCGAATTCTGCAAAGCATGCTACGCCTGTGGCAAATCGGCCGAATCCAGTAATTATTCAAAGGCCTAGCTCGCTTCATTTCAGTAACCCTCAAGATGATATGACCGGGATCAACAAAGGATCTGGGAAATTTATTTTGAAGCAACGACTGAAAACTGTTGAAGATGTGACCAGCATAACTGGGGCAAGCCATGACGACTCACAGTGACCATAAACCAGACGTCCTTTCCATTGAGGCTCCGCCAAAGGAAACTGCTACTCTTGAATGCAAGATTTCATAAACATTTAGAAGGATTTTTCCGACAGTTCATTTGTTTATTTATATGCATTTCTCTTTGATTAAGCATATTTAGCATGTATGAACTTGTTTATTTTTGGTTAATTAATGCAACGCACATGCTTGTCTTGAATAAATCCATTCGTTTCACTCATTCAAAATATATTTTTCATAAATTATAATGCCAACTTTACCCGATCTATTGTTCTAATGGAAAATTGGGGGGAGGATGACGAACCCAAAACGGCAGATTTCTTGTCGTATGCTTTCAATTAAAACCTGCTGATGATGTAAGGCATTGTTTCAAATCCCAAACACTGGAGATATAAGGATGTTAATCCCTAGTTAACCTCTTTGAGCCTTGAAGTAGGAGTTTTTTTTTTTAAGAATCCTCATCTCAACCTGGGGCAGGGTAGGTTTCAGTTAAAAACCGATCGAGCACTTAGATCCTCAAAAAGGAAGAGCAAACCTTCGAGAATTTATCCTTAGCATCTTAAGAAGTCCAATACAATGACTATCCCTCGGTTACTTAAGGAGTGGGGGGCAGTCACGAGCCTTTCAAAAGATTTACACGACTTGTGCATAAAAGAATATTCAAAAAATAAGAGCCCGCTAAGTCAAAACCTATGAAGGAGACTTAGGCAAAACTGGGGCATCCCGCTGGACTCCAAAGTCAAATAAATAGACGCTGTCCAGGCAAAAGTTAGGGAATAAGAACAACAAACCAGTAGTTTTTAGAATCCCTATAAAGAACAAGGTCGTGTGACCAATTGCCAAAAGAAATAGGTGAGTGACTGCCATGTCCAAAGCTTTGATAAATTCTCGACCATAGCAAATCCGCTTGAGATATGAGCGTTCGTATCCGATTAACTGAATTAGGATTGGAGAACATCACGAAGAAGGGGTGGGTACAAATTAACTTTGAGCCTATATCCTTTGTTTCTTAAACCGTGAACCGAGCCACGATACAACCTTTAAAAGACCTAATTGAAGTAGGACTTCGGTTGAAAGCATACTCGACAAGATCACGTTTCCTGACTCCTACGAGCTATGCTCAGAAAAAAATTCATGTTGGCATTATAATTAAAACTTATATCCTGACTAGTGATTTCGGTCACAAGTCATTGCGATATCTTTTTCAAAACAAAAATTCAAGACGAATATATGTGTACATTGACCAGCTCAGGATAGGCATTTCAGGCATGACGACTTTGCTTGATATCTTAGAGATTTACATATAGACATAACTCATGGAACTTGAAGATCCTGCAAAACAGGGGCAGGCAGTTTCCCCAGTTCGCTTACCAACGCAAGTCTGACGTTCTTAAGGAGCTATTTCTCAAAGATTTCGTCGTAACACGATTAATTTGTGCCAGTTACGTCGAGACCTGACAAATCTCTCAAAGAGTTTGAAAACAGTGGGGCAACCAGACTCCATGTTTCTCTATAAAATCCTCTTGAGATGACCATAACTCGCAACACAAGTATCCTGGGGCACCATGTTTTTAAAGGAAACAAATGGCGACTACTACAAGATCCTTCAAGATCAAAACTATGTGGTTTCACAACTTTTCCTCATACACCCAATGGATTTTACTCGCAGCGGCCTTCATTCCCCAATAAATCTCAGTGTTGCAACAGGCTCCTAAAATATTGCCTCATCACAGTCCCCAGCGAGACTATAAGCTGACAACCCTTTCTTGGGTAACTCGAAAGTGTCCTTCAGGTTTTCCTCTCCCCATGAGAAGACATGATACTGTGCACTCAAGCAGATTACTTTCTCCCCAGAGAATTCAGAACTTTAAAACCAGATTTGGTTCCGGCATTGATCTTTCTTACCCATGATTGACGTATTGGTTGCAGAGAACGCAGGGTATTTCCGTCGAGATGTTTATTTCATCTCTCGTCCCGTCTCTAGTCTGTTTCGTCAGCCTACGCAGGGGCATAAGCATCACATGCCTATTTCATTACATATTCATTACATATTCATTACATATTCATTACATATTCATTACATACTCATTTCATAACATCTTGCATATTTAACTACATAGACATTAACATACATTCATATCAACATATTCAGTAACATACGCGATAACATGCACAGGTTCATCGTGTCTCCATCATTGGTCGTTACCGCCGAGTAACCGGGGTTTGCCCATTCTCTCCAAATAGATTGTCAGCCATAAGCATAAAATACTTACTTGTTTCCAGTTTCCCCACAGAGCTCGATCCTCGTGGATGACGGTTACTTCAGCTATCTTTCCTCACCAGGATAAGATATTTACCCTCCGAGATCATTCCCTCGATGGAGTCTTGATTACCAGTCTTCTTTCTAGCTCGATCCTAGATTGAATCTCAGTCTTGTCGGTCGTCAAATCCCAACCGGACGTGCATTTATTTTGCACCATCTAAAGATTTTCACCATACCATGGCAGATACGCGACTGCTCTCGCCCGAGAAGTTTATCACTGGACGTGCATTTATTTTGCACTATCTTTCAACCAATCCTTTACAGATACACGCCAGTTCACGCCTGGAAAATCTATCAGTACAACACTTTACATCTTACAGCATCGATATACAACATTTCTCACCTAAGAAGCCGATCCATATCTTCGTTATGACTCGCAGCAAATGGCCATCTCCATGGAGCAGTTGGGCTTCCATTTACCTGTCGTCTGGAAGTATGGGAGGTTTGAACCAAATCGTATTCAGGAGAGCACGATCTTGAAGTACGGGGAGGTTTGAGCGGAATCATATTCAGGAGAGCACGATTCTGAATTATGAAGAAGTTCATTTACCCTTTAGTAAAAGAAGGAGCGGAATCATATTCAGGGGAGCACGATTCTGAAGTATGAGGAAGTTCAGTTAGCCCTTTTCATATTCAGGAGAGCACGATTCTGAAGTATGAAGAATTTCATTTACAAGAAAGAGCCGAATCATATTCAGGAGAGCACGATTCTGAAGTATGAGGAAGTTCAGTTAGCCCTTTTCATATTCAGGAGAGCACGATTCTGAAGTATGAAGAATTTCATTTACAAGAAAGAGCCGAATCATATTCAGGAGAGCACGATTCTGAAGTATGAGGAAGTTCAGTTAGCCCTTTTCATATTCAGGAGAGCACGATTCTGAAGTATGAAGAATTTCATTTACAAGAAAGAGCCGAATCATATTCAGGAGAGCACGATTCTGAAGTATGAGGAAGTTCAGTTCACCCTTTTCATATTCAGGAGAGCACGATTCTGAAGTATGAAGAATTTCATTTACCCGAAAGAGCGGAATCATATTCAGGAGAGCACGATTCTGAAGTATGAGGAAGTTCAGTTTACCCTTTTCATGTTCAGGAGAGCACGATCTTGAAGCATGAAGAAGTTTATTTATCCTTCAGTAAGAGAAGAATCAGAATCGTATTCCAGGCGCCGACCTTAAATGCGAGAAGATTTATTTATCAGATAAGCAGCAGCCTCTTTATTTGAGTGCTTATCCATTTTGGCACATAAGTCCCCTCCAACGATAAGTGACAGTTCTCCCTCGAGAAGCTTATTAGGGCATTTCCCATTAAAGTCCATTTATTTTGGCATACAGCCGGTCTTTACCCTGTATATATGATATGGATTTCTGAAAAGTCCGTTCGATCCCATCACGAAGGATAGTTTATAGAAGCTTGGATGTTATTCTTTGCTCAATGCTCCAGCGTTCTGTAATCGATCTTGCAACCGTGTAGATCCAGTTTTATTATTAGGCATTCCCTAGTGAAGGTCATCTCATAGGTGCCATCTCCATTTAAGGACCTTATTCCTAAAGTCCATTTATTTTGGCATACAGCCGGTTTTTACCCTGTATATTTGCTACGGATTCCCGAAAAGTCCGTTTGATCCTATCACGAGGGATAGTTTACAGAAGCTTGGATGTTATTCTTTGCTCAATGCTCCAGCATTCTGTAATCGATCTTGCAATCGTACGTGATCCAGTTTTATTTTTAGATTCCCCAGTGGAGGTCGTCTCATAGGTACCATCTCCAGTTGAGAATCTCGTTTTCTAAAAAAGACAATTGGTCGTGTTCGCACCAGTTGACCATCATTTTTAGAATTCCCCAGTGTTGTACTATGTCTCAGCGCGTCGTTTTCCCCAGTGTGTTCTTCTCGTAGCGTCTGTCTCTGTGTCGTCGTATTCGTCATCATTTTCGCATTCATCATTCCAGCATACGCATCATATCATATTCATGGCATCATCTGCATTAAGCTGTCCTCGCTTTGTCCATAGCATTGCATATCGTCGCATATAAGGGCAAAATTTTCGGTTATCTATATTTAAATCTCTCCACCATGATTCCTCGAGTCTCTGTCACTCAAATCGTCCGGTGTAGCTATTTAAATAGGGGCAACTGTAATACCCCAAATTTTACCCTTATATTTTAGTCAGTCATTTCGCATAGCATCTCATATGTGCATTTGCTAACCACTAACAAGTCCTGAAGGTGTTTGTTTTGCAGGAAATACCCCAGGGGCGTTTTGGTCATTTTGAAGCATAATCCGTAATTTTGGGGCCTAATGAGGTTTTACTCCTGAGGCGTTTATTTACGTGGGTTTGATATCAATTTGGTTTGGAAAATCTGATCTGTGGAACGGGGTTTAACAAGAAATCATTCTTTTATCTTCCAGTTTATCTTTAGAGGGACAACAGTGAAAACTTCTACTGATTGATGGAGTTTATTCGTGTTGAAGTTATTAAGATTTGGATCGAATTAATTCGAGGATATTTGTCTGATAAGATTTAATCGGATGTTGAGATGTTGGCGAATTAAATCATGGAAAGGAAATAGGAAAATGATTTTAATAAATATGTGAAGTTCATTCATAATATTTTATTATTATTTGTAAAGAGAATTTGGATAGAAATTTGAATAATATTTCATCATGATTTATAAAAGGGAAATAATTTGGATAAAAAATATATTATTGAATTATTTCATAATATTTTTTTATTACAAGTTACAGAGAAATAAAGATGGCATATCCTAAATCCTAAGTCCTAATAATTTCTAAGATGTCCCTTGAGCTTCTCCGCAAAATCTCTGATTCACCTGCACATCAAAACAGAACAAACAGAATAGAAGGGGTTAGAAATTATTTTTGACACTCTCAGAACATCGTCATCATCGAGTGCCGGGAGTGGCACAACCGAAGCTGCGTCCTACCCCCCGTTACCGATCCGCGCCGTTGGCGTCAGATCAGGTAACACCTGTTCTTATCGTTACGGGACATCCGAGAGATAGAAGTGATAAAATAAGCGGGACTAATTCGTTTTGTCGCGATTGGATTTCCAAACCGATACGAGAGTAAGGCAACATAATCAATCTGAATTCAGACCCGGATGCCGGCAGGTCAGAGTCGCTTTGGTTTCGAAAAATTCCAACACCTGAAATTCCACAAACAGCATCAGTACAAATTGATGACAGAAACTAAAAAACAAGACAGTTCATAAGATGCCACAAGTAAATGGAAATTCAAACTGAAATGCAAGCCAAAACTGCATCAAACTGCATCAATTCTGAACCACATAGGCAAGTTCATGAAAACCAAGTTCAAACAGAACAAGAAAAATGAAATGAAGCCAAGACTGCATCAAATTGCGTCAAAATAGTTCAGAACGAAAACCAAGCCTAAACAGAACAGACTTTGAATGGCCTCAACAAAGTATCAGAAAAACGAAAGGCAAATCAAAACAGCATCATACGCTGCATCAAAGTTTAGAGGCATCAATTAAAGTCAAGCTTCATGTTGGAAATCACAGCACAAAATCATGGCACGAATTGTACCAGCAAGGTTAAGCAAACATAAACATCTCGGTTCACAAGATAAACGAGTGCACAAAACCATAGCAGTCCATATCAGTCGTCGCGGCTCAGATGAACATCATCGCCCAAACTCGCAGCCACTATCAGGTAAATGTCTCAAGGCAACATTAAGCAACATTCGAACTCATAGTTGGACACGATTGCCCAAAATACCAGTCCTGAAACGCAAGAAGCAAATAGCATCAGCAAAAGTTCATCACAGGCTAATGGTTAAAACAACTCAAATGGAACAAATGATAAACCACAAGCGAAGAACCCCGCATAGATCATTAGAGGCAACAGCAGTATCATTAGGCTCAGAATATTATCATCATCGCCGTACACCTTTCCCGGCAATTCTGACTCGACCAAAGCCGTGGTATCAGCCCTCTCTGAAAGAAGAAGAGGAAAAGCTAACTGCATCAGGAAAAGAATTCATGTCAGCAAAACAAACCAATATCCAGATCGTATCAGGAAAAGAGATCAAAGAAACCATATCAGAAAAATAATAGAAAGAGATTTTGATTTGATATCAATTCCAAATCAGAGAAAAAATGTTTCGAAGCAAATCCAATTACGAATCCAATCAGATCCTAACAAAGTTCAATCAGATATCAGAATCATACCAAATGAAATCCAAATCATATCTGTCAACAAAATGGAAAACTTCGATTCAGATAAAATCAGATCGTATCAGAAACGGATGCTAACAAAATCAAATCGAATCATCAAAAATCAACACGAAATCATATCTCAGAAAAAGAGCAGCAAATCAGATCAAAGGCCCAAAAGAACGATCGAAAAAGAGTATATAAAAAGGGATGATTTCACCTCAGAAAAGACCCCTAACGAAGATCGCGAGCGAACCCGAACGAACGAAATCGCGAAAGCCCCAGAGGAACGGAAAAAGTCACATGCAAAAACCCTAACGACCGCGAACTCAGACGAAGGACCCCTCGTCATCATCGTTCAAACGCACCACCCAACATACACCGTGTATCATCCATTATCGGTCACGAAGGATTCGGAACGGAGAGATCACCAGCACCGTCCGCGAAGAACGACGGGCAATTTCCCGTTTTGGGCCTCAGCTCACGCCATCATCGGCCGGTTTCACTTTAAATGTGAGCCAGGGACGCTTTTCATTGCAATTTTCATGTTTTTTTTCCAGGAATGAAGAAGATCGAGGAAGAAGAAAGATGCGAGGAAGAAGAGGAACGACGCCGCAAATGATCTCAGGGTTAGGAAACCCTAAGAGTCCTTTGTCCCAATTTACTTCCATCGGGTTGGGTCCGGGTGTGGTTACCGGCCCAACCCCCCCTTTATTATTTTTTTTGTTTTGTTTTTTTAAAATTATTTTTTATGTTTTTTAAATTGTTTTTTAACATTTTACTTTTATAATTAAAAAAAAAAAACTGTTTTCAAAATAAAAAAAAAACCTTTTATGTAAATATTAAGAATAAATAAAAACTCTTTTTTTAAAATAAAATCAGAAAACTTTTCTTAAAAATATTAAACTTTTTTTAAAAAAGTAAAACATTTTTTAAATTAAATCTTTTTTTGAGCTAATATTAAATTTTTTAAGATTTTTTAAATAAAACAATAATAAAATCTCAAATTTGCATTTTTTTTCCTTCATTGTCTCGTAACTCATTTGATTGCCGCCTCACTCTGCCCACTAACATCTTTGTTCATTTTGCAGCTTGTTACGTCTTTTTCATTCGTTTTGCGCGTTTATTCAAATTTTCATAACTATATTGTAACTGCTTCTCATATGTAACATCGCGAATCTAATAATCGCGCTTTAATTACTGCCCTTTAAATTTCTGCTTGCGTAGTTAAATTAGGTCATTATTTTCTGTTTGCATCATTCAATCACCTCACGCATTTATCAATTATTCCAGTCACACTACACACATCCGAAGGTTAGGTCTAGCTTTTGGTCGCCGCGCCAATAGTCCTCACACATTCAAACCCTCAAAACTACAAACTACAAACCCTAATTTTCATAAATGTCTCGCCGCAGGCAAGATTACAATTTTACCCCTAGCATTAGGTCAAGGAGCCGCCACGCTCATTTTAGGGTTTCCCGCCGCGAAATCCCTAACCTAATTTAACCCTAATTACAACTTAACAATTCAACGTAGAGATTTGGAGTTTCTACACTCCACGTAAGCGTGTCCTTAAGATGCGTTTATTCCCCGTGAGACCTTGACCACAGTCAAGAAGTCTCTAACCTCCCTTTTGAGGGGAACTACGATTACTCTGATTCCACTCCCGTAAGGATACGTAGGCACAAGATGCGACGTCTTGCCGAGTAAACTTAGAATTAACCCCTTAGGTCTCTTTTCTCACTTTTAATCCTTTTGTACATATACCTTAAGCAAATAAATAAAGCAAATAGTAAACATTTGAACAAAAGGTTCCTGTAGAGTACTACAGAAGTTTAGGGTGCTAATACCTTCCCTAAATTTAATCAACCCCCGAACCCTAGATCTTTTCCCGCATTGTGTTTACGATGCAAAATAGGTTTTCCCTCTTTTGACCTTTTCCTTCGGATAAATCAAAGAGCGGTTGCGAATTGAATTGCGATTCAAACTCATTAATAGTTTGTAATCCTATTTCCACCGCAACAGGTCCTTTGGGGTTAGTTGGTTTGTAGGTTTGTCTAAACTTCTGTTTTTCAACATAATGTTTATTCTGACTTGCCTTGGGTTTAAACACATAGGTATTCTTCTCAGAGCTTGTGTGTTTAATGTCATTTAAGTGACCAAATTTAAATTGAGAATACAGAGGTGTCTTCTTGATGAAAAGTTTGTCAACAGATTTTGGATTACTTCCAGATGAAGATTCATATCCAATACCTCTTCTGTTGTTCCCACTAACACCATAGATCATAGAAGCCATCTTGCTTCTGTCTATGCTCTTAGTAAGGAATCTCTGAAAGCTAGAGTCATATTTTTCTAAAATGTTTTCACATGACTTAGTCTCAGATTCAGATTCTTGTTGAGTTATTTCAAAGTCATTTTTGATTTTCAGATTAATTTCTTTTTGCTCAACAAGTTGTGTCTTCAGAAGATCAATCTCAGATTCAAGATTGCTTTTCAGCTTCTTGTATTTGAGTTTGATATTGTTATAACTTTTAAGAACTTCTGTTAAAACTTTTATAAGTTCTTCTTTGGTAAGTTAAGCCATTACCTCTTCAGCGTCATCATCAGATTCAGAATCTGATTCATATCCTGAGGTTCCTTCCTCTTGATCTTCTGTGCTGGCCATCAGTGCAACACTAGCACATTCTTCTTCTGATTCAGAAGATGATTCAGAATCATCTGAGTCATCCCATGTTGCCATCAGAACCTTCTTCTTTTTGTCAACCTTCTTCTTAGGTTTTTCTCTTTGAAGTTTGGGGCAATCATTCTTATAATGCCCAGGTTCTTTGCACTCATAGCATACAACTTCTTTCTTGCCAGATCTTCTGTGTCCAGAAGATTCCTTTCTATGATCAGATTTTCTGAAGTTGTTGAACTTCTTTCCCTTGTGCTTCCAGAGTCTGTTGATCCTTCTAGACAGCATGGATAATTCATCTTCTTCTTCAGAAGAAGATTCTTCAGAGCTTTCTTCAATAACCTGCAAAGCTTTAGCAGATTTATTAGATTTTAAAGCAACAAATTTACCTTTTTCTTTCTTCTGAGGTTCATCTTCCTCAAGCTCAATTTCATGGCTCCTCAGTGAGCTGATGAGTTCTTCTAAAGAGATCTTGTTCAGATCTTTAGCCATCTTCAAGGCAGTCACCACTGGTCTCAATCTGGTAGGTAGAGTTCTGATGATTTTCTTTACATGATCTGATGTAGAGTATCCCTTGTCTAGAACCTTTAGACCAGCTGTAAGGATCTGGAATCTAGAAAACATAGTTTCTATATTTTCATACTCTTCCATTTTGAACGCTTCATACTTCTATATAAGGGCCAGAGCCTTGGTCTCCTTCACTTGAGAATTTCCTTCATGAGTCATTTTAAGTGACTCAAATATTCCATGAGCTGTTTCTCTGTTAGTAATCTTTTCATACTCAGTATGAGAGATTGCATTAAGCAATATTGTCCTAGCCTTATGGTGATTTTTGAAATCCTTCTTCTGGACTTCTGTCATTGATTTTCTGTCAACTTTCTTGCCATCCTCATTTGTAGGATGTTCATAGCCATCAATAACCAAGTCCCACAAATCAGCATCATACCCCAGGAAGAAACTTTCTATCCTGTCCTTCCAGTAATCAAATTTTTCTCCATCAAACATGGGAGGCTTTGTGCTGATTCTATCCCATTCATATTTGTTACAGTTGGATGTAGATGTGTCACCCATAATGACAAACAGATATTTATCAAAGTAACTTTTCTCACTGGATCTTTACTGACACGGTTAAGTGGTAGCACACGCATAACCGGAGCTCTGATGCCAACTGAAGGTGAGAAAATTACTTAGAAGGGGGGGGGGGGTGAATAAGTATGACAAATAATCAAAGATTTAAACACAATTATTTTTATCCTGGTTCGTTGAACTCAACTACTCTAGTCCACCCTCTCAAGAGTGATTTGCCTTTCTCAGTCAAGGACTTAATCCACTATTTAATCAAACAGATTACAATAGTAACACCTAAGAACAACTGTTCTTAGTCTTCTCAAGAGCTACTGATCCCAACTGGATCCTCTTAAGGAAAACCTTTTACAATCAATGTAAAACTATTACAAGAGTAAGAATGCTTCTAAGAAGCAGTTATCAGAACTGTGATATTTCTCTTAAGTTAAGAACAATGTTATAGCAAAATAAAATTATAAGAGCTTTGAGAGTTTTGCTTTGATGAGTGATTTTTGCAAGTAGTTCGTTACTGAAGAAGATGAAGTGGACTTCTTTATATAGGCACTTAGATCCATGAAGTCTTTTCAACGTTGAAGGCTGTGCTGAAAAGCCTGGAGCCTTTTGTCTTTTCATTGGAGGTTGTGCTGAAAAAGCCTGATGCCTTTTGTCTTCACTTTGCAGAAACTTTCCTTAGAATGGAATGGACAGATAAAACCTTTTTGTCTGTGTTCTTGTGTCTAGCACAAAAGAGGAAAGAGCTGTTGAGATATGCCAACGTACATATTCAAATCTTCTTCACTAAATAAGTTCAGCTTTTAACATTAGAGTCTGAATCTTCAGAATCTCCAAAGTAGAGATCTTCTGGATCTTCAGAGTCTTGGGATGTTCTTCAGATTGTGCTGAATCAGAGTATGTGCAGCTTGTGTGCTTGAGCGTGTAATTCTATCAGAGCAGAGTCTTCTATATCAGATTCTCAATACTTAAGCAGCGCAGTATCTTCAGAGTCATCTGATGACTAAGCTTTTGATCTCTCAGAGTCTTCTATTCTTTAGAGGCTCCTGCTTCAGAATCTTCAGTAGACAGCATTCACATTCTTCTGGGAGCATCGTTCAGATCTTCATTTAAGATGCTCTTGAACCTTTGAAGCCTTTCATAATATCATTGTTCATATCCAAATTTGCTCTTTTAAGAATATTTTCTTTAGTACCTGTAGCAAACAGTCTAGAACAAATTTAGAGTATATAATTCTTGAATACAAAATTCATAAGTGTTATCATCAAAACATAGAGATATAACTAAGAAACAATCTGTGTTCTTACAGTTATTGCATCTGGACAGGCTTCCAAAAAATTTAAGGATCTGAAACCTGACTACAAAATCTGGGCAAAGATTTTTCTGGGATGCATTAATCACAGAAAATCCACAAATTCTCCAGATTATGTGAATAATGAACAACTCTACTTCATGTACTTCTTAAGTCAGAGTACAAAAGTAGATCTGCCATACATTCTCTTTATGCATCTATGGAATCACATCAATGCATCCAGAGAATCCATAAAGGATAAGGGACAGAAGATCAGGACGTGGATTCCTTTTGGAAGATTGATCTCATACATTCTGACAGAGAATGGTCTGGTAGCTGCTCTTTATGAAGCTGGAGTTAAAGAAGAGCTTGAGACAATAGTTGGTAAACGTTTGAATGGCAAGAGTCTTCAGAGGCTAAAAGTTGTGGATGAACTCACAGCTGCTCCTAAGAAGCTGAATGTTTCTGAAGTTAGTCAGAGAAGGATTCCAGTTCAAGACTTTCCAATCTTTGGTGCTGAAGAACCTAGGGATATTATTCTTAGGTATATTGAAGCGTGCAAAGCAGATGGAACACCTTTTCCTGCAGATATTCTGATTCGTGCTAGAGAACCTATGCCAGATGTGTATGAAGAAAACATGAGGAAAAGAAAACAATTAGAAGCATAAGAAGCTACTGCTTAGAAGAAACAAAGAGTTGCTGAAAAACCACAGAAGCAGATCAAGAGAAAAGCTTCTGGAGAAGTTCCCTCTGTTCCCACCAAGCGCATCAAGACTAAAGGTACTAAAACATCTTTACCTTCTCTTTCTAAAATTGCAGTAGATATATCAACAAATAGTTCTATGCCTGAACCCCCTCCCACTCAAAATCAAACTATTCCTGCTCCATCTCAAACATCTGAACCACAAAAAATTCCTACATCACAATTTCCATCTGATCCTGTTACCTCTACACCATTTAAATCATCTGATATTCCACAATCAGAACCACAAACAAAACCAACAGAACAACCTACAACACAACAACAACCTGAAACTCAACAACCAACTGCATCTGAACAAGTTGCATCTGAACCAGTTGTATCTGAACCACCAACATCCACACCTTCTGATCATCATTCCAAAATTTACCATACCACCTCCACCTCAACCCAAGCCATTCACTTTGGAAACCCTTCTCAAACCAAAACATATGCTAAATGTTAATGTTCTATTTGTAAATTTTCTGAAAGAAATAAAGATGACTTTAGGCTCTGTTCAGAAGAAATGCTTGTCAACCATGGATGCAAATGAATCTGATGCTATCTGGAATAACTTCATTAACAGATTCAATAATGTAGCCTAAAATCTGAAGAACGTCTGTTCTGATGATGTGAAGCTCAGGTTTGCTGAGACTGCCAGAAGCATGATCTGGAATGTGAAAAGATCTGCACCTTTGCTTCTTGAAGATGTACCTTCATCTTCTGGAGTATCTGCTACAGAAGTTTTTGCTGAATCTGCTTTTGAAGAAAATCCACTGGCTATGACAATTGTGGAAAATCCTTCTGCATCTGTTGCTCCTGACTCTGCATCTCCAATGGAAATTGATTCTGCTTCTATTCCTGCACAAGAATCTGCTCCTTCTACCTCTACTGAGATCAAGAAAGAGAATCCAGATTTGGAAGATAAGATTGCAGTTTTGGAAGCTGGACAATCTGAGATCAAGTCATGGATGGCTAAGCAAGACAAGAAGACTGAGAACGTGGCACAATGGATGTCTAAGAAAGATCAGAAGAATGACAACATGGCAAAATGGATGACAAAGCAAGAAGAATCCTCATCTGAAATCACTCAACTTCTGAAGATGATTCTGTCCAAGCAAACCTAGTTTTATGTTTTTCTGTATTTGATGTTTGTGCACATGTACTTGAATTTTTATCTGATGATGTGTCTGTTTTATATCTGAATGAATGAATGACTCTGCTGTTTTCTCTACATGAATGTATTTTTTTTCTGTATTTCCTTTATTTGTCTTTAAAAGTTTTACTTTTTGATTATGACAAAAAAGGGGGAGAAAATGGATCTGACTGTTCAAATAAACTCTACCTAAATGAAATTCAGACATATCAATTATAACTAACGTGAACTCTTAGTATTTCAGAACATTTGAAAAATCTGACAAATTCTTTAAAAGTAACTCTGAGATCCCCAGATCAAGTTTTAACCTATCAGGCTCTGATTCTGAAACGTGCATCCAAAGTCAAGATCTAATTTTTGGAACAATCAGGCTCTGATTCTGAAAAGAATACTCATGCAAAAAGGGAAGTTTCTATTCCTTCTAAGTATTCAATTCAAGGGGAGATTCATAATCTTAGGGGGAGTTATATTATATTTTTATTGAGCAAAATTTCTTATGTTTTTGTCATCATCAAAAAGGGGGAGATTGTCAGAACACATATTGGTTCTTAATTATATCTCTATGTTTTGATGATAACTCTTACGAAATTTTGTATTAAAGAATTATATACTCTAAAATTTGTTTAAGAATGTTTGCTGCAGATATTAAAGTGAATATCATTCAGGAAGCAAATTAGATCTGAACATGGAATTATGCAAGGCTCTGAAGCGTCAGAAGCATCTTCTAGAAGAATCTGAATGCTGCCTACAAAAGATTCTGAGCGTTGTCTACAGAAGATTCTGAAGCAGAAGCTACAGAAGGATCTGAAGCAGAAGCTACAGAAGCATCTGAAGCATTGAGGATTTTGTATGAAGAGTTTCAAGCTTAGTTTATTTTAGAAGACTCTGATAGTACTACACTGCCAGTACTGAGGATCTGATCCTAAAACTCTGCTCTAATGAAATTACACGCTGAAATCATACTTGCCGCAATGCTCTGATTCAGCAAACTCTGATGAACATTAAGACTCTGATCATTCAAGGCTCTGATGTTATCTGCTGAAGTATTATAAACTTGTTGAAGAAGAATTCAAAGTTATGTCCGTTGGTTTGGCCAAAAGACTCTTTCCTCATTTATGCTAGACACAAGAACACAGACAAAAAGGATTTATCTGTGCATTCTAATTTTAGGAAAGGTCATGTGATGTGAAGACAAAAAGGCTACAGCCCTTTTCAGTACACAACCTTCAACGTGAAAACAACATGGACTTCTGTGC
Organism: Lathyrus sativus; assembly: GCA_963859935.3. Lineage (NCBI taxonomy): Eukaryota > Viridiplantae > Streptophyta > Magnoliopsida > Fabales > Fabaceae > Lathyrus > Lathyrus sativus. The sequence continues at coordinate 129,614,358 of OZ012739.1, forward strand.
CTATGAAAGCAAAACTCCATCACTCTTCTTCAGTTGACGAAATATTAAAAGAAATTCAAAGAAAGCTCTCATACAATTTATTCTCATTGCTGAATTTATTTCATTGTTCTTAAACTTAAGTGAAAAATCACAGTTGTGATATAGCTTACTTATAAGCATTTAAACACTTGTTTAGTTTTACATATTGATTGTAAAAGTCCTTAAGAAGATCCAGTTGTGATCAGTTGTTCTTAAGAAGACTAAGAACAATTGTTCTTAGTGCTTGCTATTGCAATTGGTTTGATTAATAGTGGATTAAGTCCTTGTTGAGAAAGGAAAATCACTCTTGATAGGGTGGACTGGAGTAGTTGAGTTCAATGAACCAGGATAAAAATCTTTGAGTTTTTATTACCATAATATTTTCTCTATACTTATTCAACCCCCCTTCTAAGTATTTTCTCACCTTCAAACTGGATGAGAGCTATCAAGCTACATAACTTGGGGAAACTTAAACAAGTCTAAACACACATATGCATTCATTCAAACATGATGAAGATACAAAATCAATGGTAACAACCAAGACAGATAAGGGCAAGCATGTAACAACATCAAGAAAAACAAATAGCAAGGTTACAACCAAGTATTCATCCATAGAAGTTTAGAATTAAACCAAATGGTTACAACCAAAGGTAAACATAGATGTAACAACATCTAAAAGAGGATGATGATAAGGTTCTTACAAGACCGAACATCATAAGCATAAGTGAATCATGCATAAGTCAAAACATTACTTATCATGGCAAAGTCTAAAGATCAACATGCACAAATCATGACAACATTTAAGCATAGATACAAATTAAGTAGAGGTAACGACCAAAAAAAACTTGAACAAGTGAGCGACATGTGTGACAATAACATGTGAATTATGGTGAATCATGTTAAGCAAGAAGGTAACAGTCAACATGTGTAACAACAACATTTCCATCAATGGTATTCAAATAAAACTCATTTAAACAAGTTACAACTTGAATACAACATGGTATATGAATCAATCAAAGATAAATGTAACAAATGCGATCATGTTCAAGAAATATTGATGACAATAAATCATGGATAAGCATGAAAAGTAACAACAGTTCAAGCATGGATGTAAACTTCACAAAGGGAGAGATGAACAAGATTCATGGTAACAACAAACGCAAAAACCAACCTAACATGTTATGGTTCTAACAAGACACATAAAAAATTAAGATGAGGGTGAGGGATCATGTTCATGAGGTTACAACATCAAGAAGCAAGTCATGGTTCACAAAGAAATTTCAAAGCATACTTTTCACATTCATGCATTCACAAAGGCAAATATGATCATGGTAAAGCAAAGAGCCAAGTGTTTTCAAACATATAAAAATGTTAGACATTCAAAAATGATTCATGCAAGATCAATCTTACAAGAAAAATCAAGTACCATGTCAAGAAAGTTCATGAAAACCAAGGAAAAACCCTAAAAAGGCCATGTCATTCAAGTGAACCAAAGTGTTTCAAAAATAAAAATTCTTGAATGCTTTCTTCACACATTGAAACTAGACAAATTAAGGATCATTATGCAAAAAAGAGTGGCATCAAAATGATAAAAATCAAAGAAGTTATGCACATTTGAAAACTAGGTTTAAAACTAGGCAATTAGGGCAAAGGCAAGACAAGTTTGACCAAGGCTAGGCAGATTTGCAAGAAGGACCATAACTTGCTCAAAACTTAATGAAATTGAGTGGAACAAAAAAGAAAGTTGTGTATTTTTTCACAAGGAATCCAATGGCGGTGGTGGTTTTCTCAAATCATGCTTCATATGGAAAACTCGAAGACATCATTGAAATAGGCAAGCTATGTGCAAGAATAATATGACAGTTTAATATACATGTTTTAAGCTGCAAGTAATGGTTCAAACACATCATATGAGACATATAGAGAGTGCTTACAAGCATCATACATAAATAGACAAGCTCAAAAAACAGATGGCATGTGAAGTGGCTAAAATGGCAAGTTTATGCAAGAACCAAGTGACAGTCATAAATAGACCAACTTAACATCAACTAAGTGATCAAACACAACATACATGACCTATAAATGACATCTATAAACACCAATCACCCATGCCTAAGCAGAAACAGAAAGTTGCATATGGAAATGTCATGAAAAACAAACTAGCAAACCAAAGCAAGTGGACAGTCGTGAACCCATAAGTTTGTAATCAAGAAAAGGTTCAAACATGACCTATAAATGATGTCTAGCAAGTTCAAATCAATGTACCTCAAAGTTCAACATAACCTCAAAAATAGCAAGTTGAAATACTTACCTCTTATAGATTTTTCAAGCCAAAACTCCAAACAAGAAATCCAGTTGATGGACGATGATCCAAATAGCTCCAATATGCTCCAAATAAGATATCCAAATGATGAAAACTTCCCCAACCACACTGCCTTGACATAATGGCTTCTTTTGCAAGAAATCACCAAGAGTTTCAAAGTGAACCTCTAGGAAATGGTGTTACAGAACTTTTGTAATGCCTTGGACAGTTTAAACAACTTATATATAAAGTTTTTGAAGTGCTAGAAGGATTGGAAATGGTCTAGGCAATGACTTGGCTTTGAAAGTGCAGAAAAGTCAAGATTTTAAGGTATGAGAGTTGACTTTCGGTTCTAGCAGGTTTTGGGTGGTTCTAATGGTTTGAACACCTCTAAAACATGTTATGTGATGTGTTAGAGTGATTTTCTTGGTGTTTTGATGATTGGAAAGAGTTTATGCAAAGGCATAATTTCTTCACAAAGAGGCAAGTTTCTACCACTTGCAAGAAGGTTGTGATCAGAGAAGTGAGAGAGATTCAAATTGGTTTCTAGTTGATTCTGGTGTGGTTTGGATGTGAGGAGTATGTTTTATTTATAAGAAATCTTGGAGAATGAGAGGCATGGGCAGATTTTGCAAATTTTCCAAGTTTGCCCTTCTTGGAGGCAAAAATGAGCAAATCTATCTTGAGCTTGAGCCGTTGCCCTATGTGTTTCATCATCAAAAATAACCTGAGAATATTTAAATTAAGGTGAAGGAAGAGAGCAGCTGCTGTGGTAGCTAAGATATGGCAAAATTTGCATAAAGTTTCTCTTTCCTTGCCACTTGCATGTACTTGCAAGAATAAACAATTCAAGACAATCCAAATCTGGTTTTGGCTCGTGACAATGCATTGTAATCTCATAAACTAAGTCCCTAAGCATCAAATAATGATTTAAGCAAGTGATTAGAAGAGGTTTAAATGGTTTATGCATCAAAATGCAAGTGCTGAACTTGATTTTGTGACATGAAAAATACCTAACTTGTCCTCTTCGATTCTCCCTAACCACAAAGCCTGAGAAAATTCTCTTGTACTTTTTAAAAACCCCAAATATGATCTACAACATTCATGTTTGGCAAAAGTTCAAATTTCAAAGGGAACTATGTCAAAAATCCTCATGAAGTTTGTTGCAAAAGCTGACTTACACGCCAAAAAACAAGGAATTTTTCTAAGTATGGAAATCCTTCACAACTTGATGACCTCATAACTCTAAATCTATGCATTTTTGGACCTCAACCCACCAGGACACTTTTCTAGGACTTCTCAAGAGCTTTCCAACTAGCTTTGGATCACTCAACTTGGATGTGTAGTTTGAAAGTTATGACTAATCCAAATTAGCTTGTAATTAGGGTTTTTCATGAACCCTAATTTCTTGATTCACAAGTTATCCATCAATTATTGATTAAATCCTCACCAAACTCACTATTTAGTCATAAAATGATGTTGGAAACTTTAATTGCTTCAATTTGGGGTCAAAACCCTAAAAGTCAAAGAGTTGACTTTCCAGATAGACGAACCGAACAATTGAAATCTTCAGGATTGATCTTTAGTGTTCTGGGGTTATTGAACCTTTCAAACTTCTTGAGGAGAATTAAATAAGTCTTAGAAGCATCATGGACCATGGTTCAAGCTTTGGAAGACACTTTAGGCCAACAGTCAAACTACAATTGACTTTTTCAACTGGAAACCCTAATTAGGGTGTTGCACAACACTACTTCAATTATTTTGTTAACAAACTCAAATTGCACTTGCTCTTGGTAAGCTATGAACCCCTTGATGATGTGAAGACTTGATATGTAGAAGATCAATCCAAAACCTTGACTGATCAGTCCACATGATTCTTCATTTTAACAGTGTGGAACCCTAATTTATCTGCATCTTGACAAAGACCAACTTGAAAGAGGTTAAGGTTAGATAACATATGCTTGATAAACCTAGAATGATAATGGAATATAGGGTCAAATTTTGGGGTATGACAATCACCCCTATTTAAATATCTTTACTAGATGGCAATGAGAGATAACAATCTCCATAGAATCATGGTGAAAGGTATTTAAATATAGCAAACTAAAAATTTTTCCCATAGATACGATGGTATGCAAAAGGACAAATTCTGGTTATGAAGTAAATTCTAAGAATGATGCTTTATGATGCTTGAGTGCAAGAAAATGCTGACACACAAGCAAAAGAGAAAAGAAGAACAAAACAATGAGTAACCACTCACTGGGAACACAGACACACTGGGAAAGATCCAAGGCATACCAATCAATAGTTCAGACATGACTATTGACGGTACTTTAAAGGGATCCTCCACATAGGAGACAGCAAACCCCACTGTGGAAGACAAACCTCCATCAGGGAAAAGGAAAATTTTCACTGGGGAGATGCAAATCTAGCTAGAAGAAGCATCAAGAGAGAGAAGGACAAGAAGCCACACAGGGGAACAAAAGTCAACAGACTCGGACTCCAACTGGGGATGCTAGTGGCTACTAGACCAAACTCATCGAGGATGCTAGTGACTACTAGACCTCCAAGATCTGTTGTGGACATCTAGCGATGTTGGTCACAACCAAATATCCTAAAAGTACAGAAAAAGCTCTACCAATAATCATTGGGCTTCAACCGATGCCAGTGACCACTGGCCTTCACGGGGATTGGTGACAACCAAACTAACAGGTTAATAACAATTGGAATTATCAGTGAATGACCAATGGTCTTACAGGGGAAAAAAGATGTAGGTTACGACTATATTCCAATAACAATTGGATTTTAAACAGCGCCAGTAACTACTGGACTTCAATGGGGAAAGAAAACATAGGTTACAACCATATTCCAATAACATTTGGGTTACGAACAGTGCCAGTAACTACTGGACTTCATGGGGATATGTTGGTAACAACTAAAAACCAACTATCCATAACAATGGGTTTTCAAATGATGCCAATACTACTGGACTTTCTTGGGGATTGGTGACAACCAAAATAGTGATACCAAAGACAATTAGGTTTAAACAATGCCAGTAAAAACATTACTGGACTTTCTGGGGAATGCTAGTAACGACTAGACTTTTAGGAGGATATGGTGACGACTAAAATCAATGATACCAATAACGATTAGATTTAAAAAACGCCACTAACTACTAGACTTCAGCCAAGTCAGTTAACAAATGGGACATCGACTGAGGGAATAGATTTAGGTAAACACCAGATCTCAAAGATACGCTGCAACATTAGTAACGACTAAAGTTTGGTAACCACCAATTAGCCGTATCATATAGGGGTCAGTGCCCGACCTATTGCTAGTCACAACTAGACTTCACAAGGAAATCTGGTGACAACCAGACAAATAAAATCAATAGGGAGCCAGTAACAACTAGACTTCCTAGGAAATCCATAAAGGAATAAAAACTTCCCTGGGGACTAAACCAAAAATAGAGAATTTCCTCATAGTGAAGAGTTTGAACGGGATCTTCAGGAAACAACTAGAGGTGTACGTGACAAACAAAACATCCTAAGATGCATTAGGAATGCTGGTAACAACTAAGCATCTTGAGATTCAATGGGTGAATATTGCCAATAACTATTGGGCTTTTAAACAGATATAGTAACAACCAAAACTGGGATGCCAATAACGATTGGACTTTACACAGAATTCCAGTCAAAACATTACCGGACTTTCAAATAGATATGGTAACAACCAAAACCGGGATGCCAATAACAATTGGACTTTAAAAAATGCCTGTCAAAACATTACCGGACCTTTAAATAGATATGGTAACAACCAAAACCGGGATGCCAATAACAATTAGACTTTAAACATTGTCAGTCAAAACATTATTGGGCTTTGAATGGGGATAACCATAAAAACGAGATGGAAATATCAATTAGACTTTAAACAACACCAGTCAAAACATTACTGGGCTTCAGGGGATTTCTAGTAATGACTAGAATGAAATGCCAATAATAATTGAACTTCAAAGAAAGATTAGTCAAAACATTACTGGGTTTTTCATAAACAGATATGGTAACAAACAAATTGGCAATACCAATAACAATTGGATTTTGACACAGAACGCCAGTCAAAACATTACTGGGCTTTAGATGGTAACAACCAAATTAACAATACCAATAATAATTGGATTTCACACAGACCGCAAGTCAAAACATTACCGGACTTCAAACAGATATGGTAACAACCAAATCGGCAATACCAATAACAATTGGACTTTTCGGGGATATAGGTATTTATTACAATAACACCTAAGCCGAATAACTTGACAAAATTAAGGTAACGACCAGAGGGTAAGCCCGTAACAACAGGTCTGAAGCAAAGGAGTTTGGTAACAACCAAAGGATCTCAAGATGGTACCCAGTAACTACTAGGGAAGGAACACCCGATAGATTCTTGACAAACAAAATCGCTTAACTAGATCAAAATGGCCACAACCAGAATAAACCAAAATAGGAGGTATGCTGAAAAATGCATATGCTAAATGTATGATGCAAATGCAATGCCGAATGACTTCGCAGGAGGAGGACACAAAAGATAGATAACGATCTATTTGCACCGGAGACCAAAAAAGAATCACACTGAATCTCAACGCTGGAGAATGGTCTTACTCCTCTAGAAAGGGAACGATCCTTGTTCTTGCAAATTTGCTGGGGAGAGGTCACAACTTCGATACAGCGGATAGAATAACTAATCAGAGACCTCCTAGTGCGACAGCATGGGGAAAGAAATTTCTATAGTCCTCATATTTCTGAAGTGATGGTATCAAGGTTTCAACCGTTCTGTCCTTATGAGAGGAGTCTAATTTTACACCATCATGTCACAATCAAAGTTACAACTTGCTTGTTGATTTTCACCAAAATAAATTTTGTTTCAAAAAAACCTTTGCCTTTAAAGATCATTTATTAACGAATAAGTGATGTTTTGCATAACAAAAAGGTAGAGAAATCAATAAAGCAAACCAAAGATTGGTCCAAATCTGATTTCATTCAAATATGGAAACTCGCAAAAGGCAGAGTCCCATGGAACATTTACAATTTGGAAAAATGGCAATATGGGAAAAGGTTACAAAATCTAACGATAATTCAGTCCTAACTAGCTAAGAGTCCGTATGAATCGCTGCCTCTGATGAGAGTAGAGGAAAGTGAGCCTCTTTGACGACCTCTGCAGTAGTGACAACTCGTGATGCAGTGAAATGCCTTTGTCCCTAACTTTTGTCTGAATCGCCCTTTCTGGTTTACAGTTCACCGGGACGCTCATTTTTTTAATCTAAGCCACCTTTCTAGGTTTTCGACTTAGCAAGCTTTTATTTCTTTTATCCATGATTTTTTCCCGGATCTCCTTCATAGGTCATGATCCGCCAAGATGCCTTTTATTTGCCTTAGTTTCCTTTCCAGGTTTTCAACTTAGCGGTCCTTTTTAGGCATAATAGTTTCTTACTACATCTGAGTTCACGGGATGTTGAAGCTATTCATCGTCCATCATCGCAAGGATAAGAGAGCCTCCAGAAAAGACCGTCTTCACAAAAAAAAGGGCCATAGTAGTTTGGCATCCACTTTCCACGCATGTCTCGCTGGACTGGTAGAATCTTCCTGAGTACCAACTCACCCTCTTAATATTCTTTGACCTGGACTCTTTTGTTGAAGGCTCTTTTAATTCTCCTTTGATATAGCCGACTGTGGCACATTTCCGTCATCCTTTTCTTGTCAATGAGATTTAGTGTATCAAACATTTCTTTCACCCACTCATCTTCTTCGAGCTCGACTTCCATTAAGACCCTTAACGAAGGTATCTCAACCTCAATAGATAGTATTGCATCCATCACATATACCAGGGAGAAAGGGGTTTCCCCCGTTGAAGTGTGAACAGATGTTTTGTATCCGTGCAAAGCAAATGGTAGCATTTCATGCCAATATTTGTAGGTTACTACCATCTTCTGCACAATCTTTTTGATGTTTTTATTTGCAGCTTCAACAACTCCATTCATCTTGGACCGGTAAGGAAAAGAGTTGTGATGTCGAATCTTGAAACTATCACATAGTTCCTTTATTATTTTATTATTCAGATTCCTCCCATTATCTGTAATGATCTAGTTAGGGATTCCGTAATGACAAATAATCTCCTTTTTAATGAACCGAGCAACCACCTACTTCATTACATTCGCATAGGAGGCAACTTCCACCCATTTGGTGAAATAGTCGATGGCGACTAGGATAAACCGATGACCGTTAGAAGCTTTAGGCTCAATTGCCTCAATTATATCAATGCCCCACATTTAGAATGGCCAAGGCGATGACAATACGTTCATAGGATGTGGTGGCACGTGCCGCTTGTCCGTATAAATCTGAAATTTATGACATCTTTGGGAAAATAGGATACATTCGGTCTCTAAAGTCAACCAGTAATAACTAGCTCTAAAGATCTTTTTTGCCATGGAATGGCCGCTTGCATGAGTACCGAAGGCACCTTCATGAATGTCTGTCATTAACATGTCTGCTTCTTTACTGTCAACATGTAACACCCCAAAGTTAAGCATAATATTTTAATTAATTATTTAATTGAGAATATTTATATTTTGGGTGGTTTTCGGTGGTTTGTGGATTATTGAGAATATGTGCATTTTTGAACTATTTATTTAATTAATAGTATACTATATGAGAATATTAGTATTATTATTGATTAAAATGAATATAAGTGAAATAAGGATAAATTGGGCATTATGAAGAGTTAGTAAGGGTGTTATAGGAAAAGCCCAATTGTGTGGCCCAAGTCTATGTTTGACAAAATAGAATTATGAAGGTTTAAGATTCATTTTGTTAACCGTGAAAATAATGGAGGCCAGAGCTCTGAGGAGGGAGAAGTGGAGGAAAAAGCTTCGGAAGATCCCGAAGATAATCTTGAAAGCTGCGAATCGGCTAAGGTATGGGGAGTATCACATTTCATGATTTTCTATGTATGCCTTTAGATGTGTTTATGGCTGGTTTATGATTTAAGGTATTTTGGGTTGATTGTGGGAAAGTAAAGGAAATTGACGATGAACTCTGAGATTATGGTTGGTGATATGTATCACTGAATATTGAATATCTGATATGAGGATTAGGAAACCTTAGGCCTTCGTGGCCAAAACTATAGGGTGACATGCGTCCTACCTTGAAGGGATAGAGATAGGTGATATGAGAAATTATGATACCTTTAGGGTAATTGCAGGAAATAGTGTTTTAGGCAGTGCAAATGTTTCCGGACTGGCCTAATGAACCATAGGGTTGGTGCCGTTATCGGTGTATGACATTGGGCATGTTTTAATGATGTTTTGGGGACATTGGGTATGTGAATCATATGAGTTTTTGGGTAGAAATCAGTTCTGGTGCGTAGCAGGTTTTGCTGTCATCGCTCTGTTCGCCTAGCGAGCAAGCCATCAAAGGTTCGCTAGAGGCTCGCCTAGCGAGCAAGCCAGCAAGGGGTTCTCTACGAGACTCACCTAGCGAGCGAGCCAGCGAATGTAGCAGAGTTCGCGAAGTTGATCGTTTTGCAGCGATGCCGTGATGTTTGGTTCTGGGATTTCGGTGATGAGTTATATGAGTATGACAACGAGGTTGCGTGAGTAATAAGTGATAGTATGAGAATTACCGCGAGTGTAATTATGATGAATTAATATTAGGCAATATGAGATGATATTAGGGATTAATATGTGAATACTATGTGATGATATGACGAATTAACATGAGTAGAACTGTGAAGCTTATGTGATTGATAGGCGATAGTGTGAGGATTACCGTGAGTATAATTTGATAAATTAATATGAGATGATATGGGGGTAGTATTATGAATTAATATGGGATAATATGGGGTAATATGACTATGATTTAATATGTGATTTATACGTGATTATATGATGACATGATGTGTGAGAATGATTCATATGATGATATGCTGTGTGATGATTAATATGATGAATTATGATGATATGTTGTATGATGATTAATATGATGAATTACGATGATATGTTGCATGATGAGTAATATGATGAATTATGATGATATGCTGTATTGATGATTAATATGATGAGTTATGACGTATGACAAATATGATGAATATGATGAATGATGATGCACCATATGTTGTTATTATAAGGATTATTGTGACGTGTGCATCATGCATTCATGTGCATCCGGACTTCGGTTCAGGACCTCGATTACTTTGGCTTCAATCCCACTGTGTGGATGTGAAGTATTTTGATGTGTTCCGATCCTATTGATGGGGATCTATGGAGGGTTGATGGCCCAGTGTCCATCGCGTTGTGATGATTGGTACCACATGCATTGAGCTGTGTCGCATTGCATCTATGAGTTTTTATGTATGAATTATGACGTTATGGCCTGTGAGCCATATTTGAAGGATATCAATGTGTTGAATTTTATTATGAGTAATATGTCGTTTATGCATTAATTGTTATACATTGATTATTATGAATTGTCTTACTCACCCTCCCTGTTTGAATGTTACCTTCATGTGGGTAACATGCAGATGAGCAAGTTTAGCCGTGGACGCTGTCGAGGAGTATTTTGAAGTTTTAGAGTCGTTAGCCTTTATGGTTAATTTAGAGGGTCTTGCTCTGATATGTAACATCGGGTTGAGTTCTTTGAGTTGATTGTATATCATTGGGTTATTTTACTGATGTTCCCTTATGAGGAAAACATTGAGTTATGTTTTGAGTTCCGCTGTATATGATGTTTTGATGTATTTTGAGAAAACCCGTGTCTTACGGATTATTGACCAATTTTGTTGACTTTGAGAAATGTACGCCCTTTTGTGGCTTTTTAATGAAAGTTAATATTTTACTCTGGAATCCGTGTTATTTTGCTGTAATATTTGTGGGGTAGAATAAGGTTGTTACATTAGTGGTATTAGAGCAGGTCGGTCCGTTCGACCAAGTTATCTAATGTTGTTTGTTCCCTGGTATGCGACATGTGTGTGAAAACAATGTTGGTACATGTTTGTTGCCTAACCTTTGTCTGCAGAAGTGGGAAGGAAACAAGTGGGGGAGAAGCTGTGCTTCTCCAGGACGCTGCCAGTATGAAGTGGCGAATCAGTGTGTGGTTGGATGCTCTTATAGTTTGGTAAAGATGGTTTATACCCCATCATGGTTTTCGGCTGTCTATTGACAAATTGAGGAACTGATCAGCCTTAATCTGTTGTTGATAGTAGACGGGGTCATGTTGGATGGGATAGGCGTGTCTTGCAAGCTTAGATGGCGTGAGCAGCGACTTGTCTTGAGTTAAGCTAAGTGCTTAAGAATTGTTTTGATGAGTTGGCGCAGGACAGTATTGAGATGTTTAATTTTGATGGGAATTTTGAGTGTTAATGAATATGGGGAAGTTGGCGGTTTGCCGATTAATTCTGGTTGTCTGGAAGGTATCCTGACAAGATAGTGATATACAACCAGGACGTGAAGTGGAGTTGTGATCGACTTAGTTACGGAAACTAGTCCGAGATTGAGAGCTCCATATTATATGTCTGTTTGGACGATCAAGGAATTAAACCGATTGAGTAGTGTTGAGACTTGTGTCTGGTGTGTGTGCTAAGGCAACAGAGTGTGAGGTCGAGTATATTAAAGGTGGACAGTGACTTCTGATGATTATTAAAGAAACTAAGATGTGGAATGAAATATTGGTATAATTAGGCCTTTCAATATTTCAAGAGTTGAAGATGTGTCGAATGGCCTTCTAAGTGTGAAATTGTTGTTGTACGTCGAATTCCGAGATCGCAGCTTTTTACGGAATCGAAATCGGACACTCGGAAGTAAGGTAACGGTCGAAAATAGAATTTCGGACTATCAGGTTCGCTAGATCCTTCGCCTAGCTGATAACGCGAAATCATATCGTTTATTTGGCTTGATTTACATGTATTTATTTGTGACTATTATTAATTTATCTTGATTTATGCTCTATTATATGATTAATTTACTTCGTTTAGCAGATTGGGGAGAATTTAGACTAAAGAAAGAAAAGGAGAAGAAATGGAAGGAAAAGAGATGAAAAACATATGAAAAACAACATATACGGATTCTGCTGATATGACGGTCGTCACAGGTCCATTACGACCGTCATGCGTGTGACGATCGTCACGCAGGCAAAATATCAGTACGTTCAAATCAAAAGAAGCCACGATCAATCTCAACTTAATTTCTTCCTACACTTTCTCCACTCACTGCCCACTACTGGAAGTTACTCCCACTCCCTCCATAACTCACCCATGATCTCTGGAAGTTGAAGAGTGAATTATCTCCTATAAATAGGCCTTAGATTCACAGTTTTAGGGGCAACCTTTGATGTATCGAAGTGCTGCCAAAATTCCCATTGAAGCCAATTTTACTTTCCTGCATTATTTTCCATTTCTTTTCCGTTTATTTCATTTGTATCGTTTTATTTGTTCCTGTACCTTTTAATTCTCGCCAAAGTAGAATCCTGCCGACATTGTGGAGGACTACTCAAGGATTCGAGATCAGTACGATTTACAGGTTTTTATTAATTGAATTATTATTTTATTTATGTCAGTATGCATGTTATATTATTCTGTTGCCATTGTTTATTTATGTTTGCATTAATTATCATGTCTAGCTAAATTAGTTTTATCGGTATGTAACCGAATTAGTAGGATAGGATTCGATAGTAACCGGTACCTTCCCTTTTTACAAACAACCTTTCTGGTCGTAGTTTTTAATCTTAATTTCTAAATAAACCTTCGTCGCGACAACGAGAAATTATTTACCGAAGTTTCGCCATGACAGTGGGAAATTCATAAAGGTACGAACCAACAAGCGACAGCTGAGGCTAGGACCAGATAGTAAAAACTAGGCATTCGTTTTAAAAACAGCGACAACGCTTTAAAAGGGATTAGAACTTAATGATTTTCAAAAAGTAATTTTAACCCCGAACGGGATAGCGACAACATACGTTCCGCCTTAGAGTTGCGACTAGCGTCAACAACCATCGTGAGACAAAGGTCTTTAAACCTTTATTTTCTTCTTAAAAGTGTTTTCAAAGAGTAGAAATCACTGGTGACCTGTCAAATCCCCGATAACTAAGTCCTTGCATACCGATATCCCTTTGTCGCTACTGCGAAAATCGGCGCCGGCTGAACAAAAGAGTCGCCACCGTGCGTTATTTATCCCACGGGAGGGAAAGGAAACGCTCAGAGTAAACCTCGCACAACACGGGAAAGGTATGGTCGTCGCAACCAAAACCTGGATTCGGGAGTCGGTTACGCAAGGGGAAGGTATTAGCACCCCTCACGTCCGTCGTACTTGACGGGATCCACGCTTGTTTTCGGATATGGATTGTTACTTCTATCTAAACTAAAAGGTCAAGGGTTAAAAGAAAATGAAATGAAAATAAAATGACTCGGCAAAGTATCGCACTTTATGCCTACGTATTCCCGTCTGGAACGAGAAATCAGAGTCAACGTAGTTCGCCTACCTACGGGAAAGGAGGGGAAGGTTGCTCGCTAGGATATCGCATCCTATGCCTACGTACTTCCATACAGCATGAAAGATCAGAGCAAACGTAGTTCGGGCCACGTACGACACAAGCCTGTCTTGATTGATTATATTCCTTCTGAAAAGGGTTTTTCTAATTAGCAGTCCAAGCGGACAAAAATGATGTCTTGATGAGTTCACCTTCTTTTACGGAAGAAGTGTCTTTTATTGTGTTTGAAATCTTTATGGTGTTTTTCTGTTTGTTTTGAGAAAGAAGAGACAAAACCCTAACCTACGGTTGCGAAGGGAATCAGACTAACCTAATGTTATCATGCATGGGTTAAGACCTAACGTCTATCATGCCCCTCTCTTGCACAGAGAGAAACAGAGATCCTAAGGGAATAGCGGAAACAGAAACAATATCAGATATATACAGTAAAACAGTAAAATGCATGGATGCAGCAATACAAGCGAGGCAAGGGAGTCCCACTCAACCTCGAACCTAGAAAACAATAGGCAAAAGTGAACGGGATTCACTTTCAACCCAATAGGGTAAACAGCAAACAATACAGTCCAGAAAACCAATCAATACATCAAGAATGAAATACAGCAGAAAAAATAAACAGCATCAGCAGCTCTGAAACAACATCTGACTCCAAGTCATCTCTAATCAGCTACAGGCTTCAGCAAGCATCCATCTCTATCCCCACAGTCTTCCAGCAAGGTCTTGATCATCAATCTTCAGTCTACAATGGCTTTTCTTCCAGTCCTATCCTCCAAGCTGAAGGATCAATCACAAGAGTGAATTGGGTGTTAAGCAATTAGTTGACTACCAAGGGTGGCAAACCAACTGCTACTAACACATAAGATATTTTCTCTCAAGAGTTCTATCCCCTAGACAATAGCACCAAGCCTTCCAAAGGAAGGGGGTGAGTGTCTTAGAGAGACTCTGTATCATAGAGAGGAATGGAGGCAGTCGAAACCTTCCATGTTTGAGAATCAAGCTTTCTAATCTAGAGCTCTGCCTAGCTCCTAAACCCTAATCTCTTCAACAGCTGCTAGCAGGAACCTCCTCATCAACTCTGGAAGTTGGTCTTCAAGCTCTGGATCTCCAATGGCTTCATCATCATCAGTCTTCAGCTTCCCCAATCCCCAGACAATCCCAATACTCACACAGACAAATCAATAATCCCCAGAGGGCACACCACACCAATCAACCAAATATAGCAGTATATACTAATAGCAGTAGGGGAATCCTAGTGATTTATAAGGGGATCTATCCTATACCCATAACCCCTATAGCCCATACCCCAAAAATCAAATGAAAATTTCCTAAAAGAATTAAACTATCTCACCTAAGTTGATTTAAAACCCTAATTTTATTCATGTTGTTTTCACCTAAACTAATCACCTCAAATTAATTCCTAAAAATATGAACTAAATTGCATGTACAAGCTAACAATATCTAGTAATCAACCTAAAAAGAATGGATGAAAAATATTAAAGCAACTAGTAGAACAAAAATTATCAAAATCATGTATGAAATGAAATCCCTAAAATAGGCATTTATTTGGAAAATATGGGAAAAATATCAAATAAAAAATAAAATGCAATTTTTATTTTTTATAATTTTCTTGACTCTTTAAAGAAAATTATGCAAAAAGAATTATTAAAAAATAATGTTTTTTCAATTTGATATGATTTTTTAAAAATGAATGCAAAATGAAAAGAAATTAAAATGAATTATAAAGAAATAGGGGGAGGGGGTGAGAATAGCAAGACCATCAGTTCAAATTATTGGGCTTTCACGCGCGTGGGGGGTGCCAATAGAAGCTGAGCCCAATTCCCCCTACTAAATGAAACGGTGCGTTTCATTATTTGAAATTTCCCACCAATTCTCAGATTGAACGTGAAGCGTTAGATCCTTGGTCAAGTCAAGCTTCCTCCTCAGATCCAAGGGCCATTGGCCATCGTCTTCCTCCAACCATTAGGGTTTCAGTGACACAGCATCCATGCGCGAAAATTCAACCAAATCGTTCTCCATGATCACTTGATGAAAATGAAAAATTCAAAACCCTAAAATGATCTACTAATCACAAGGAATCCATGCTTGGTCTTAGTTTTTGCTAACACTCCTTGTAGATCCCAAACAGAGGGCACGAAAGCTAGGGTTTTACCATACTCTTCTGACATCAACCTTGCTAGAACTTAATCCTAATGATCTAAAATTGTTCTACATGCTACCCTCATCATTCCATGCTATCCCATATCAATTACAACCTAATGCACAGCTTGTTCTTGGAACTTACAGAAATGGTGACCTGCCATGGAACTTCATAGAAGTCTCCCTAATTCTCAGAATTCAATCCCCTATGGTCTCTAAGCATCCTTATCCTAACCATATGGTCTACAACTGAATGAATAAGGAGATTCGAAGGGAAATGCCTACCTTGCAAGTGATGATGGCAGGTGTAGTTGTGCTGCAATTCAAGACTTGTAATGGCTTCTAGATGCTCCTCCAATGGTGCTGATTCTTCTGTTTGCAATGGTTGTGGCTCAATCTTCTTGAATCACCTTATCCCTCTCTTCATGCAAGTTGGAGTGTAAACTTGGATCACCCTAACCAGCCACAAATTCCCTTCAATTTCCTTTGCTAATTACTCTATGATAATGGTGGATGATGATGATAACAAAAACTGAGATGATTGATGAAGTTTTAATGGAGTTTGAAGAGAAAATGCAAATGAGAGTGAAGGAATCAAAGTAGTGTTTGCAAGCTCAAAGAATCACCAACCAATGCACAAATGGCTTCATTTCCTTATATAGGTGAGGATTAACAGAATGAGAAGCTTCTAGATTGGTCCTAGAGGGATCTAGAAACTTGTGGAACTTTCATGAATTTATCATTTGGTGGTATCTTGAATCATCTCATATCATGCTTGCACCTTGGGTAAATTTGTATGAAAATCTCCTTTCATGAGATATTAGGAGTGTATGTATGCAAAACCAAGCTTTTACTTGCCTTGTGTTAAGTTTTGTCATGTTACCTTATGATGCAAGAAGCAACTTTACAAAGGAAGTCCAATTTTTAAGCCTAAACTCAAAAATGTGGCTGAACCAATGTCTTTAAAATGATGTTGGGAATCAATTTGGTATATTGGATGACCCATATTGGATTTGTAGATCTCTCAAACCATTTTCCAACTTGAACTTTTTCAAGTTATATGCCTTTTTTAGGTCATTTTTCACCAACTTTTATCAAGTCTTGTTCCATGCATTTCCAAACTTCCATGACTTCTTTTCTTGACTTAAAATGGCATTTTGAGCAACTTTTATGTTGTAAAGTTTTCCATTTGAAGCTTCCTTGTATGAGTTTTGGGCATAGGTTGAAATGACCTGTAATTCTCAAATGACCAAAATACCCTTTGCTTGCCAAGACCATAAGTAGAGTTCCACAAATCATATGAAGGCATACTATACCATTATAGAAATCTAAGACAATGAGGAACAATTCTTATGTTTACCAGAAATTCATTTGAAATATCCTTGAGGGGTAAAAATAGCTTGGAAGTCAAGTCACTTTCACAGACAGAATTTCAGATACCTCAGATGACCTGTAACTTGCAAGGACCATAACTTGAGTTCTATAAATCTCCTTTATGTCTTCCACCACTCAAATTAAAGGTCTTGAGATCCTCTACAAGTTCCATGTTGGCCAAGGATCCATTTGAATCTTGCATTTTGAATTATCTTGCTTGGAAATTTGACCTAAACCAGGGGATTTTACACAGAAACCCTAATTTAGAAACTCCTCTTCTCCTTGATTTCTCTTGAATTCTTCTTAGCATAACAACATATCCTTATTCTTCATGTCAAATGATAAACCCCACATCTCCTCAATAGCCCCCAATGCCTTTCAATCAATCCTTTAACCTAAGGTTGACCCAGGGTTGACCCAGATGAAACCCTAGTTGACTGTCTTCCTCTACAACTCTTGTGACTACACCAATGACTTGTCTCCTTCTTCAAATGACTTTCTAAGTCCTCCAAGATGTCTAGATACTCCCTATGCCTTCAATTCACAGCTCATACTTTCCTTATTGATCCCCAGATACACTCAGTTAGGAGATAGATGAACTGCTTGATCCATTGACTTGATAGCTTCCCAATTCTTTCTGATGACTTGAATGAGATTGAATCAGGATAATAACCTCTTGATAGGCCTCTAGAGATGAAAATAATGCTTGGTCCCCTGTTGGATGACTTGCTATGCTTATGCTATGCAGATGGTTAGGCTATGTACATGACTTTATATGCAAATGCTAATGATATTGAAACATAAACCAAGTGAATAAGGTTGAGCAAATTTTAGGGTGCAACACCCTTTACCGCTTTTTCTTTAAACCAATTATCTTTATTTCCTTTGCATTTAATTTCATTCGCATTCAACTTTCCTAATCCCATTTGCCTTAGCTTTACGCCGTAATAATAGATAACAGTAGATTGACATTGGTTTCTGTGGGTTCAACAATCTTTTATATTACTTCGATATTTCCGTGCACTTGAAAACGCACCAAGTTTTTGGCGCCGTTGCCGGGGACCAACGGTCAATATTGTGATTCTGTTGTTGCATAGTATAGACTAAGGCACTCTTATCTAAATCATAATGTATAACCCATATTTCTCTTATAACTACCACCCCCAATATTTCGAGGAACCACAAGATCTGTTTAAATCGGACCTCGAAATATTATTAGAAGATTTCAATACGACGCATTCTCACCCAAATTCCCTCTACGATGACGACTCCCAATGTTTTGAGGAAACGCAAGATTTCGATACATCCAACCTTGAACTATTACTAGAAGAATTCGAAGAGACGTTTACTCACTCTAGGATAGAATCTATGATGGAGCGCTTTGTGGAGACACAAACTCTCCAAAATGAAGATTTTAGAAAACAACATCTCCAAATTGATGAAGACCTTAAACAGATGAGCATTATAGTCGATTCCCTCGCGACTCACAGCAAGGCTTTGGAGACTCAAACCTCTTTGCTTACACAAACATCTCTAGGACCCTTCCTTGAGAGCCATGTGAATGTTGTAACCACTAGTAATGAAGAACAAATAGAAGATCCTAGGGAGAATGATGATGAGTCTGAGGAGAGTTTTGGTGAGACAAGCATAATTATTGAGAAAAATCCACCGACACCACCCGAAAGGGAGGTTGTCGAAGAGGTAGAGAAGGAAGCACCTATTGTTGCCCCTCCTCCCTATACCCCACCTATTTCATTCCCACAAAGGGCTGTGGAAGCTAAGGTAAACTCCAAATCCAAAACATATGTGGAGGTATTGGAAAATATCCACACTAATGCACCTTTGTCTAAGGTCCTTCATAACAAAAGAAAATTCAAGGACCATGAAACTAGGGTCATCATTACTGTTAAAAGGGTAAGATTAAATTTTGAGGTGGTGGATGAAATAGCTAAGCCCAAATTTGAAAAACTGATACTTAGGATAGATCCAGAACCACCACCACAAGTTCAAAACAATGAACCACCCTATAGAAGAAAGAAAAGAAAAGGTGAGGGATATGAGAAATGGATTGATAATGGCCATGGAAACCGAAGACCATTCAAAGTTCGAGCGATGAACCATTCTCGAAAGAGCCACCATGAGTACTTGCACTCCTTGGCCGTCGAGCTATCGACGTTAAACAAAGCGCTGTGTGGGAGGCAACCCATAAAGTCTTTATTTTAATTTGTTTGTTTAAAATATGAAGAAAATAAAGAAATGTATCGCTTGTTACTCTTTAGCTATATCTAAGCGAAAACTCTCTAGATGACGATCTGAGAAGATGAGCTATGCCCACGGACATTCCTACGAGTGTCGCTGCTGGTGGGAAAACTAATGATAAGTACTTCCTCTTGACGCGAGCAACATGATGAGCTAGTTCGAGAATTACACAAACAAAGGTATCTCAAAATGCCCGCCGCCGAAGTAGAAGTGATCAACAAAGACAAGGATAGCAAGAGCAGTAGCATTCATACAGGTTCTATCTTTCCTTTTCCACCTTTTACTAAAACATTGAGGACAATGTTTGGTTTAAGTGTGGGGGAGGAACTCTATTGTTTTACATTTTATTTCATGCTTCTAGGAATTTTTATCTATTTTTAACATTATGTCAAAGTCTTTGCATGTGCTTTCGAGTCTTTATGCGTGGTTTTCGCTTGTTATTCAATTTCCCCAAAAATTTCAAAATTTCAAAATTCTAACCTCCAACAAATTTTTGCTTCGATTCATGTCATGGTTCTCTGAAAGTATATAGGTTGTCCATGCTATGTTAGAAAAACGTGGGAAAGTTTTGATAAAATTGATACCGCCCTGACACCCTTAACCCCCTAAATATGCAAAATCAATTTGAGTACCCATTATGCCGAAACCTTAAAGCTCCAGGTTCTTGTAGTAATCCCTAAGTAGTCTATTTAAGCAGTCAGCACCATCCTAAACACACTAAATAAGAAACCGATTCAAATAAGTGTATGATCTCTAGCGTAAAATGAGAAATTAAGAAAGAAAATAAATTATGAAGAAAAAGACATGTTCCTTCTAAGTTAGGTGCTCCTCACCCGAGCACTTAGCCTAACGGTACAAACTCTTTAAGTTCAATTGATGCTTAAGCATATTTGTAGAGAAAAAAATGAAATAGCATCGAGATCATAGTCACTAACAGGTTTACTTGCCATGAATGTGTATGGATAACGGGCTTAATGTGATTGCACTATAATGAAACGGGGTGAAAGAGAGCATGAGATATAGGTTGAGTTATAATGGCATGATTCCGATTGGTTTGCATAAGTAGGGAGTTTTTGAAATTGTGTCGTTACGGTATCCTTGGTATTGATATTTAGTACCTATCGATCTAACATTAGCCTAGCAGCCACATATGATTAGAGTCTCATCATGTTTTTGTTTCAAACTATGCTTATTTCTTTTTACCGTGTTGGTTGATTGCTTGAGGACAAGCAATGGTTTAAGTGTGGGGGTGTTTGATAACACGAAATCATATCGTTTATTTGGCTTGATTTACATGTATTTATTTGTGACTATTATTAATTTATCTTGATTTATGCTCTATTATATGATTAATTTACTTCGTTTAGCAGATTGGGGAGAATTTAGACTAAAGAAAGAAAAGGAGAAGAAATGGAAGGAAAAGAGATGAAAAACAGATGAAAAACAACAGATACGGATTCTGCTGATATGACGGTCGTCACAGGTCCATTACGACCGTCATGCGTGTGACGACCGTCACGCAGGCAAAATATCAGTACGTTCAAATCAGAAGAAGCCATGATCAATCTCAACTTAATTTGTTCCTACACTTTCTCCACTCACTGCCCACTACTGGAAGTTACTCCCACTCCCTCCATAACTCACCCATGATCTCTGGAAGTTGAAGAGTGAATTATCTCCTATAAATAGGCCTTAGATTCACAGTTTTAGGGGGAACCTTCGATGTATCGAAGTTCATGCCAAAATTCCCATTGAAGCCAATTTTACTTTCCTGCATTATTTTCCATTTCTTTTCCTTTTATTTCATTTGTATCGCTTTATTTGTTCCTGTACCTTTTAATTCTCGCCAAAGTAGAATCCTGCCGACATTGTGGAGGACTACTCAAGGATTCGAGATCAGTACGATTTACAGATTTTTATTAATTGAATTATTATTTTATTTCTGTCAGTATGCATGTTATATTATTCTGCTGCCATTGTTTATTTATGTTTGCATTAATTATCATGTCTAGCTAAATTATTTTTATCGGTATGTAACCGAATTAGTAGGACAGGATTCGATAGTAACCGGTACCTTCCCTTTTTACAAACAACCTTTCTGGCTGTAGTTTTTAATCTTAATTTCTAAATAAACCTTCGTCGCGACAGCGAGAAATTATTTACCGAAGTTTCGCCACGACAGTGGGAAATTCATAAAGGTACGAACCAACAAGCGACAACTAAGGCTAGGACCAGATAGTAAAAACTAGGCATTCGTTTTAAAAACAGCGACAACGCTTTAAAAGGGATTAGACCTTAATGGTTTTCAAAAAGTAATTTTAACCCCGAACGGGATAGCGACAGCATACGTTCCGCCTTAGAGTTGCGACTAGCGTCAACAACCATCGTGAGACAAAGGTCTTTAAACCTTTATTTTCTTCTTAAAAGTGTTTTCAAAGAGTAGAAAGCACTGGTGACCTGTCGAATCCCCGATAACTAAGTCCTTGCATACCGATATCCCTTTACCACTTTTTCTTTAAACCAATTATCTTTATTTCCTTTGCATTTAATTTCATTCGCATTCAACTTTCCTAATCCCATTTGCCTTAGCCTTACGCCGTAATAATAGATAACGGTAGATTGACATTGGTCTATATGGGTTCAACAATCTTTTATATTACTTCGATATTTCCGTGCACTTGCGGACGCACCACTAGCGAACAGCCACTCACTTCTGTGTTCGCCTAGCGAAGATGTCTGGGGCAGAAGAATGTTGTTTTGGTATTTTTGTCGTAACGGGAGAACCGTAACTCAGAATGACGCACGGTTCGAAGTGTTGGAAAGCTATTTCAATGCTCTATGCGATGGTGAAGTAGTGGCATGAAATTAAGTTATTTATTGACAAAATATGTTTGGATGTTGTGGTAAGTGCGGAAAGTGCGGTTCGTGTTCCCGCCATAACTCGCAAATTGAGTGTCTGTTTGGCATGGGAGTTTCCATACTTAATTGAGCGAGTCCATGGTTGTGTTAACTGATGATGTTTTGATATATTCAGAGAGTATAGAGGATCATGTTGAGCATAAGGAACTTGAGTTATCAGTGTTGGAGAAGAAGCAGAGATATGCCACTGTGAAGAAAGTTCAAAGAGTTTGTGGGAAAGCTGTCAACAGCTCGTGTGTTGATTTTTGTCGAATCCGACAGAACTATTCGTTGTGTTTTGGGATGCTTTGTTGATGTGATTGGGAGGGATGTTAAGTGAAACATCAGTGATTTTAGTTATGCTTTAAGGCAATTTAAAGCACATAAGAGGGATTATCTGACGAGTGATTTAGAGTTGGTTGTTGATGTGTTTGTGCCGAAGTTGGAGGCTTCAATGGGTTAGTTTGAGATTTGAAATGTTTGGTGATTTCAAGAGCTTAAGGTATTCGCTTGAGTTGGAAGAGTTGAATATGAGGCAGAGAAAATAATTGGGACTCCTGAAGGATTATGGTTTTGGATTGAAATACCATTCGGGTGAAGCAAAAGTGGTAGCTTATGCATTGATTTGGAATTCTTTGCATATACTGATGACGATGGTAAAAGAGTTAGAACTAATTGAGCAACTTCGTGATATGAGTTTGGGTTGTGAAGAGACTTCTTATGGAGTTAAGCTTAGCATGTTGGAGCTTATTAGTGGTGTTCTTGATGAGATTCAAGAAGGTCATAAATATGAATTGAGTTGGCAGATTGGTGGAATTTGATGAATTAAAGTCGAAGAGTTGATTTCTGGATTTATGGAAATGGTACCATAAGATGTCATGATAGAGTTTGTGTCCCAGATATTGTGAGTTGGAATAAGAGTATTATTGAAAAAGGACATTGAGGTAGATTGAGTATTCATCCCGGTGCTATGAAGATGTAACCGGATTTGAGGAAATTATTTTGATGGCCATAGATGAAGAGAGAAGTGGCTGAGTTTGTATATGCTGGTTAGACTTGTCAGAAGTCGAAGAATAAACGTCAGAGACCGTTGGGTCTGATGCAACCGTTGAACATTCTAGGGTGGAAATCAGGTAGTATTTCCATGGATTTTGTGTTGGATTTTCCGAAGAATTGGAAGGATATGATTTTAATTGGGTCATTTCGGATAGATTGACTAGATTGGCTCTTTTCTTACCAATGAGTATTAATCATTTTATGTTGAAGCTAGCTGAGATGTATATCGATGAAGTTGTGAAGTTGTATGAGATGTCGTCGAATATTGGGTCAGATGGGAATCTGAGTTTCATCGAGATTTTGGGAGAGTTTGCAGACGCTTTGAGTACCATGTTGAAGTTGAACTCTGCCTATCATCCGTGGACGTATGAACGGACAGAGAGAACTATCCATTCTTTAGAGGATTTATGGAGAGCTTGTGTGTTAGATCAAGGTGGATCGTGGGATAGTTAATTATCGTTGATTGAGTTACCAACAATAACAATTATCATTCTAGTATCGGAATGACACCGTATGAAGATTTGTATGGTAGAAGGTGTAGGACTCCTTTGTTTTGATATGATTCAGGCGAGAGTGTTGTGCTCAGACCTTAGAATTATGTAAGAGACGACTGAAAAGATCAAGAAGATCCAAGAAAAGACGTGTTTTGAGAGTTACGATGGTGACTGGTGTTGGTCGAGCTTTGAAGTCTCAGAAGCACACACTGTGTTTTGTTGATTTGTATCGGAAGTGGCGCAGCGGAAGCGTGGGAGAAGTAGCATGTTAGACGGTTTTACCGTTGTCGCTTGTGAATTTACATGATGTGGCATGTGCCTAAGTTGAGGAAGTGCATTTATTCGGATGGATGGTGTACAAGTGAGAGATAATTTGACTGTTGAGGCATTGCTAGTTCAGGTTGATGAACGAGAAGCAACTTTGAGGTAAAGAGATTCCTTTGGTGAATGTATTTTGGGAGGACCAACTGAATAAAGTTGGAATTGGGAACTTGGAGATCAGTTGAGGGAGTCGTATCCGACTCTATTTCTTTGAGGTAATTTTCGAGGGAGAAAATTCTTTTAAGTGGGGGAGAGTTGTAACACCACAAAGTTAAGCGGAATATTTTAATTAATTATTTAATTAAGAATATTCGTATTTTGGGTGGTTTTCGGTGGTTTGTGGATTATTGAGAAAATGTGCATTTTTGAACTATTTATTTAATTAATAGTATACTATATGAGAATATTAGTATTATTATTGATTAAAATGAATATAAGTGAAATAAGGATAAATTAGGCATTTTGAAGAGTTAGTAAGGGTGTTATAGGAAAAACCCAATTGTGTGGCCCAAGTCTAAGTTTGACAAAATAGAATTCTGAAGGTTTAAGATTCATTTTGTTAACCGTGAAAAGAATTGAGGCCAGAGCTCTGAGGAGGGAGAAGTGGAGGCAAAAGCTTCGGAAGATCCCGAAGCTAATCGTGAAAGCTGCGAATCGGCTAAGGTATGGGGAGTATCACATTTCATGGTTTTCTATGTATTCCTTTAGATGTGTTTATGGCTGGTTTATATGGTTTATGGTTTAAGGTATTTTAGGTTGATTGTGGGAAAGTAAAGGAAATTGACGATGAACTCTGAGATTATGGTTGGTGATATGTATCACTGAATATTGAATATCTGATATGAGGATTAGGAAACCTTAGGCCTTCGTGGCCAAAACTATGGGTAGATAGGTGATATGAGAAATTATGATACCTTTAGGGTAATTGCAGGAAATAATGGTTTAGGCAGTGCAAATGTTGCCGGACTGGCCTAATGAACCATAGGGTTGGTGCAGTTATCGCCGTATGACATTGGGGATGTTTTAATGATGTTTTGGGGACATTGGGTATGTGAATCATATGAGTTTTTGGGTAGAAATCAGTTCTGGTGCGTAGCAGGTTTTGCTGTCATCGCTCTATTCGCCTAGCGAGCAAGCCATTGAAGGTTCGCTAGAGGCTCGTCTAGCGAGCAAGCCAGCGAGGGGTCCGCTACGAGACTCGCCTAGCGAGCGAGTCAGCGAACGTAGCAGAGTTCACGAAGTTGATCGTTTTGCAGCGATGCCATGATGTTTGGTTCTGGGATTTCGGTGATGAGTTACTATGAGTATGACAGTGAGGTTGCGTGAGTAATAAGTGATAGTATGAGAATTACCGCGAGTGTAATTATGATGAATTAATATGCGGCAATATGAGATGACATTAGGGATTAATATGTGAATACTATGTGATGATATGACGAATTAACATGAGTAGAACTGTGAAGCTTATGTGATTGATAGGCGATAGTGTGAGGATTACCGTGAGTATAATTTGATAAATTAATATGAGATGATATGGGGGTAGTAATATTAATTAATATGGGATGATATGGGGTAATATGACTATGAGTTAATATGTGATTTATACGTGATTATATGATGACATGATGTGTGAGAATGATTAATATGATGAATTATGATGATATGTTGTATGATGATTAATATGATGAATTATGATGATATGTTGCATGATGAGTAATATGATGAATTATAATGATATGATGTATTGATGATTAATATGATGAGTTATGACGTATGACGAATATGATGAATGATGATACACCATATGTTGTTATTATGAGGATTATTGTGACGTGTGCATCATGCATTCATGTGCATCCGGACTTCGGTTCAGGACCTCGATTACTTTGGCTTCAATCCCACTGTGTGGATGTGAAGTATTTTTATATGCTCCAATCCTATTGACGGGGATCTAAGGAGGGTTGATGGCCCAGTGTCCATCGCGTTGTGATGATGGGTACCACATGCATTGAGTTGTGTCGCATTGCATCTATGAGTCTTTCTGTATGAATTATGACGTTATGGCCTGTGAGGCATATTTGAAGGATATCAATGTGTTGAATGTAATTATGAGTAATTTGTCGTTTATGCATTAATTGTTATACATTGATTATTATGAATTGTCTTACTCACCCTGCCTGTTTGAATGTTACCTCCACGTGGGTAACGTGCAGATGAGCAAGTTTAGCCGTGGACGCTGTCGAGGAGTATTTTGAAGTTTTAGAGTCGTTAGCCTTTATGGTTAATTTAGAGGGTCTTGCTCTTATATGTAACATCAGGGTTGAGTTCTTTGAGTTGATTGTATATCATTGGGTTATTTTACTGACATTCCCTTATGAGGAAAACATTGAGTTATGTTTTGAGTTCCACTGTATATGATGTTTTGGTGTATTTTGAGAAAACCCGTGTCTTACATATTATTGACCAATTTTGTTGAGTTTGAGAAACGTACGCCCTTTTGTGGCTTTTTAATGAAAGTTAATATTTTACTCTGAAATCCGTGTTATTTTGTCGTAATATCTGTGGGGTAGAATAAGGGTGATACACAACACATCTGAGTAAGACCATGTCGTGATTTCTCTTGTACATAATGTTATTGCTAATGAAGAACTTGGATGACAATCTTCACAAAGCTCTCTTATCAAGTTTAGAGGCACCAACAGGATATTCTTGACTCTGAAGGTAATTTTTGATGTCATAAAACCAAGGTTTTCCGTCAGACTCTTCTTCAGCCACCATGACGTATGCTGGCGCAGTCTTTCTTTCGATGCTAATTAGGGGAGCTATATTGACAAACTGAACCTTCCACATAGCAGCCATCATAGCCAGAGGATCTGCTATGTGGTTTTCGGATCTTGGGACGTGTTTGAAGGTGATTTCTTCAAAATACTCGATCATCTCCAAAATATAGTCTTTGTAAGGAATCAATTTTTTTATCTCGGGTCTCCCATTCACCTTTGAGCTGATAAATTACCAAGGCAGAGTCACCAATTACTTCCTGAATCTTAATATGAAGGTCAATGGCAGCTTCAAGACCCATGATAGAGGCTTCATACTCAGCTATGTTGTTCGTACATTTGAAGCACAAACTTGCAATAACAACAATGTAGCCACCAGCCGGATTTTCCAGAACAACACCAACACCATGACCTCTTTTGTTGGATGCATCGTCGAACATCATTTTCCATCAAAAACCATGTTTAGGACCCTCCTCGGGGCCATACTCTTCTTTGGATTTGTAAAGAAACATGATATCTTCGTCGGGGAAGTCGAATTTGAGCGGCTGATAATCTTCAACAGGTTGATTAGCAAGATAGTTTGACAAGACGCTTCCTGTTATTGACTTCTGAGCAACATATTGAATGTCATACTCTGATAAGAGTATGTTCCATCTTGCAAGTCTTCCCGTCTGAGCAGGTTTTTCAAATTTGTATTTTATCGGATCCATTTTGGATATCAAAAGAGTAGTGTGACAAATCATGTACTGTCTCAGACGTTTGGCTGCCCAAGCCAGAGCGCAACAAGATTTTTCCAATGGAGAGTAACGACTTTCACAGTCGGTGAATTTTTTGCTCAAGTAGTAAATCACATGCTCTTTCTTCCCCAACTTATCCTTTTGGCCTAAGACACAACCCATCTATCCCTCAAGCACAATCATGTACATGAAGAGAGGCCTTCCAGGAATAGGAGGGATCAATATTGGAGGCTCTTGGAGGTATCCTTTGATCTTTTCAAACGCCGACTGGAAATCCTCATTCCATACAACTTCTTGATTCTTATGTAACAACTTAAAGATCGACGCGCAAGTAGGAGTCAAGTTGGAGATGAACCTGGAGATATAATTCAATTTCCCAAGGAAACCTCTGATCCGTTTCTCAGTCTGTGGGGCAGACATTTCCTAGATGGGTCGTACCTTGTCAGAATCTACCTCGATTCCATGTTGACTAACAATGAAGCTGAGTAGTTTGCCAGATCTGACTCTAAAGGTACATTTGGCAGGATTTAGTCTCAATTGATACTTCATGAGTCTTTCAAATAGCTTTAACAAATGATCAAGGTGATCTTCTTCGCTCTGAGACTTGGCAATCATATCATCGACGTAAACGTTAATTTCTTGGTACATCATGTCATGAAATAATGCCACCATGGCTCGTTGGTATGTGGCTCCAACATTTTTCAAACCAAAGGTATAACTTTATAACAATAAGTGCCCTAGGGTGTGATGAAGGTTGTCTTTTCCATAGTAGCTAGGTCCGTTCTTATCTGATTATAGCTAGAGAAGCCATCCATGAACAAAAATATTGCAAAGTTGGTTGTATTGTCCACCAAAGTGTTGATATACGGCATAGGGAAATCTTCCTTTGGACTAGCTTTGTTAAGATCCCTGTAATCTACACACATTCTAACTTTTCCATCCTTCTTAGGTACTGGTACAATATTAGCCACTCACTCAGGGTATTTAGAAACTGCTAGAAAGCCTGCGTGGATCTGCTTCTTAACCTCATCTCTGATATTGAGAGTCATGTCGGGTCTGGATCGTCGAAGTTTCTGCTTAACCGAAGGACACTCAGGTTTTAGAGGGAGCTTGTGAACTACGATGTCGATGTCCAACCCAGGCATATCTTGGTAGGACCAAGCAAACACATCCGCATAATCTTTGAGAAGCATTACCAGCCTGTTCTTAACTTCTACCCCAAGCGATGCCCCAATCTTGACCTCTCTTTTTACTTCTTCAGAGCCCAAGTTGATAATGTCGATTTGTTCCTTGTAAGGTTGAAGATAGGCATCCTCGTACTCAGTCATCTTTATCAGTTCTTCAGGAATTTCAAAATCTCATCACTCTCGTCTTCAGCTTGGAATACATGTGAACCAAAGTCAGAAGGAACTGATGATCATCGAATTTAGCGAGTGATGGAGGTTCTCTGCATGTGTTAACGGGTTTTAAGTGATCAAACACACACACAAAGAGATGCAGATTATGAATTATTTTTAGGTTTTCAAAAGATTGCCATTTTCCTTTTTTAAAAGAGTGAAAACAACAAAAATGAACAACAAATGGAAGTTTAACAAAACACTCATTCATTGATTGATCTTTAATTGAAAAAGTGTGGCCCATACAAAATGATCCACTAGCCTTGGGCGTGACAATGGTTTTTAAACAGGGAAAAGGCTAACAAGCAAGACAAACATATTACTCTAAGAGTGGTAACATGATGGGAACGTCGACGGCCTCCAAATTGCACAAAACAGCTTAATCATGGAATACCAGGTTGTCAATACATCTTACTTCAACGTCTTCTTCAATGGCATTTATCTTAACACCGCCGCTCACAAAGGTTTCTTTTAGGGTCTTTAGGCACGTGTCGTTGATCTCTGATCCTTCATCTAAAGTTGGTTTATAATCTAACCCTTGTCGATTGTTCTTCGCACAAGTGTTGACCTCAATTACTTCTCCCCAACCTGGAGGAAGTCCTTCTTTCTTGGCACTCTTGATACTCTAAACAGATGCGAAAGATGGCCTGCATGTGACAACAACGTCCTTAATCAATACATCATGTGCAATTTCCAATTCCTGGAAAGCTGTTTCTAATGCATCATCATCGACTTTGATGTACTGGAAGGATGATAGATTGCTCACCATTAAATCTTCTTCTCCGTGTACTATGACCAACTGATCTTCAATAATGAATTTCAATTTTTGATGTAATGTGGATGTTACAGCGCCCGCTGCATGTATCCACGGCCTCCCTAGTAAACAATTGTACGTCGGGTTTATATCTATTACTTGAAAAGTGATCTCAAAGACATGCGGTCCTACCATAATTGGCAAATCAACTTCTTCAATTACTGTTCTTCTTGATCCGTCGAAGGCTTTCACGATCAGAGATGTGGCTCTCATCACGACTCTTTTATATGCCAATTTGGCCAATGTTCTCTTGGGCGTCATATTGAGAGATGACCCAGTGTCAACAAGTACTCTAGCAAGAGTATCATCTTCACATTTGACAGATACGTGCAAGGCCCGATTGTGCTTGCGACCTTCAGTGGTCAACTCCTCGTTGTTGAAACACAGCGTATTGCAAGCCGTGATGTTAGCAACAAAAAAATCGAACTGCCCCACAATGATATCTTTTGTTACATGGGCCTGTGTCAGTATCTTTAGCAATGCTTGTCGGTGAGAGGGAAAACTCAGCAGCAGAGACATGACTAGGATTTTCGACGGTGTCTAATTGAGCTGGTCTACTACCCTGTAGTCGCTCTGACAGATTATTCTTAAGAATTCTTCTTCATCTTCCTTTGCGACTTCTTTTCCTTTTGGTTTCTCAATAATAACAGGTGCTTTTAGGATAGTTTCCTTAGGAATAACTTCTTCGGGAATGCTTTCTTTGGGAAGGGTTTCCTTGGGAACGATAACAGTTGCTTTGGGTTGATATATACGACCACTACGGGTCATTTTGCTTGCCCTAACAATGTTTGTTACATCCTCATGCTTTCTTCCAGCTTTCATATCGTACTAGGAATAGTCATATTTCCATGATATCGCCTTTGGATTGGGATCTGGTCCTCTTCTTGGTTCAAATCTTGGCTTAGGCTGGTCGACCATCGGTATAGGGTCATTGTGGAATACAGGCCTAACAACAGCAGGAGGAGCATACTTGTTATTTGCAGTGTTGAAAACCGACACTTTTTTAGGCCTCTTTGGTAAATTGAATATAGGTTCAATCACCGAGATATCCTCTTTTCTCCTTTTTCCGCATATTTGTAGCATTCCCCCATCAATGATTGATTGAATGTTCCTCCGCACTAAGTCACAACCTGGCGAATTATGATTACAATGACTGCAGTCTTCATGAGAGTCTACGATTAGACATGCCTTTATCAGTTTCTCGTGTAACTCTGTTAATGGAGTTTTGACTTCAGAAACTCTGGAAATCAACCTCATATCAGAATCTTCCTCTACAACATTGACACCACCATGATTTCGTAAAGGGCAGTTTTCCATATTGGGCTGATTATCTTCGAAGGAGAGAATCTTATTTTCAATAAACTCACATACAATGTGTTGAAGTGCTATACAACCTTCAAGGCCGTGTCCTGCAGCATTTTCATGGAAGGCACAACGTGCGTTCGGATTGTAGAAATGTGGCAACGAATTTGGAGGAGGACCCAATTTCCTTGTCTGAATCAGGCCTTGTTGCACCATTAAGGGGTATAACTCAGTGTAACTCATAAGAATGGGTTGAATCCCTGGCCTTCTATTTTGGAAAGTAGGCCTTAGAGCCGGAGCTCTTTGTTGCTGTTGTGCCTGTTGATTACGATTTTGCTAGTAGGCGTTGGGCGCCTGTTGCTGAAAGTTTTATTGATTGTAATTTTGCTGGTAGGCGTTGGGCGCCTGTTGTTGAAAGTTTTGTTGATTTGACTGAGGTTGAAAGACTGGCATGACTGTGGCCACATACTGTTGTTGTTGATACTGCTGATGATTTTGTTATGGTTGTAGACGAGGTGATTGTTGACTTTGTGGGAAATTTCTTCTGCTCTGAACCCTCCTGTCACACATTACAACATTGGTCTCTCCTTGTTTGTTATGGAAACTTCTCGGTGGCTTCTTCATTGTGCTAGTGCGGGTACTACTAGCTGAGCTTGTTACTTTGCCATTTTTTAAACTTGCTTCCACTTTTACACCTACGACCACAATATCGAAGAAGTTCGCTGTGACGTTACTAATCATCATTTTGTAGAATTTGGGCCTGGCTATATCTATGAACCAATCAACTAATGCTTTTTCTTTCAGGGGAGGTTCCACCTGAGCAACAGTTGCACGCCATCTCTGCGCATACTCTTTGAAGGATTCTGAACTCTTCTGCGTCATGCTAAGGAGCTGACGACGATCCGGCACCAAGTCCATGTTGTACTCATATTGTTGAATGAATGCGTTAGACAAGTCTTGAGAGAAGTGGATCTTTGACTGATCTAAGCTTAGGTACCATTTGGAGGAGGCACCCTTGAGATTGTCCTGGAAGAAATGTATTAATAACTCTTCGTTTTCAATGTGTGCGGCCATACGCCAACAATACATGATCAAGTAAACCATTGGGCAGGTCACTCCTTCATATGTTTTAAACGTGGGCATTAAGAACTTATGGGGAAGTACCAAACCTGAAACCAGACACATGTCTTTAGCATCGGAACCAAAGACATTGTTTCCTTCTATGGCCCTCATTCATCTTGCCATTATATCCATCTCGACCCTTAATTTTTCATGTTTCTTATCTTCGACCTTAGACCCGTTGGGTATATCATATATCTACTAATGATTGTTGAAGATCGGTCGGACCTGTGCCTGGGCACCTGCCTGAGTGTAGATAAGATTTTGGAATTCCTTCATTAACGAAACAGCCTGCGGGTTAGAGCTCTGCTGGAGGTTAAATTGTTGTGCATTACTGAAGGGTAGCATGAATCCCTTGGCGATACCGAACAGATGTTCAGCTGCTGAGGTCACGACCGGAGAAGGATTTTTGCTGTTGTATTGATCGCAAATTCCACTGTAGTCTGCGAGTCTATTTTTGCTCTTATCACTTGAAGGTCATTGTCAATTTGATCGATTCTTTGATTTTGGGGTGCCATTCTTCTCTGAGCGCTTGCTTTGGTATTGTTACGGTGGGTATTCAACATAATTTTTGACAGCAACAGAGCACAAGATGATCCGGAGAACCGATGCAATGCAATGCAAATGAAATGCAGGATGCAGATGCAAATTCAAGCCACACATTCACAGAAAACCAAAAGGTTTATTTACGAACAAAAATAATGGATCAACATGTAACAACGCAATGCTTATCATTAACAAATGAAAGCTTAACTAAATTCTCATTAACAAATGGAGTCTTACAAGCATAAAGTTTTCATTAATGAATGAAACTTTCACAACATTTTTCAAAATGAAGGTTACACATTCCCAAAAACTAGGGGTACAAACTAAACTAAAGGAAATTAAAAGGCCAAAATCTTCTAACAAGATGATCCTTTTTCTTCTTGCGGCCTTGTCGCCATCTGGTCTTGACGAAGTAGTTCCTAGAGTTCTTCATTTTCTCGCTTGGCTTTGACTAAAGTGAAACTTAATTCTCTTCTAGACAGAAGTTCTTCTAGAACTGGTGGAATATCATAAGAGCGGGCGTAGAACATTTTCAACGCTATCTCCTTTGACCAAAGTAGATAGGCCTCTGAGGCGAGACAACTTGGGTTTTCCACAAAATTCATTCCTTGTAAGTTGGGATGACGCCAGGCAAATATGACTCGTGCTTCGAAATCCGAGTTACTGCCTTTCTCACAGAAGCAAGTTTTTAACAAAGCTGGACTCAGTTCCTCCTCAATTGGATATCCTAACTGGCGGTGGGCCAGGACAGGGTTGTAGCTGATACATCCTTTGGTACCGATCAGAGGTATGTTTGGGAAATCTCCACAGCTATGTATTGCTACTATTCCTCCGTGAGCAAGATCATACCAGCTGATGTCATAGTGAGAGAGGGAATCCAGCTTTCCAACCCATTCATCTCTGTCTTCTAGGTTCCATAGATGGAATGTCCTAGGTAAATACGAAATAAACCATTTGCTTAAGAGCACCGTGCAACAGGAAAATTGTCCGAGATTATACACCTTCCACCGATGAATGGTGTAATAAGTGTCAGCCAACAGAGTAGGAACGTGATTCCTAACGATGAATAACTGGATAGCCTCTAAGCTGATGAACTCAGGGTTACTTGGAAACAAATATAAGCCATAAATCAAGAAAGCCATTATAGCTTCAAAGGTTCCCATATCTCCATGATCATAATGAAAATTAGCCCTTTCCATAAGTGGTCTCGCTTCCATTCCAGTAAATCCACCTCTAGTATCCAGACGGGTTGGAAGGTCAGCGGGTTCTAGGTGTAGAGCCTCAGCAATGTCTCTTCTGTTTGGTCTTTTCTGTCTTCCATGATGAGGTGTAAATGTCATAGGAATCTTTAGATGAGCAGAGTATTCCTCCAAAGTTGGTAGCAACTGAAAGTCCGGAAATGTGAAGCAATGGTAGAGAGGGTCATAAAACCTTATGAGGTCTAGCAACATTTCCTCATTTACTTGCATCTCTAGTAAAGACAACAAGTCTCCATACTTGGCGACAAAAGCAGTAGAGTTCCTTACTAGGCCTCTTAATATTCTCAAGTTGTCCAACATTAGGTTTGGGAATGTGAACTTGTTTCTTTGAGCTATTACTATGTCTACAACAAAAAGGGATTTTGAATTCCTTGAATGGTTAGCAAGATGCAAAATGTAATGCAAAGATGCTAGATGCAATTGGTTTTACAAAACTCAGAAGATAAAATGAAGCAAAACCCTCATTTCATTTATATTGGGAAAAGTCATAACTTTTGAAATACAATACAAGAAACACAAGGTTACATCAAAGGAGAAGACTAGGCCCTATGGTTAAGAAATCTGACAAGAATCCTATTCGCGTGTCCTCTTTAGTCTTTTCAACATAGTGTTCTTCATTACCAATTTGTCCACTATCCCTTTCCAGGCGCTAGAAGTTGGTGGGATATTTGAATACACATGAGTGCTTTACATAGGCTTGACTCTAGAGAAAAATAAATTCTCTTTCATCACATCTTCACTACCCAAGGTCTTTCGAGCCACCCAATCAACTCATCCTTGTCTTGTAGCTCTCTCTGTAATTCCGTCTTCTCAAAATGAAGAGTATGGTATTTGTCTTCCCAAGTGTCCCTTTCAAGCTTGGTTCTCTCAAGGATTTCTTAGTATTCTTGCATCTTTTCAACAGGGATGGCAGAAGAGGATTGAATGACAATCTGTGTATTCTTTTTAGGAAGGTAGGGCATCTTGAGATCATGGGCTCTAGATTGGACCCATTGAGTGAATGGCTCAAAGGATACACAATTCCTTTTCCCAAGTCAGCTTTAGTTTTCTTCTGGATGTTCTCCCAAGCATCAATCATATTGTTTCTCAAAATCTTCTCCACTTCGGTGTTAAGGTAGAAGAAACCAGACAACAGGATGTTGCTTGGTTTATCCTTCATTGGGAATCCAAATTGACGTCTGGACAACATGGGATTGTAGTTGATTCCCCCTTGTACTCCCAAGAATGGTAGATTTGAAAAAGAACCATAGCTGTCAATGTAAACTCTTTGATCATAGGCGGGATCGTACCAGTGAATATCTACTTGAGTTAGAGACATAATTCTTTGAGACCATCTCCAACCATTAGGATTTTCCTTGAAATTGTCCATCCTTGGTAAATGATTGACAAACAATTTGTACAACAAACATGCACAACAGAGAATAGTTCCTCCTCCATGAAGAGTCATATGATGAATGGAATGATAAACATCACCTAGAAAAATGGGTACTAGATTACCATTTAAGAACACAGTGATAACGGTTGAATTGACAAATTCTTCTATCTCAGGGAACAACACCAACCCATATATCAGTAGAGCAAAAATCGCTTCAAATGTGTCCATTCTACCTTCCATGGCAAAGTAAGTGGCCTTCTTCAATAAATAATCAGAATGAAAACCTTTAACCCCATTCTTTGAAGCACAATTGGCTTTGATCAGGTACTTCTAGATGAAGTGCAACAGCAATCTCCTTCGGCGAGGGTAACTTCTCCAAACTACTGAAAGGTTTCTTATCTGACACAGGGATTCCAATGAATTAAGAGTACTCCTCTAGTGTCAGCATCAATTGATAATCCGGGAAGGTGAAGCATTGGTATAGCGGACCGTAAAACTGAACTAAAGTACTAAGAACCCCTTCCTCTATTCTAGTCTTCACAATACTCATGTGTTTCCCGTACGTTTTCCCAAAGTCTTAAGATACCAACATTCCTAGTTCTCTCAGATTTGTTGTATCATATTTCTTGAAGTTGTATTTCTTAGTGTTTCTTTTCCCAAAATCCATGATGTCTAGGGTTTCCCAAAAAGAAGACAATTGAGTTTCACAAAACCAGTGCAACAAGATGAGATGCTATGATGATACGATGATATGATGCACACATAACAGATATACAAGTATACACAATGCACAAATGCATATTCTAACAAGAACGGGTCTTAGGTTCGGGGTTATGAGCATGAATCCAGGGTATACCCTCCCAAAGGACATGTACTAAGGTATTTATTGTACATGCAGAACGGATTCTATCAAGAGTTCCCAGAGTCATAGATAAATCCTTCGGATATTATCAACCAACACTCATGTGGGTCAAAAATATTCTCAAGATAAACTCGTCTAAGTGTAATATCGCGTAACAACTATTTCGAGGCTACTCCCTCATAGTCACCGCACTACGTTCTAAAAAGGCCAAGTGGGGTAAGTAGGTAACTAAAGGTCCTCAGTTTCACAGACTCTCAGGTTGAAACAACTAATGAAATGCATGACTACTCATACACCATTAATCATCTCAAGGAGGTCTCAACTGAGCATGGTTACATCATATGTCAAACATGTTAGGACTATTCCCAACAGTCAACTATTGATCATACCACATCCTACCATATGTGTACACTCAAGTCCGGGTTAGGACTTATCTCACCACTCAAGATATCACCCAAATGACATAATTCACATGCACAGTTATATATTTACAAATATACAAGTATAGGAAAACATACAGAGATACAACATACAAGCACACCAAGTGGGCTAAACCCTCAAAAAGTCCCCAGTGAAGTCGCCATTTCTATTGCAGTGAGAATCAGATATCAAGCTATTGATTAACTTGAATCTTAATTCATTGAAATTCAATATCGAACTTTGATTTATCCAAAGAAAAGGTTAAAGAAAGAAAAACATTTTTCACGATGTAACAACAACGCCAGAGTTTGGGGGATCGGGGGTTGGTTATGCCTAGGGTAGTTCTTACATCCTAAAACATCTTAGTATTCTACAAGAACCTTTTGTGTGTATGTATGCTAAGTTATCTAAGTTGTTGTTTTCCAGAGTATGGGATCAAGGTTAAGGACTGTTCTAAGTTTGCTCGCAAAGATATCACATCTTATGCCTATGTATCCTTACTAGGATGGAATCAGAGCAACCATAGTTCACCTTACTAAGGTTGAGGAATACTTGAATATAGTCAAGACTCCAGGGGGGAACAAACATAACAATGTTTGTATAGAGTTTGACAAAACTCTCTAGATCTAGGTTTAATACTCAAGGGGATTGACTTTGACAAAAGCCAAGAGAGGAGTAAGTAATCATGACAATGATCCTTACATAGAGTTAACAAACTCTATCTTAAAGTTCTAATTGAAGGATACTCCTAACAAGGCGTAGGTCTTTAGACTTAAAGCAAAGTCTAATGGATATAGGTTCTAACTTAACTAAGTTAAAGGACCTAATGACTTAACCAAGTCAAGGGAATGGGTAATCAGCTATCTATGACAATGAAGTCAATAGAGAGACTTTCCTTTGGAATAAGGTAAACAAGGCAACTGGATAAGAGTTATCAAGCTACATCACTTTGGAAAACTTAAACAAGTCTAAACACACATATGCATTCATTCAAACATGATGAAGATACAAAATCAATGGTAACAACCAAGACAGATAAAGCCAATCATGTAACAACATCAAGAAAAATAATAGCAAGGTTACAACCAAGTATTCATCCATAGAAGTTTAGAATTAAACCAAATGGTTACAACCAAAGGAAAACATAGATGTAACAACATCTAAAAGGGGATGATGATAAGGTTCTTACAAGACCGAACATCAGAAGCATAAGTGAATCATGCATAAGTCAAAATATTACTTATCATGGCAAAGTTCAAAGATCAACATGCACAAAACATGAGAACATTTAAGCATGGATACAAATCAAGTAGAGGTAACAACCAAAACAAACTTGAACAAGGGAGTGACATGTGTGACAACAACATGTGAATTATGGCGAATCATGTTAAACAAGAAGGTAATAGTCAACATAGGCAAGCAGGAAACATGTGTAACAACAACATTTCCATCAATGTTATTCAAACAAAACTCATGTAAACAAGTTACAACTTGAATACAACATGGTATATGAATCAATCAAAGACAAATGTAACACATTCAATCATGTTCCGGACATATTGATGACAATCAATCATGGATAGGCATGAAAAGTAACAACAGTTCAAGCATGGATGTAAACTTCACAAAGGGAGATATGAACAAGATTCATGGTAACAACCAAGGCATGGAACAAACCTAAACATGTTATGTTTCTAACAAGACACATAAACAAGTAAGATGAGGGTAAGGGTTCATGTTCATGAGGTTACAACATCAAGAAGCAAGTCATGGTTCACAGAGAAATTTCAAAGCATACTTTTCATATTCATGCATTCACAAAGGGAAACATGATCATGGTAAAGGAAATAGCCAAGTGTTTTCAAACATATAAACATGTTAGACATTCAACAACAATTCATACAAGATCAATCTTACAAGAAAAATCAAGTACCATTGTTGTACCCCAAAATTTGACCAACCATTTCTTGTACTTGGCTTATGTTTCATTTCATTTTCGCAATTATGCATATCATATCATTTGTTCTTGAGGTAGGGGATCAAGGTATTTCTGTGGCTCAGGGTTCTCTTTTAGTGCAAGAGTCTAAACAGCGAGTATCAGGGGCTCCGACATTTATTTTGCCCAGCGATCGAGCGGTCGATTTTATTTTATTCAACAGGATAATTTTCAGCTCAGGAGATAACACCCAGGCTACCTCAGGCATTCTTACAGGTACAATATCAAAAGAAAAGTCTCAGAGGCCAAAATATGCTAAGAACAAGCGGCAACAAGAAATTCTCCATGTTTCCCTCTTTATGGCGCCAAAATTTGAATTTTCAAAGGCGTTAACCGGTTAACCATTTGCTAGGAAAATTTGGTTAACCGGTTAACCAAAGTAAAATTTGCCCAGTAACGTGCATTTTCAATGCTGTCACTTTTGGGGTCTATTTTGATCACTTGTGAATTTGATTTTACACCAGAAGAAGGATCTAGAATCACTTTAAATTTGGATTAACTTTCAAAATCAATTCAATTTCCCTCCAATTTTCCATTCCTAGTCCCATTCCAATTTTCATAATCTCACTCCAAACCACATTTTGATCCCAAACCTATAGCATATTTAAGTGAATTTGCTCTAAACCTCACACAATAATCTTCACACTTACATTTCATTTTTAGATTTCACTCTCACTCTTGAAATTTTCTCTTCACTTTTTCACTCATAAAACCTCCATTAGAGCTCTCACTTGAGTTCTTTGATTCTTCATTAGAATCATTGAATTCTAGAGCTAAACCTTTATCATTCATCTCCATTATCTTCAATTCACCATTCAATTTTCGTTTGGATTTGGATCTGAATTTGAAAGCTAATTTGGAAGTGCTTATTTGGATCGTTTTTGCTTGATCTTGCTTGATCTTCATTTCTACACCAAGAAAGCTCTTGGATCTTGAAGAATCTCTGGGTTTCTTGCTTGGATCTGCTCATTTCAAGTGAATTAACACTCACCAAAGCAAATCTCCGCTTTGTAGGTTGGAAATTCTAGATCTAATTTTGTTTTGAGCTTATTTGGATAATCACAACGGAGATCTATGGATTTTGAAGCTTTTTGATCCATTTAGTTGATTTTGATCTTTGATCTTTGTGATCTCAATGCTTGATTAAGTTTAATTTATGTTTGATCACTGATTTTTGGTGTTAAATTCGTGCATAATTGATTACATGATCATTTGGATGATTGCACATTGAATTAATTGCTGAAAGTGCTTTTGAATTGCTGTTTTTTTTTGCTTCGGGTGCAGTGTTAACCGATTAACCAGTTGCAGTACAAACTGGTTAACCGGTTAACCAGTGCAATTTCTGAAATTTTTAAGTGGTTAACCGGTTAACCAATTTGCACTAGCAAATTGTTAACCGATTAACACTGGACCAGAATGTAGTTTTTGGTTGTTTTCAAGCATGTTTTGATTTCTTTCCACATGTAAACTTCATGGATTGATATGATGCATTCACGTGGTTTGTTTTTGACAAGTTTCCTCATTCTTAGATGTACACTTTGTGCCACAAGTTTTCTTTGAATCATGTCTCTCCACTTGTTCAAAGTGTGAGATATTTGTTTGAACTTTGGTTCTTCAACGTGGCATGATCATTCTTATGCTTGCTTGATGTTTTGACTCTGAATTTGGATCATTCCATTTGTGGTTCACTTCTGCCCCATGTGATTTGACACTTGTTCATGATGACTTGGTGCTTATGTTTTCACTTTGAGTTGGTCATGAACATTGGTGTTTGTTTTGCATTGTTTTGTTGCATTATTTTACTTGAATCTTAAGAATTGTATGGTTGAGATGTGCTTGTGGTGGTGGCTTCCCCACACTTGTTCCTCCCTCTTTTATTTGTGTGTGCATTTTAGGATATCACCATTCTTCTTTGATGATTGATGGTTGATGGTTGTAGGAGCTTGCTTCTCCCATTTCATCTCATCTCTTGTTGACTTGTTTAAGTTGGCTTGTTCTTGTGTTTGAGTCTCCTTTGTTGTTGAGTCTTCTTGAATTTATGTTTTCATTTCATGTTTGCATCTCTTATTGCATTGACTTGTTTAAGTCTTCATCTCTTTTCATCTGTGATTGAATTGCTATATGTTTACTTGGTATTTTGCAATGATGCCTTAGAATTCCTAGTCTCTCTGTTTAAGATGGGAGTAGGAGAGACATTAGGCTTTCAATCCTTTGCATGCTAACATTAGAATAGATTTCCCTTTTCAATCCCAACTTTAGGAGCATTTTGCATGATAACATTAGGGTTGATTTAGTTTCCCCTTAGAGTTGTGTCTTCTCTTCTCATCTCATAACATCTTAAGACACCTAATAAAGGATAATAAATGTTGTACGCTACGAGCCTTAAGTACTTGAGGAATGATAGTTGGGAGGCCTCCTCTCATACTACCTAGAGTGCTTAGTGTATGCCCTTTAGGCGATATGCGACGCATTCACTCTCAAGTCATAGTCTTTAGTGCAACATGAGTTACAAACTTAACTCAATTCACTTCTCTTAAAAAACACAAAACAAAACATCAAACCTTTTTATCCTTCGGGATTGTTTGAAAATCATTTTCAGAAAGAGTGTGTTAAGTCTTGGTTCTACCGTAAACAAACATCGTCCCTAACTGCTAGAATGAAGATTTAACCCTACTCAGTTAAAACACTTAACCAACTAGTGGTCGTGTTAGCCCGAACTACGTTTGCTCTGATTTCTTATACTAAATGAGGATACGTAGGCACAAGACGACGATGTCTTGGCGAGCAACCTTTCCCCCTTCACCCGTAGTTTTCTGAACTACGTTGACTCTAACATTCCCATTGCACGAGGGAATACGTAGGCATAGGGCGGCGATGCTCTATCGAGTCTCTTTTCTTTTCTTTTGTCCTTGTGAGCCAGCCTTTTGATAGATTAACACCCAATATATAGACAACAAGCATGGATCCCATTGATTACAACGGACGTGAGGGATGCTCATACCTTCCTCTTGCGTAACCGACTCCCGAACCCAAGATTTGGTTGCGATGACTTGTCTTTTCCCTTTTTCGTAGGTTTTCTCTGATCGTTTCCTTTCCCTCTCTTTGGGATAAATAACGAATGGTGGCGACTCTTCTGTCTTTGCTGGCCTCCTTTTTCGCAGTAGCGACAACTATGTCAAGAAAGTTCATGAAAACCAAGGAAAAACCCTAAAAAGGCCATGTCATTCAAGTGGACGAAATTGTTTCAAAAATAACAATTCTTGAATTCTTTCTTCACACATTAAAACTAGACATATTAAGGAGCATTGTGCAAAAATAGTGGCATCAAAATGATAAAAATAAAAGAAGTTATACACATTTGAAAACTAGGTTTAAAACTAGGCCACTAGGGCAAAAGCAAGGCAAGTTTGACCAAGGCTAGGCAGATTTGCAAGAAGGACCATAACTTGCTCAAAACTTAATGAAATTGAGTGAAATAAAAAAGCAAATTGTGTATTTTTTTCACAAGAAATCCAATGGTGGTGGTGGTTTTCTCAAATCATGATTCATATGGAAAACTCAGACATCATTGAAATAGGCAAGCTATGTGCAAGAACAAAATGACAGTCCAATTTACATGTTTTATGCTGCAAGTAATGGTTCAAGCACATCATATGAGTGTTTGCACAGGTTTTTGGCACGGACAACCTCTGACCTTCTGAAGCGGGTTTTCTTGCTTGACCAGCCAAACTAGTCCCAAGACTCTTGGTTTTGGGTGCGTGAACTCGTGATGTACTTTGAATTTGTGATACGCTTAACAGTTTTTGAATGTGTAGATGATGAAGTTTACGTAAACAACTACAACGATGCTTCTAATAAAACAAAAATAAAGTAAAGAGCTAACATAACAATAAAGATGTTGTTTTCATAACATAGAAACTTGGTAAATTTAAATTAAATTGGTAAATACAAATGGGCGTGTTCGTACATTTTGTAAGGAATGGGAAAACTCTTTTCTCTCAGTGTGCGGTACTCATAGTGTTTTTCTTACAATGCTGACAAAAAACGCCCCTTTCTTGAATCCAAACTTTGCTTTATATATGCAAGTGAAATAACCGTCAGATTGTCTCTAGTGCCGCCACGTGTCGGGCCACTACTTTTGTAACTTCCCTCATGTTCTCCTTTTTCAAATTTATTTCCCGCCAGGCAACAAACCCCTTTGTCAGCTGCCCTTTTTGTCGTCCTGGTCGACCAGCCCATGTCCTAGTCGACCACGCACCTTTCCCTGTGCTGTCAACTTAGGATGCATCCCCTTGAGGCTCGTCGACATCGACACTTTGCCTAAATAGACCAACTTAACATCAACCAAGTGATCAAACACAACATACATGACCTATGATTTATGTCTATAAACACCAATCACCTATGCCTAAGCAGAAACAGAAAGTTGCATAAGGAAATGTCATGAAAAGCAAACTAGTAAGCCAAAGCAAGTGGACAGTCATGAACACATAAGTTTGTGATCAAGAAAAGGTTCAAACATGACCTATAAATGATGTCTAGCAAGTTTAAAACTAATGTACCTCAAAGTTCAACATAACCTCAAAAAAAGCAAGTTGGAATACTTACCTCTTATAGATTTTTCAAGCCAAAACTCCAAACAAGAAATCCAGCTGAGGGATGATGATCCAAATAGCTCCAATGTGCTCCAAATAAGATATCTAAATGATGAAAACTTCCCCAACCACACTGCCTTGACATAATGGCTTCTTTTGCAAGAAACCACCAAGAGTTTCAAAATGAACCTCTAGGAAAT
Source organism: Lathyrus sativus (assembly GCA_963859935.3). Classification (NCBI taxonomy): domain Eukaryota; kingdom Viridiplantae; phylum Streptophyta; class Magnoliopsida; order Fabales; family Fabaceae; genus Lathyrus; species Lathyrus sativus. The sequence goes on from OZ012739.1 coordinate 129,658,161, forward strand.
GGTGTTACAGAACTTTTGTAATGCCTTGGACAGTTCGACAAACTTATATAGAGAGTGCTTGAAGTGCTAGAAGGATTGGAAATGGTCTAGGCAATGACTTGGCTTTGAAAGTGCAGAAAAGTCAAGATTTCAAGGTATGAGAGTTGACTTTCTATTCTAGCAGGTTTTGGGCAGTTGTAATGGTTTGAACACCTCTAACACATGTTCTGTGATGTGTTAGAGTGATTTGCTTGGTGGTTTGATGATTGGAAAGAGTTTTGGAAGAGTTTATGCAAAGGCAAAATTTCTTCACAAAGAGGCAAGTTTCTACCACTTGCAAGAAGGTTGTGATCAGAGAAGTAAGAGAGGTTCAACTTGGTTTCTAGTTGATTCTAGTGTGGTTTGAATGTGAGGAGTGTGTTTTATTTATAGGCAAGCTTGGAGAATGAGAGGCATGGGCAGATTTTGCAAATTTTCCAAGTTTGCCCTTCTTGGAGGAAAAAATGAGCAAATCTATCTTGAGATCTCTTTTCTGAGCATTAGCCACTTCCCTACGTGTTTTGCAACACCCCAAATTTATTGGAATATTTATTTAATTTATTTAAATATGAATATTCGTATTTTTGGTGATTTTCGGTGGTTGGTGTGAATATTCAGAATTATGGATTTTGAGTTGTTTATTTAAAGAATTGAATATAATATGAATATATTGGTATTATTATTAATTTAAATAAATATACGTGAATTGAATGCAAAGTGGACTTTTGAGGAGGAGTTAGTGAGGGTGAAATTGGAAAGCCCATTTTAAGGCCCAAAGATAAGTTTAACAAAAAGGAATTTTGAGGGAATTAGGATTTATTCTTGTTAGATTGCGAAAAGAGAAGAAATAGAGGCCAGAGCACTGAGGAAGAGGATTAAGGCAAAGCTTCGCGAGGTTTCCAAGAATCAAGGAGAAAGGCTTAGAGTCGACAACTAAGGTATGGGGAGTATTGCCTTCATTATTTTCAATATGTGATTCAATGTGTTTAATGTCGATTTAAGGGTTTAGAGATTTTTAGTATTGAATTGTTGTTGCCTTTCTGGTGAGTTTAATAAGTTTGAGGGATCTGAACTGATGGTCTGATAGGTTTGAGGCTGATTTGGGAGTAAGGGTAATTAGGCCTTCGCGGCCAAAATCTGTTGTTGAAGTTTTAACCGTATAGGGTAATTGTTATGAGAACTCTAATGAATGTGGGAAAAATTTAAAGATTTTATGGGAATTATAGGCGTAAGTTTGATACGGGATCGGCCTAATAAGTCATAGATTTTGTACCTTTATCACCGTAATACCTTAGGAATGATTTAGGGATGTTTTTAGGGCATTGGGGAAGGAAATCGTAGGGACTTTTGGGCTGGTTTTGGTGCTGGTGCATAACAGCATTTTGCTGTAATCGCGAGTTCGCACATCGAATGATCCTTCGGGCAGAGAACACTCGCCCCAGACTCGCACGGAGAACTGTCCAGCGAATGTAGTAGAGTTTTGCGAATTGTGTTCTTGTGCAATGTTGTCTTGATGCTTTGATGCTGTGATTTTCTGGATGAATTACCTTGAGTATGATTGTGATTCATATGTGATTAATACATGATTGTATGATGATTCCTATGAGTAATAATGATGAGTTATGATGTTGATTCCATGAGTTTTTGATGATTATAGGATGACGTGATTATTATGATGATTTTGATGAATGATGATGTACTTAATGAGTTTATTATGAGGATGATATTGATGTGTGTATCATGCATTCATATGCATTCTGGACTTCGATCTAGTGTTTGATTCTTGTGGCTTTAGTCCCATTGTGTGGATGTGAAGTATTTTGTTATGCTCCGGTTCTTGTGCAGAATCGATCCTATTGATGGGGATCTATGGAGGGTTGATGGCCCAGTGTCCATTGAACTTTGATGAAATTATGGCTTTTTGATGTTTCCTTGATGATTATGATGATGTTGAATATGAAAATGATGATATTTTAGATATTGATTCCTATTTTGATTATTATGAATTGTTTTACTCACCCTGCTTGTTTGAATGTTGCCTCCACTTGGGTAATGTACAGATGACCAGGTTTAGCCGTGTATGCCATCGAGGACTTTTTGGAGTTTTTGACATTTTGGTTGACTTAGAGGGTCTTGCTCTGATAGTGTAACATCGGGTTGGGGTATTTTGAGTTAAACTATGCTTATTTGAATTTTTGTTATGTTGATTTTGTTGCTGTACAAGGAAAACCTTGGATTTTTCCTTTTGAGTTCCGCTGCCATTTGAGCACTTTTGAGTAGTTTTGGGAAAACCCGTTGTTTACAGAGCATTAAATTTAATTTGAATTTATTGAGAAATGTACGCCCTTTTGGTAATTTTATTGTGTTTAACATTTTACTCTAATAAATGTGATTGATTTGCCATGATATTCGTGGGGTAGAAAAAGGGTGTTACATTAGTGGTATCAGAGCCGGTCGATACGTCTGGCGAAGTTGTCTAATGTTATTTGTTTCCTAGTATGCGACTTGTATGTGAAAACACTATCGGTACACGTTTTTTTTCTAACCTTTGTCTGCAGAAGTGGGAATGAAACAAGTGGGGGAGAAGCTTGTGCTTCCCCAAGATGCTTCAAGTGTGGAGTGGTGGCTCAGTGTGTCGATGAACGCTCTTATAGTTTGGTAAATATGGTTTATGCCCCATCATGATTTTCGACTGTCTATTAACAAATTGAGGAACTGATCACCCTTAATCTCTTGTTGATAGTAGACAGAGTCATGTTGGATGGGATAGACGTGTCTTGTAAGCTTAGATGGCGTGTGCAGTGAATTGTTTTGAGCTAAGCTAAGTGCTTACAGATTGTTTTGGTGAGTCGGTGCAGGATGGTACTGAGATGTTTATTTTGATGGAAACTTTAAGTGTTAATAAAGTGGGGAAGTTGGTGGTGTGCCAATTATTTGTGATTATCTGGAAGTTTTTCCTGATGAGATAAGTGATTTACCGCCGGAATGTGAAGTAGAGTTTACGATTGACTTAGTTCCTGGAACTAGTTTGGCAGCGATGGCTCCGTATGTCCACACCGGAATCGAAGAAACAGTTGGAAGAGCTACTTGAGAAGAAGTTTATTCGACCGAATGTTTCTCCGTGGGGTGCTCTTTTGTTGTTGGTGAGGAAGAAAGATGGTAGCATGAGATTGTATGTGGATTATCGATAGTTGAATAAAGTGATGATCAAGAATAAGTATTCACTTCTGAGGATTGATGATTTGATGGATCAATTGGTGGGTGCTTGTGTGTTCTGCAAGATAGATTTGAGGCCAGGTTATCACCAAATCCGTGTGAAGGCAGACGATATTACAAAGACTGCATTCAGAATAAGGTATGGTAAATATGAGTATACAGTGATGTCGTTTGAAGTGTCTAACGCACCTGGTGTATTCATGGAGTATATGAATAAGATTTTTCATCCTTATTTGGATTAATTTGTGGTAGTATTCATCGATGATATCTTGATATATTCAAAGTACGAGGAAGAACATGCGCAACATCTAAGAGTTGTATTGCAGGTTTTGAGGGACAAGAAGCTTTATGCCAAGTTGTCCAAGTGTGATTTTTGGTTGAAGGAAGTGATTTTCCTTGGCCATGTGATTTCTAGTGGAGGGATTGTTGTTGATCCGTCCAAAGTTGATGTTGTGTTGTGTAACACCCTTTTCTACCCCACAATTAAATGGCAAAATAACACAGATATCAGAGTAAAAATTTAAATTCAATGAAAATCACCTCAAAGGGCGTACATTTCCCAATAAATCAAAAATAGGTCAAGGCTTCGTAAACGACGGGTTTTCCCAAAAGATATAAAAAATTTCACAAGGCAGCGGAACTCAAAAGGCATAATTGCAAAGTTTTCCTTATAGGGAAAGATAATCAAAATAACTCAATAAAACATGGTTTAACTCAAAGACCCCAACCCGATGTTACACTATCAGAGCAAGACCCTCTAAGTTAACCAAAAGGCTAACAACTCAAAACTTCAGAAGTCCTCAACGGCATCCACGACTAAACCTGGTCATCTGCACGTTACCCATGTAGAGGCAATATTCAAACAGGCAGGGCAAGTAAAACGACTCATAATAATCAATGTAGGAAATCCACATATAAAATGTCATCATTTTCCTATTCAACATCATCATATTCATCAATAGACATCAAGGGACACAACATCACAATTTACTCACAATCATCTCATAAATGCAAGTGCAACAAGACTCAATGCACGTGGTACCAATAATCACAACTCAATGGACACTGGGCCATCAACCCTCCATATATCTCCATCAATAGGATCGATTATACTTGAGAACCGGAGCACATCAAAGTACCTCACATTCGCACAATGGGATTGAAGCCAAAGTAATCAAGGTCCTGAACCAAAGTCCGGATGCACATGAATGATTGATGCACACGTCAATAATCATCCTCATAATAACATCATAGGTGCATCATGATTCATCAAAATCATCATCATCACAATCATCATCATATATCATGTCATCATAGAATTCATCAAAACTCATGGCAATATCATCATAGTTCGTCAATTGTTACATCATAGGAATCATCATATAATCATGTACAAATCACATATAAATCATAGTCATACTCATATTAATTCTTCAAAGAAATCACAACATCAAAACATCAAAGCATCACTGCACAAAGTCAGCATTCGCGAAACTCTTCTACGTTCGCTAGCAAGTTTGCTATGCGAGTCTGGGGCGAGTTTCTTCGCTGTGCGAAGGATTATTCGCAGTGCGAGTCTGAGATAAAAGCGTTCACTGTGCGAATACCGCGATGACAACAAAATGCTGTTACGCACCAGAACCTAAAAACAACCCAAAAGTCCCACGATTCACTTCCCCAATGCCCTCAAAACATCCCTAAATCATCCCTAAGATCTTATGGCGATAAAGGCACAAAACCTACGGTTTATTAGGCCAATCCCGTATTATATTCACACCCTAAATCCCAAATTTGCTTACAATTACCCAACAGACATTAGAGTTACTCACTATCCAATATCCCTACAGGGTTAGACAAATGTCAAATCAGAGCTTTGGCAATGAAGTCCTTATTTCCTTCAAAACCCAAATCAGTCTCGAATCTATCAGGCCATAGCTCAAAGTTAAACCTCAAAATAGGATTTGGCCACGAAGGCCTAATTCCCTTTATCTCAAAATCAACCTCAAACCCTTTAAACCCTTAAATCGACCTTAAATACATTGAAATTATACATTAAACAATGAAGGTAATACTCCCCATACCTTAATTGTCGACTCTACGCCTTCTCAAATCTTTCAGAAAACCTTTCGAACCTTTTGCCTCAATTCTTCCTCCTCAGAGCTCTGGCCTCAATTCTTTTCACAGTCTAACAAATGAATCCTAATCCCATCACAATTTCCTCTTTGTTAAACCTGGCCTTGGGCCTCAAAATTGGGCTTTCCCAATATTATCCTCACTAACTCCTCCTCAATTGTTCACTTTGCCCTTAATTAGCTTATATTTATTTATATTAATAATAATACTAATGTATTCATATTATATACTATTATTTAATAAATAAATGACCCAAAACCATAATTCTCAATAATCCACCATAACGACCAAAAATTACCAAAATGCGAATATTCTTATTTAAATAAATTAAATAAATATTCCAATAAAATTTGGGGTGTTACATGTTGCAGTGGGACACTCTGAAGTCTGCTACTGTGATTCGAAGTTTCCTTAGCTTAGCCGGTTACTATCGTAGGTTTATAGAAGGCTTTTTGAAGTTGGCGTTGCCATTGACTTAGTTGACTTGAAAGGGTCAAGCTTATGTGTGGGATGTTGCGTGTGAGAGGAGTTTTGTAGAACTCAAGAAGAATTTGACGACTATTCCAGTACTTATCTTGCCAAATCCGAGTGAGTCTTTTGTGGTATATTGTGATGCGTCAAAAATGGGTCTTGGTGGTGTACTGATGCAGAATGGTCAGGTTGTTGCTTATGCTTCTAGACAACTGAAGGTTCATGAAAGGAATTATCCTACGCATGACTTAGAGTTGGCCGCTGTGGTGTTCGTGTTGAAAGTTTGGAGACATTATCTTTTTGGGTCCAGGTTCGAAGTGTTCAATGATCACAAAAGCCTGAAGTATTTGTTTGATCAGAAAGAGTTGAATATGAGGCAGAGGAGATGGCTTGAACTTATGAAGGATTATGATTTGGAATTGAGTTACCACTCTGGTAAGGATAATGTTGTAGCTGATGCATTAAGTAGGAAGTCCTTGCATATGTCGATGCTTATGGTTCGAGAGTTAGAACTGATTGAACAATTCAGAGATATGAGTCTAGCGTGTGAAGAGACTTCTAACAGTGTGAAGTTGGATATGCTAAAGTTGACTAGTGGTATTCTCCATGAAATTAGAGAAGGTCAAAAATATGATTTGAGTTTGGTGGATCGTCTCATGTTAATCAACCAAGGTAACGAGGGTGATTTTCGGGTTGATGAGAATGGTGTGATGAGGTTCAAAGATAGGGTGTGTGTTCCAGGTGTGCCAGAAATTAAGAAGAGCATTCTTGAGAAGGGTCACAGAAGTGGGTTAAGTATTCATCCGGGTGCTACAAAAATGTATCAAGACTTGAAGAAATTATTTTGGTGGCCAGAGATGAAGAAAGAAATTGCAGAGTTTGTGTATGCTTGTTTGACTTGTCAGAAGTCGAAGATTGAACATCAAAGACCGTTGGGTCTGATGCAACCGTTGAGTATTCCAGAGTGGAAATAGGATAACATTTCTATAGATTTTGTGATAGGTCTACCAAGGACTTTGAAGGGATATGATTCAATTTGGTGATTGTTGATAAATTGACCAAATCGGCTCATTTTATACCGATGAGGATCAATTATTCGTTGCAGAAGTGGGCCAAACTGTATATTGATGAGATTGTGAAACTGCATGGTATTCCTTTAAGTATTTTATCGGATAGAGATCCAAGATTCACATCAAGGTTTTGGGAGAGTTTGCAGACAGCTTTGGGTACCATGTTGAGATTGAGTTCTGCCTATCATCCACAGATGGATGGACAGACAGAGAGCATTATCCAGTCTTTAGAGGATTTGCTGAAAGCTTGTGTGTTGGATCAAGGTGGACCGTGGGATAGTCATTTTCCGTTGATTGAGTTTACCTACAACAACAGTTATCATTCTAGTATCGGAATGGCACCGTATGAGGCACTGTATGGTAGGAGATGTAGGACTCCTTTGTGTTGGTATGAGTCAGGCGAAAGTGTTGTACTCGGACCTGAGATTGTGCAAGAGACGACTGAAAATATCAAGATGATCCAAGAAAAGATGAAAGCATCGCAGAGTCGTCAGAAAAGTTACCATGATAAGAGGAGGAAAGCACTTGAGTTCCAGGAGAGAGACCACGTCTTTTTGAGGGTTACGCCAGTAACTGGTGTTGGCCGAGCTTTGAAGTCTCGAAAGCTCACACCGCATTTTGTTGGTCCATATCAGATTTCACAGAGGGTATGGGAAGTAGCATATCAGATTGCTTTACCACCGTCGCTTGCGAATTTGCATAATGTGTTTCATGTGTCTCAGTTGAGGAAGTACATTCCATATCTATCATATGTGATTCAGAAGGATGATGTACTAGTGAAAGATAACTTGACTGTTGAGGCATTGCCAGTACAAATTGAAGAACGAGAAGTGAAGCAACTGCGAGGTAAAGAGATTTCCTTGGTAAAGGTAGTTTGGGGAGGACCAGCTGGAGGGAGCATGACTTGGGAACGTGAGGATCAGATGAGGGAGTCGTATTCGACTCTATTTCCTTGAGGTAATTTTCGAGGGAAAAAATTCTTTTAAGTGGGGGAGAGTTGTAACACCCCAAATTTATTGGAATATTTATTTAAATATGAATATTCGTATATTTGATGATTTTCGGTGGTTGGTGTGAATATTGAGAATTATGGATTTTAAGTTATTTATTTAAATAATAGTATATAATATGAATATACTCGTATTATTATTAATTTAAATAAATATAAGTGAATTGAGGGCAAAGTGGACTTTTGAGGAGGAGTCAGTGAGGGTGAAATTGGAAAGCCCATTTTAAGGCCCAAAGTAGGTTTAACAAAAAGGAATTTTGAGGGAATTAGGATTCATTTTGTTAGACCGTGAAAAGAGAAGAAATAGAGGCCAGAGCTCTGCAGAAGTGGATTGAGGCAAAGCTTCGTGAGGTTTCTAAGAATCAAGGAGAAAGGCTTAGAGTCGGCAATTAAGGTATGAGGAGTATTTCCTTCATTGTTTTCAATATGTGATTCAATGTGTTTAAAGCCGATTTAAGGGTTTAGGGATTTTTAGTATTGAATTGTTGTTGCCTTTCTGGTGAGTTTAATGGGTTTGAGGGATTTGAATTGATGATCTGATAAGTTTGAGGCTGATTTGGGAGTAAGGGAAATTAGGCCTTCGTGGCCAAAATCTGTTGTTGAGGTTTTAACCGTATAGGGTAATTGATTATGAGAAATCTAATGAATGTGGGAAAATTTTAAGGATTTTATGGGAATTGGAGGCGTAAATATGATACGGGATTGGCCTAATAAATCATAGATTTTGTGTCTTTATTGTCGTAATACCTTAGGAATGATTTAGGGATGTTTTTAGGGCATTGGGGAAGAAAATTGTAGGGACTTTTTGTAACACCCCCTTCTACACCCCCAAATAACCAAATAAATAGTTTTAAGCACATTTTAAAATTTCATCAGAGTATAATTAAAATATGGTATAAAAGAGGCATGTCACATCATATACAAAATTGAAACATACAACACTTTCTCTATAAAAGACATGCAACAGTGGGGTAGCTTTCAACAGAGGAACTTAGTCCTTACACCCACATCTCAATATTTAGAATTAAAAGCGGAAAATCTAAACATTGAATCATTTTAAACATATGATCATACAAATACATATCATCCATTTTGATTCACCACAACATTCATGTTTACATAAACATTTGTCAGCAGATACATATACGAATGTATCACAAAAGAATGCTATACAATCCTAAGTACCCGGTGCTACATATCAGAGCTAACCGACCAAAAGAATGAAGTTATACTTCACAAAAGACATCCAGCAAACCTAATCTGCAATGCCTCATAGAGCATTATAAAATAGCAGAAGGGTGAGGAATATTATCATAATAATCAATGCATATAATTATATCTTTATACAAGCATAGAATCCACATATTCCGCATTTCTCACCATAATTCATTATCATCATCATATACATCACAACATATGTATAAACAAATATGGATAATCACCAAACATGTTTCATTATGCACACATCCATAATCCTCAATTCAACAATTCATACACAAGCATACTTTCATATAACAATGATATCTATGCCATGTGACTCGATGCAACTCAATGCAACTCATGCCATGTGGTACCAACACTTGTTATCATTTTTCGATTTTTACATTTAAACCGGGTTCGTCCCCTAGACCGATAACAACAAAAGCCCGTCCTCTAAGCTTTAAAACCCACCCTTCTAGGTTTGGGAGAAGTCACTAGCCTCCACGAGACTAGCAAGCATTGCCTCTTGACTAAATGATGTGTATGCAATCAACAACCAAATGCACTTAAGACCGTTCTCGCATCTTAATCCCATGCATTCTCAAATAATTCATCACATAAGAATTATAACATGATTTCACACTCACACATCATATCAAAGTATTCATAATTTCAACATCATCACATTTATCAAGCAGTGCACACATATTCACAATATGTTCTCATGCATTATTCACAATATTGCATACAATCAACATGCATTCACAATTCAATACCATCACCATATTTTTCAATCAATGCACACATATTCACAATATGTTCTCATGCATTATTCACAATATCGTGCCAAACGGCAACGAACCTCATCATAAATCATCATGCATTTTTAATCAATTTAAAAAATGCATTATATATGCCAAAAGGCCACATTTCACAATATTGCACAATCTAGGAGTCACGCCATACGGCTACCCACAGCATAACATATCACAACAGTACAAAATCTATTCATTTCCGATAAGGATTGAACACAATCGAACCAAACAATCAACATTGGATGGAAACACAAGGAAATAAAAATGTTGTCATACTCGCTAGCTCGCTCGCCTAGCAAGTTCCTAACGAACACTCGCTACCTGTTCTCCTAGCGAACAAACTCGCGAAGGCAAACTGAAGCTACTGTAAGGCTTCGCTACCTACTCACTGGGGCTTCGCCTAGCGAACCCTTTGCTACCTCGCTCACCACCAGGGAAGAGGGTCAATTACATTCTGTCCAAGTCTGGGACCATTCGCTACTAGCTCGCTACAGCGAACACTCGCGACCTGCTCGCCTAGCGAAGGTGCTAGCGAACGTCTGCGATGTTCAAAACCCCAACTGTCCAAAATCATCAAATCATCAAAAAATCAACTGATTCAATTCCAAAGATTTCCAATAGTATTATTCTAACAATCCTCGACTAATCTACACCATTTATTCTCAATCTTAACCGTTAAAACATCGATTCTACCGATTAAACTCGTTCCTGCCCTAAGATAGAAAATGGAGAAAAACATCCAAACAATCCAAACAATCCATACATAATCATACACATTGACAAGATAATGATATTTCACACCCTTAGCTTGATTAAATCGAAGCTAGAAGTTGTTCTTTACTTTCCAAGCTTTTTTCCATTTTTCCTTCTCTTTCTCTCCTCTTCCTCTTTCTTTCTCTTCTATTTCTCTTGTGTTTCTATTCTTTCTTCTTTCTTCCACTTTTCCTTATATGTCTTTCTATTCTATTTCCTTCCATTATATTTCTTCTCTTAAAATATCTACTAATAATTCCAATAATTAAAATCATCCAAATAAATCAATCATTTAATACGAATAATTAATTATTAAAAATTGGGTTGTTACAACCCTCCCCCACTTTAGGAATTTTCGTCCTCGAAAATGTTACCTGATTCAAACAACTCTGGATAAGACTCCCTCATTTGACCCTCAAGTTCCCAAGTTACATTTCCACCAGCCGGTCCTCCCCAAGCGACCTTCACCAAAGCAATCTCTTTGCCTCGAAGTTGCTTCAACTCCCAATCCTCTATCCGCATAGGTGATGTCTCCACAATCAGGTTATCTCTCACTTGCACATCATCTACTTGGACTACATGAGACGGATCCGCGATGTATTTCCTCAACTGAGATACATGGAACACGTCATGGAGATTAGCAAGCGACGGCGGTAAAGAAACCCGATAGGCTACCTCTCCTATCTTCTGCAAAACCTGATAAGGACCAATGAAGTGCGGCGTCAACTTACGCGACTTCAATGCCCTACCAACACTAGTCATCAGAGTGACTCGAAGAAACACGTGATCTCCTTCCTGAAATTCAAGTGTTTTCCTCCTCTTTTCATGATAACTCTTTTGATGACTCTGAGAAATCTTCATCTTCTCTTGAATCATCTTAATCTTATCGGTAGTCTGCTGGACTATCTCGGGTCCAACCACAAAACTCTCTCCCGACTCATACCAACACAATTGCGTCCTACACCGTCTACCGTACAATGTCTCAAATGGTGTCATACCAATACTCGAATGAAAACTGTTGTTGTAAGTAAATTCAATCAAAGGTAAGTAGCTATCCCAAGCTCTTCCCTTCTCCAACACACAAGCTCTCAAAAGATCCTCAAGTGACTGAATCATCCTCTCAGTCTGACCATCGGTTTGCAGATGATAAGCTGAATTCAAACGCAACTTCGTACCCAAAGCACTCTGCAAACTCTCCCAAAATCTCGAAGTAAACCTCGGATCTCTATCTGACATAATACTAGACGGAATACCATGCAAACTGACAATCCATTCAATGTACAGCTTTCCCAATTTTTCCAACGGGTAATCCATTCACATAGGAATAAAGTGAGCAGATTTGGTCAATCTATCCACAATAACCCAAATAGCTTCGAAATTACTCGGCGTCCTAGGTAAACCAGACACAAAATCCATATAAATGCTATCCCATTTCCACTCAGGAATAAACAACGGTTGCATCAAACCCGACGGTTTCTGATGCTCAATCTTTGACTTTTGACAAGTCAAACAAGAATACACAAACTCGGCAATATCCTTCTTCATACGAGGACACCAAAATATTTTCCTCAAATCTTGATACATCTTAGTAGCTCCCGGATGAATACTCAATCCACTATGATGCCCTTCTTCAAGAATACTCTTCTTCAGCTCAACAATATCAGGAACACAAATCCTATCACGACATCTCATGATACCATTTTCATCAATCCGAAAATCACCACCTTGGCCTTGGTTGATTAAAGTCAACCGATCAACTAAACTGAAATCAGATTTCTGTCCTTCTCGAATCTCGTCAAGAATACCACTAGTAAGCTTTAGCATACCAAGCTTAACTCCGTAAGAAGTCCTCTCACACACCAAGCTCAAATCACGAAATTGCTCAATCAATTCTAACTCTTTCACCATCATCGTCGACATATGCAACGATTTCCTACTCAATGCATCAGCTACCACATTTGCTTTACCCGGATGGTAATTCAAACCAAAATCATAATCCTTCAGAAGTTCCAACCATCTCCTCTGCCTTGCATTCAATTCTTTCTGATCGAAGAGATACTTCAAACTCTTATGATCACTAAATACCTCAAATCTCAAACCAAACAAATAATGCCTCCAAAGCTTCGGCACAAATACAATGGCGGGCAACTCTAGGTCATGCGTCGGATAATTCTTCTCATGCACTTTGAGTTGCCTCGAAGCATAAGCTACCACTTGTTTATCTTGCATCAACACACCTCCTAAACCCATCAAAGAAGCATCACAATACACAACAAACGGTTCTGCCGGATTCGGCAAAATCAAAACAGGAGCTCTCATCAATCTTCACTTAAGCTCTTGAAAACTTCCTTCACACTTTGCATCCCAAACAAAAGCTTGACTTTTCCTAGTCAACTGCGTCAACGGTAAAGGTAACTTGGCAAATCCTTCTATGAAATTTCAGACAATATCCCGCCAAACCAAGAAAACTTCTAATCTCAAAATTTGATTTCGGAGTCTCCCATTGCAATACCACTTCAACCTTCGACGGATCAACTACAATACCTCTACTCGAAATCACGTGACCAAGGAAACTCTTCAACCAAAATTCACAATTAGAAAGTTTAGCATTCAACTGCTTCTCTTTTAACACAGATAGCACAATCTTCAGATGCTCGACATGTTCTTCTTCACACTTCGAATAAATCAAAATATCATCAATGAACACAACTACAAACTTGTCCAAATAGGGATGGAAAATCCTATTCATGTATTCCATAAATACACCTGATGCATTAGTCACACAAAATGGCATCATAGAATACTCATAATGTCCATACCTCATTCTAAAAGCAGTCTTCTGAATATCCTCAGCCTTCACACGAATCTGATGATACCCAGACCTCAGATCTATCTTACTAAAGACACTCACACCAACCAACTGATCCATCAAATCATCAATCCTCGAGAGTGGATACTTATTCTTGATAGTCACCTTGTTCAATTGTCTGTAGTCCACACAGAGTCTCATAGAACCTTCTTTCTTCTTAACCAACAAAACTGGAGCACCCCACAGTGACACACTCGGACGAATAAACTTCTTCTCAAGTAGATCTTCAAGTTGACTCTTTCACTCTTTCAATTCCGATGCAGACATACGATATGGAGCCATCGATATCGGACTAGTTCCAGGAATTAAGTCGATCACAAACTCCACTTCTTCTTCTGGCGGTAAATCTCTTATCTCATCAGGAAAAACTTCCGGAAAATCACGGACAATTGGTAAAGGATCACTTGCTCCATTTTCACCAACGTTCAAAGTTGCCATCAACATAAATACACTCGCACCGCTTCTGCACTCCATAGCTTTGTGGCTTGGCTTGCCACACTTGATAAATTTCTGCTCCACACTTTTGCACTCAGGAGCATGGCATCCTTCTTCACCGCATCTATATCATCTCACCGGAGTGGAAACTCCTCCCCCACTCGGCTTCTTGTTGTAACCAGTTTTTTGTTTCCCCTTATCCGCAAGAGTCACATACGACTTCCCTCTAAATTTACCTTTTCCTTTCTTATCATTTAAACTCTTGTAGTGACTAGACCGAGTTATACTGAAATCATTATTGAAGAGTTTGAGAAGTTTCAAGCTAGGGTTTCTAAGGCTTGACAGTGTAAAATCCCCTAGTTTGACCCCTATCTTCAAGGCAGTTTAGCTCAAGATGTGATTGTCATCTCATCTTGCCCCCAACATGAATGTTGTAGAGGTTAATCTTAGCTTTAATTTGAGTGCTAGAAGTCCTTGATAGGATTTATAGAACTCAAGTTATGACTTTGACAAGTTACAGGTCATCTGAGATATGTGAATCTGGGGCCTTGAAAGTTACCCAACTTGCATCAAACGTTTGCCTAAGAAGAATGATTCCTATGAACTTTTGGTCAACATGAATGTTGTTCCTTATCCTCTTAGATTTCTAGAGAGTACTAGAAGTCCTTGATAGGATTTGTAGAACTCAAGTTATGGCTTTGACAAGTCAAGGGCATTTTGGTCATTTGGAGATTACAGGTCATTTCAAGTATAAGGCCATAACTCCTATTTCCAAGCTTCAAATGGAAAAATCTTCAACATAAAACTTGTTCAAAATGATGTTTTAGGTCTATAAAGGAGGTCATGAGATGATGGAAATGCTTGTAACTCAAAGTTGCAAAAATGACCTAAAATAAGGGCATAAGTTAAATAAACCAAAGTTGGAAATTGATATTTTCAACCTACACATCCAAACCATGGCATGTAATATATCATTTTGACTCTAGAAAAAATTTTCAGAATATTGGTTTAGCCACATTTTTGAGTTGAGATTCAATTTGTGGACTTGCTTTGAAAAGTGACTACTTGCATATTAAGTAACATTTGCAAAACATAGAATCAAGGCATGAGCAAGGCCCTTGGCAAGCTAAACCCTTCCAAAATGTCACTAGGGGAGAAATTGAAAGAGATTGGGATGGTTTTCAAGCTACAAACAGAATTACACATATCATGATACATGTTTGAAAATCTCATGACATGAGAAGTGGAAACTCTCATTAGAAGGATCTAGAGGGTTCTAGATCATCAAAACATCATCTATATAAGGAGTAGAGGTGATCCATTGAAGAGGTTGGTGATGATTGAAGGAGAGAGCATAGATTGAGATTGAAATTTCATAGCTTGCAAGTGCATTCGGTTTCATCAAATTCTTCACTTTCCATCCACTTTCTTGATTGAAACTTCTTCCATGGATGTCAAGGAGTGATCCCAGATCATAATCAAGAAGGATTCGTGGCTAATTGGTGCTCTTGAACTCAGAATTTTCCACCTGCAACTCACCATCGGGTTTCAAGATTTAAGCACTTTCAACCGGTTCTTTTGCATACAGAAGCAAGGAGAGGGTTCATTGATCGTGTCTGCAAGATTGGAGAGCTTGATTTGGAGGTTTAGTGCATCTGTTCATCCAAGATTTTCAGGTTGGTAACTTTCTTCCTATAGCATGATCTAGGTAGAATCCAGGTGAATTAAGGTGCTAGATTCATTGTAGAATGGTGTAGGATGGATTTCAGATAGTTAATTGGAGAATTAGTGACAAAATAGGTGCATTACCATTTTCGGTTGAGATTTGGATATGGTGAATCTTTAGGATTTAGGTTGAATTAAGGGTATGGTTGAATTCGTGGCAAGATTTGGGACAAGATTCATGTTTTGACCATTTGCAATGAAGGCCTGTAGAGAGAATTAGGGTTGAGGATGGTGACCGGAGCACCACCGGTGGTGGCCGGAGCTGGGCACGAGTTGCAGAGGTTTGAAAAGGTTGAAGATGACTTTGGGACCATTGGATGAGGGTTGGACTTTGACTAGAAGCTTGATCCAATGGCCACGTTTTAATTTCAAGTTGTGAAGGATCTGAATAAATGAAACGCTGCGTTTCATTTAGCAGTTGATGTTGGGCTTAGTGAAGTCAGTGATATTCACACCCCCTGTAGGCCCAACCCATGATTTGAACTGTGTTTTGTTGCTATCCACACCGCGCGTGTTATTATTTTAATTTGAATTTCTTTTAATTTTCATTTTATGCATGGTTCTTGAAAAATTCATAATAAATTGAAAATTAATCCAATTAATCCCATTCTTTTTGCATTTTACTCATGATTGAGTCTAGTATTTTTTAGAGAAAAAATATTTTCATTTCATGTATTTTCTGATTTAATGGGAATTTTACATTTTAATTGATATTAAAATGGTTATGTTTGATGCATAATTTTGTGGAATTTTGTGTGATCATGTGGTGATGATTTTGATCCTAATTTTTTGTGTGTGATTAGGTTAGACATGTATGCTACCATAGTATTTTTCTCACATTTTTGTGATGAAAATAGGTGTGCTTTCTAGATTGATATTTAGGTGCTTCCTTTTAGGGTTTAGGTTTGATACCTTGTAGTGTAGAATTTATTTCTAGGTCTAATTTGATGATTTTATCTTTGAAATTAATGTGGTAGAGTAATGATTGACCTAGGTTCCCATAGATATTTTTGTAGGATTTTACAATTGAGTTTTAGTATTTTAGTTAGGACTAACTTTAGTACTAGGTTTTAGGTGATCCTAATTTACTAATCCAACTGGTTTAACTTCCTTAGCCCCCTTAGATTAGGGTTTGTGCTTGGTTTGCCTTTTATTGAGATTGAAGACAAGTTGAAGACAAGATGAGGATGCTTGAAGTTGCTTGAAGTTGCTTGGAGCTTGGATTTGTTTGTGCCTGAAGGTGTCAGATGAAGATTTAGGAGATAGGAGCCATAGGGAGAGCCTTATAGTTAGAATGATTTCTTTCACAAATATGGAAAGCATCTTGTGCTTCCATTCCTCCTAATGACTAAAAGTCCTTCTCAGATATTCACATCCCTCCTTTGGAAGGATGAGTGGCTTTATCTGGGAAGTAGAACTTTGAGGGAACCAGTCTCTCATAATGATGAACCCTTACAGGCTTCCTTTGGTTGTCAGTAAGCTGTTTATCATTTCCCCTCATTCTGTTAAATCAATTGTCTTCTGGTTTGAGTATCTTGAAAGATGTTGGACTTGAGTTTGAAGATGAGGACTTCATTGAAGAGTGTGGAAGAGGATGATCCTTTGAGCATTGCCATTGCAGCTGAAGCTTGAAGAGCAAGAAGAACTAAGTTGATACTTATGAAGAGACCCAATAGAGATTGAGTGAAGAGATGAGGCTTGAGAAAGACTTAAGGATGAAGTTGACACTTCCATGTGATTGAAGATTACTCTGAGAAGCTGAAGCTTGTAGGAGAAAAAGACCAAGTTGATACTGGTAAAGCAAAGAGAGCTGAAGCCTGAAGACTAGGTTGATACTTATGAAGAGGATTCAAGGGAGATTGAGTATAAAGCTGAGGCTTGAGGAATAAAAGGTGAGTTGATATTTGCACTGATGCATTGAGAGCCTGGAGGAATCAAGTTGACACTTGTAGGTAAGAGTGAAGCCTGAAGGTGGAATTGACTGGAAAGCTGAAGCTTGAAGAAGAAGATTAAGTTGACATTTATGTTGATGGGTTGAAACCTGGAGAAGCAAGTTGATACTTGGCATGAAGGGTGAGTGAAGTCTGAAGACTGGATTGCTGTTAGAAGAGCTGAAGCTTGGAATTGGAAAAGAGGGAGGTGGTGATCTGCTTTCTTGTCTGTTCTCTTTTCTGTGCTGATGTGCCTTGTTTGACTTGCTTGATGCATTAGAATATGTTCATATCTAGACTAACTTTAATCTAGGAGCATGATTGCACTAGAGGTTGAGTTGCTCCCTCTGCTTGTATTGTTACTGTATGGCTTTGCTTGCGGGTATTCGGTAGAGCCCAGCTCCCTTGCCCATGTGGTTAGTTTTTCTTGACAGCATGTTATTCCTTCTGTATGATTACAGTCTCTTATATTCTGCTTGATAGCATGTTGTTATTTTTGCTGTATGATAACAGTTATTCATATCTGGCTTGAGGTTGAGATGAGCTTGTGGAGGCTGACACCCCACACACATTTCCTCCCTCACTTGCATTGCATGCATTTTACTGTATATCTGTTTACCATTAAGCTGATGCTTTATCTGTTTCGGTTTATCATTGACATGATCCCCTAGGACTCTCACTTCCTTTGATAAGGAAGTGATGAAAGAACTTTAGGTTGAAACCTATGCATGATAACTTCTAGGAGTTCCCTGTTTCAAACTTCAACTATAGGATGAATCCTTGGCATGACAACAGTAGGACTTGATAGTTTCCCTTTAGTTGAGCCTGTTCTCTTCTCATCTCAAACAACTTAAGATACAGTAATCATGAATGATTTCTATCGTACGTTACGAGCCTTAAGCTATCTGTGAAAGGATTGTTGGATAGATTCTTTCCAATAGTCTGGATGTTTAGTATGGCACCCTTTGGGTGACATGCGACGCATTCACTCTCAGGTCATAGTCTTTAGTGCGATTGAAATTGCAAACGCAATAAAAAAACAGTTCTTTCGTAAAAGACAGAAAACAGACTTCAAACCTTTTTTCCCCGTGGGCCCATAATTCAAAGGAAAGCTTTTCTGAAGAGTGTCGTTAAACTTCAGCGCCACCGCAAACAGGCTTTGTCCCTAACTGTTGGAACTGTTGTTTAACCCTACTCGATAAAACAGATGAATCTGAATTCTCGTAATCCGTATTATCCCGAACTACGTAAGCTCTGATCTCTCATACCTGTTGAGAGTACGTAGGCACAATAATGATGTATTGGCGAGCCACCTCCCCCGTAACCCGTAGTAGGTCGAACTACGTTGACTCTGATTTCTCATTCTCTGATGAGAATACGTAGGCATAAAGCGCGACGCTTTGCCGAGTCATTTTTCCTTTCTGTTTAAGCCAGCCTTGATAGGTAGATAGATAAACTAACTCGTCCAGTAAACACAACAAGCATGGATCCCATCGAGTACGATGGACGTGAGGGGTGCTAATACCTTCCCCTTGCGTAACCGACTCCCAAACCCAGACAACGGTTGCGACGACCTTGTCTTATACCCTTTTCGTCAGGTTTTTCCGATCGTTTCCTTTCCCGTTCTGAGGGATAAATAACGAAAGGTGGTGACTCTTCTGTTTTGCCGACACCTTATTTTTGCGGAAGCGACAACTGGCGACTCTGCTGGGGATTTTATAGTTTCCTGGGATCCAACGTCCCGTATGCGAGTCAGTTTGGGGATCCGACGTCCCCTGCGAGAGTCAATCCTAGCGCTTGTATGATTACTTGTTAGGTTGTGTTTATTTATCGCACTTTATTTCCCGCACTTTATTTTCAGTATGATATGATTATCTGTGCTGTTGTGGGAAGGGGCATTCTGATGAGTGAGAAGCCAGACCCAGGCTTGAGTGAACATACCATTAGTTGTGGTAATTAGTGGGCGCGTGCTTGCTTGGCAGGCACTAGTGTCTCATGAAATCCACGCTCAGACGAGGTTCTCCCGGTTGACTTCTTTTTCAACCCTTTGGGTTGAGGGGGTTGTTGGTTTGGAGGATTGTCGACTTTGGGGATTGATCATTTGGGATTCAGCCGAGTGAGGCCGCTTCATGAGCTGGTGATGCCACACCTTCTAGGTATCATATCACCCCTCTTGAATGTCTGTGACGCTGATGACCGCATAGGATGCCGAACTTGAGTCAGTTTAGGTCCATACCTGTGAGCAGGGTTGGGTTCATTGCAGGAAACTTTGACCTTCAGACTACCTGGTTTTCTTGATATTGAATCAGTTTTGTTGGTACCGGAGGTTCTCATCATCAGATATATGATTGTTCTTGACAGAGCAGAGCTTTAGTCCTATATCAGAGGACCTTATATTCAGAGATGTGTATTTGTTCTTGACAGAGCAGGTTTATGATTGGGGTCTGAGGATCTCATCAGCAGATGTATGGTTGTTCTTGACAGAGCAGAGTTTTGGTCCTGTATCAGAGGTCCATATTATCAGATGTTTGTTCTTGACAGAGCAGATTTTTGGGTCCTGTATCAGAGGTCCTTATTATCAGATGTTTGTTCTTGACAGAGCAGAGTGTTAGTCCTATATCAGAGGTCCTTATTATCAAATGTTTGTTCTTGACAGAGCAGATTTATGGTCCTATGTGTGTGTGTTCTTGACAGAGCAGATTTGTGGTCTGATACCAGGGGTTTCTTCTTATCAGAGAAAGTGGTTGTTCTTGATAGAGCAGGATTATGGTTTTGTTGATGCAGAATCTCCACAGCACAGTTGCCTTGATCTCCTGCTGCATGATTGCATTTTACATTGCCTTGCATACTCATTTGCATTTCATTAACGTGTGTCTGTGTTGCAGGTACCGTTTCCCCCGATTCAGGATTTCTTGCCTCCTATTGTATTGTTATGGGTTCTCTGAGGAAGACCGTTGCTTACAAGCTCCCTGCCCCTGATGTGGTTCAGCTGACTGGTTTGATTGCTTTAGCAGATGATTCTGTGAGAGATGAGTTCAGAAAATCTTACGGCAAATTGCTCAATTTGGTTCGTAAACCTTCTGCGTTCGAGTTGAATGGGTTGCACGCTCTGCTGCAGTTCTACGATCCTCCGCTGAGATGCTTTACTTTCCAGGATTTTGTTCTCGCACCCACGCTAGAGGAATATGCTGATTTGTTAGGTGTGCCTATCAAGAGGCAGATGCCTTTTGCTCATATGGATGCTGAGCCTGATCTGGCTAGTCTAGCTCCTTCACTTCATCTGGATGCCTCCGAGTTGGTATTGTCTAGTTGGAACAAGGTTCCCGGTTTCTCCTTGCAGTTCTTAGTGAGAAAGGCTCAACAGTGCGCCAAAGACGAATGCTGGGTCGTGTTCAACGCCATTCTCGCTCTGTGCATATATGACATCATTCTGTTCCCCAATATGCCCGACTTTGTAGACTTCGACGCATTTCGCATCTTCGCTTCAGGGAATCCAGTCCCTACCTTGATAGAAGATGTCTACCATTCCGTCCACTACAAAAACGAGAACAGAAGGGGCAAGAATGTCTCGTGTTGTGTGCCTTTGCTTTATAAATGGCTTGATAGTCATCTGCCCAAAAGGGGTCCCTTTGTTTCGTCTGCAGCCACAGCTGAGTGGTCCGAGCGTTTGATGAGTCTATCAGCGGAGGATATTGACTGGTTTGATAGAGATAGGTTGGGTACCGAGATTATCTTTAGCTGCAGTGGGTTTCTGAACGTGCCTTTGATAGGCAGGAAGGGCTGCATAAACTATAATCCGTCTTTGCTGGTCCGACAGTTCGCGTATGCTTTGAGAGCTCCGCCGAAGGGTGAAGAGGTGCAGGAATCTCTGTACCTCACTGGTCTTCTAGAGGGGGATCTGTTAGCTAAGCTTCAGCGCGCTTGGAATGGTATCAGTAAGCGGGGAAAACCATTGCTGGGGAGAAGCAATAGCCAAGCCTACCCTCCGTATGTGACTTGGATCAGAGCCAGAGCAGATGCTATAGGGATGCCGTTTCCTCCTGCCAAGCCAGAAAGCCCTCCAGTGATTGAAGAGCCCACCACTGTGCCCATTCAGCAGCATAATCAGGTGTTAGCTGAGCGAGATGAATTGAAGAGGGCAAATGAAGAACTGGAGAAAGAATTTGCTCAACTCAGAAGCGAGAGAAACGAAGCCGTTCATTCCTTCAAGAGGCAGACAGAGTTGGTGAACCAGCTGGGGACAGATTTGACTAAGCAGATAGCTGAGCGTGAGCGCATGGGTCGGGACTTCAAAGTTGTCAACGATGTACTGGCCACGAAGAAGCATCACTTGGACGAAGCGTATCAGAGGATATCCAAGTTCAACCAGCACTGGAAGGCCTCCCTAGCCAACAGGAAAGAGCGGGAGGATAAGCTGATGCAACAGATCTCCAAGCTGAAAGCCCAGGTGAAGGCTAGTGAGAAGAGGTTTGATGAAGAAACCGCTCGCCGATATGCCGCCGAAGGCCATCTCAACAGGGCTCTTGGTAACCTGATGGAGCGCAAACTGATGTTTGAATCCAAGAAGCGGAAGCTAGAAGATTGTTTCGGCGAAGGAGCATGGGAAGATTCGGTCGAAGGTCTTCAATATACCATTGTGCAGAGAGTTACTCGTCGAAGGGTTGCTCACTCGACCTGATCATCCAGAAACGAAGGGGTTGTTAGAAGAGTTTCGCGCCCGTGGCCGTGCTTGACTATTTGTATTCCTTTTGTTTGATAATTGTTGTATGCTGACCATCACCAGGCTTGTTGGTTGAGGTCATGCTATTGATTCATCTTGTACTCACTGACGTTGTGTACCGCCTTGATGGGCTTTCTTTATATATGAGATTGTTATTTCCATGACTGGACTCAGACTTCTTATTATCAGCACAGGCACTCAGGCACTAGGATCGGGGGATACCTCCCTAACGCACAGGATCAGCTCAGAACCTTGGTTCAGCCTCTGATTTCAAGGGTCGATAGCAATGACGTACTCCATGGCGGGACCGTGCCTACCCCTCCACCAGTTGAAACTCCTCATAATGGCGTCCTCGTGACCGGGGGGAATGGCAGTGCCAACGGCAATGTGATAGCTAACATGGGACTCAACGGTAATACGACGGGCGTCGGTAATGGGAGTCTGGAAGCTAATGTCAATGTTGGGCTGGGCAACGGTAATGCAGGTGTTGGAAATCTGTTCGGGCCTCAGCCGTGGTTAGAAGACCGTCAAGACGATGTGTTCTCTCAGAGAGGTGCTGAAGGGGAGCTGACTGCTGAAGCACGGCTAAGGTTCAAGGCACTTGAGGATAAGATGAGAAATATCGAGAACCAGAACACCCTGGGCGTTGATATGTCCAAGTTGGGATTGATTATTGATTTCAAGGTGCCTCCCAAGTTCAAGGTACCTGACTTTGAAAAGTACAAAGGCACCACTTTCCCTCGCGTTCACCTGAGATCGTATTACAGGAAAATGTCAGCTTATTCTGAGGACGAGAAGTTGCTGATGCACTTCTTTCAGGACAGTTTATCCGGGCCATCCCTCGAATGGTACATGAGTCTGGAGCCTACCAGTGTGCGCACGTGGAAGGACCTTGCTGAAGCATTTGTGCACCACTACCAATACAATAGCGACTTGGCCCCGAACCGAGTCCAACTGCAGAATTTGTCGCAAAGGAACAACGAAGGGTTCAAGGAATACGCCCAGCGGTGGCGTGAGTTGGCAGCCAGAGTTTAGCCGCCGATGGTTGAACGTGAGCTCGTGCAGATGTTCGTAGCCAACCTCCCAGGGGTTTACTATGAGAAATTGGTCAGCGGTATGTCTGGAACCTTTTCAGATCTCATTATCACGAGTGAGCACATCGAAAATGGGATCAAACTCGGGAAAGTTCAAGGTGAGTCATCCTCCGCTGGAGGAGGAGGAAAGAAACCTTATAGTGGCAAAAGACGGGAAGGAGAAACGAGCGCTGTGACCAACGCTCGAAGGAAGGGTAAAGGTCCTCACCAACAGGTGGCCAACATAACTATCCCGGCAGTGCAACAGCCACAACAGCAGCAACCGAATCAACAAGGGTACTGAAAGTATCAGAACAGGGCACCTCTGTCGAGCCGTCACCTCGAGACACCGGCCATGTCGTACGCGCAACTATTGCAGACCTTGCTTCAGCTACAGTTGATCCAGAAGAGAACTTTGGCTCCCTTGACAGGGGCACCTCCGCCAGGTTATGACGCAAATGCAACTTGTGAGTTTCACTCAGGGGCACCAGGCCACACAATAGAGAATTGCAAAGCCTTCAAGCACAAGGTGCAGGACATGGTGGACGCTAAGATCATCAACTTCTCAGATAATGTGCCAAATGTCACGAAGAACCCTATGCCGAATCATAGGGGAGGTGGAGTAAACGCCATTATTGAAGACGAGAGTTTGGATTTGTTGACTGACGTCAAAGATCTGAAGACGCCGCTTAGCTTCGTTAAAGCTAAGTTGATGAAAAGAGGTTTCTTTCCAGGTTGCAGAGAGCTGTGTATGGGCTGTGCAACAAGTCCTGATGGATGTGAACAGCTGATAGAAGGAATTCAAAGTCTGATGACTGAAGGAATTTTACAGTTCAGCCGGAGGGCCGAATGTGGATCGGGAGAGGTAATGCTGAAGCAAGATGATGAGGTTGCCACCATCACCATCCCTCGCCAGACGATAACTATTTCTGCACCCAGACCGCCCACGATTACCATCACCAAAGCTGGGCCGATACCGTTCGGAAGCACTAATGCTGTCCCATGGCATTATGGGGCTGAAGTCTACTGCAACGGACAGAAGTTGGAGCTAGAACCGTTTGGGTCGTCTGTGGAGAACCTTGCGGGAATTAGCGGAATCACTCGCAGCGGGAGAGTGTTTGCACCACCTGAGATCGTGGCGGACAAAGCGGACAGAGCTGATGCAACTGATAAAGGGAAGAGTAAAGTCGTCGAAGAGATCCCCAGTGGGGTAGAAAAAGACTTACTTGTTAAAGACGTCGAGGAATTTATGAGGTTGATTAAAAAGAGTGACTACAAGATTGTGGATCATCTCCATCAGACACCCTCGAAGATTTCCATCCTGAACCTGTTGCTGTGTTCTGAAGCACACCGCAACGCGCTGCTGAAGGTGTTGAACACCGCATATGTACCGCAGGAAATATCGGTAAACCAGCTAGAAGAGGTCGTAGCCCACGTGAATGCTGGAAATGAGTTAGGGTTCACGGACCTAGAGCTGACGCCGAAGGGGAGGAACCACAATAGCGCCCTGCATATCTCGATAGAGTGTAGGGAACGATTATGTCGCACGTGTTGGTGGACACGGGGTCGTCACTCAATGTTCTTCCGAAGAAGGCATTAATGAAGTTGGATACTCGTGGAGTGATTTGCACACCCAGTGATCTGGTTGTGAAAGCGTTCAATGGAACTAAACGCCATGTTTTCGGGGAGGTGACCCTGCCAATCCAAGTCGGGCTGGAAACGTTCGACGCGATCTTTTACATTATGGATATCATGCCTGCCTACAGCTGTCTCTTGGGCCGGCCATGGATCCATGCTGCGGGTGCCGTGACCTCCACGCTGCACCAGAAGCTCAAGTACGCCGTTGGAGGTAGCATCGTGACTGTTTGTGGCGAGGAAGACATAATGGTGAGCCATTTGTCGTCCTTCAAGTATGTTGAGATGGATGGGGAAATCCACGAAACCCTATGCCAAGCGTTCGAAGCCGTTAAAGTCAAGGACGTAGCTCCTGTAGTCACTGAAAAGCCAGAGATGACTCTCTCCTCCTTCAAGGAAGCTCGGGCCGTTGTCCAAGCCGGATCTACCCCAAGCTGGGGGCGAATTTTGGAGATACCTAACAAGCAAGACAAGTTTGGGTTGGAGTATTCCCCTGGATCTGAAGCCTCCTCTTCTAGCAGTGCGTCGCGAGGTAAAGGGCCAATCCAGTTTACCAGTGGCGGGGTAATTTTTGAAAGCGTCAACACGGTGTCTGAAGACAGCGGAGATAGCGACTATGACCTCGACTCTTGGATCCAGCCAAGCAAGCCAGGCGAGGGCCTTACCAACTGGTCCGTCAAGGATATCATCCAGATGACAAGCGAAGAGTAATGATTTACTTTTTCCAATCATTGTACAACCCTATGTCCTACCCGGGGCATAGTGGTTTTATTGTCAGGGCCTCTTTTGATTATGTACATGCATTTTATCAATAAATCAAAAGGCGTTTTTCTTTGTATTCAAATATTGTGATCTCTGTTATTCCTGTTTTATATTTGTTTTGAAAAACAATAAAATGGCAATGGGGTTTGTGCTAACCTGCATATCCTTGTTTTAAGCTTAACCCTTGTTATTGTAGGATCCACATAGCAGATGACATCGACTCTGGACCTTCTTCCGCTCACTTCGACTTCGATTGCCCGATCTATCAAGCCGAAGAAGAGATTGATGAAGACGAAGACCTTCCTGAAGAGTTGGCTCGCTTGTTGAAACAAGAAGAGAAAGTTATTCTGCCTCATGAAGAAGAAATTGAGATCGTGAATCTGGGTTCTGAAGAACTTGTCAGGAATGTCAGGATAGGGGCCGCATTGCAGAGTGATGTCAAGTAGAGATTGGTCGAGATGCTGAGAGAGTATAGTGACGTCTTTGATTGGTCATACGAGGATATGCCCGGACTTGACACTGACATCGTGGTCCACCACTTGCCGCTGCGAGAAGATTGTCCTCCCGTTAAGCAGAAGCTAAGGAGGATGCGACTAGATATGGCCGTTAAGATCAAAGAAGAAGTGCAGAAACAGCTTGATGCTGGCTTCTTAGCGGTCACTACTTACCCTCCGTGGGTCGCCAACATAGTGCTTGTACCGAAGAAGGACGGTAAGGTACGCATATGCGTCGATTATCGGGATTTGAATAGGGCGAGCCCTAAAGATGATTTCCCGCTGCCTCATATTGATGTGTTGGTCGACAATACAACTCAGTTCTCCGTGTTTTCGTTCATGGATGGCTTCTCCGGTTACAATCAGATCAAGATGGCGCCGGAGGACATGGAGAAAACTACGTTTATTACACCCTGGGGAACATTTTGCTATAAGGTAATGCCTTTTGGTCTGAAGAACGCAGGGGCCACTTACCAACGAGCAATGGTTACTTTGTTTCATGACATGATTCATCATGAGATTGAAGTCTATGTTGATGACATGATTGTGAAGTCCCAAACGGAGGAGGGACATCTGGTAAATTTGCTGAAGCTTTTTGAGAGGCTTAGGAAGTTCAGGTTGAGGCTGAATCCTAACAAGTGTACTTTCGGAGTACGGTCCGGAAAGTTACTGGGGTTTATCGTGAGTGAAAGAGGCATCGAGGTTGATCCTGCGAAGATAAAAGCGATACAAGAAATGCCAGTGCCAAAAACAGAAAAAGAAGTTCGTGGTTTCCTGGGCAGAATAAACTACATTGCAAGGTTTATCTCTCAGCTCACAGCCACGTGTGAACCGATGTTCAAGCTTTTAAAGAAAGATCAGGCGATTATCTGGAACGAGGATTGCTAGAAGGAATTCGATAAGATAAAACAGTATTTGCAGGAACCTCCAATCTTGATACCCCCAGTGGCTGGACGGCCTCTAATCATGTACTTGAGAGTTCTTGAGAATAGTATGGGGTGTGTTCTCGGTCAGCACGACGAGACGGGCAGAAAGGAGCATGCCATTTACTACTTGAGTAAAAAGTTCACAGATTGTGAATCTCGCTACTCGATGCTGGAGAAGACGTGTTGTGCACTAGCCTGGGCTGCCAAACGTTTACGACAGTACATGCTCAATCACACCACCATGCTAATTTCGAAGATGGATCCGATCAAGTACGTCTTCGAGAAGCAAGCGCTCTCGGGCAGGATTGCCAGATGGCAAATGGTGTTGACGGAATATGACATTCAGTACGTTTCCCAGAAGGCGATCAAGGGAAGCGTATTGTCTACCTTGCCGAACAGCCGATCAAGGATTACCAGCCGATGAAATTTGAATTCCCTGATGAGGATATCATGTTTCTCAAAGCGAAGGATTGCGATGAGCCGTTGCCCGACGAGGGGCCAGATAGGAAATCCCAGTGGAAATTGATATTTGACGGGGCGGTCAATTCTTATGGAAGTGGCATTGGAGCGATCATCACGACTCCCCACGGATCCCACATCCCGTTTACTGCGAGACTGACGTTTCCAGTCACCAATAATGAAGCGGAGTACGAAACATGCATCATGGGTCTAGAAGAAGTAATTGATTTGAGAATCAAGAACCTAGACGTATATGGTGACTCGGCGCTTGTGATCAACCAGATTAAAGGGGAGTGGGAGACTCGTCAATCGAATTTGGTGCCGTACATGAACTATGCCAGAAGGCTACTTCCGTTCTTTGATCGAGTGGAACTCCATCATGTGCCCAGGGCTGAAAACCAGATGGTTGATGCCTTAGCCACGTTGGCTTCGATGTATAAAGTCAATTTTTGGAATATTGTCCTTTCTCGTCTTGATAGACCTGCATTTGTCTTTGCGATCAAGGAAGCCTCCGACGGCAAGCCATGGTTCCATGACATCCAGACTTTCCTTATGACTAAGGAGTATCCTGCGGGTGCGTCAACCCAGGATAAGAAGACTCTGAGGAGGCTGTCTGGAAATTTTTATCTCAATCCTGATGGAGTTTTGTATAAAAGAAACCACGATCTCGTGCTACTCAGATGTGTAGATGAGAAAGAAGCGAGTATGCTGATGGAAGAAGTCCATGAAGGCACATTTGGTACGCACGCCGGCGGGCACGCTATGATGAGAAAGATCCTGAGAGCAGGATATTACTGGCTGACGATGGAATCAGATTGCTTTAAATTCACGAAGAGATGTCATAAATTCCAGATTTAAGCTGATAAAGTTCATGTGCCTCCATGCCCGTTAAATGTCATGTCCTCCCCGTGTCCGTTCTCCA
Source organism: Lathyrus sativus (assembly GCA_963859935.3). Lineage (NCBI taxonomy): Eukaryota > Viridiplantae > Streptophyta > Magnoliopsida > Fabales > Fabaceae > Lathyrus > Lathyrus sativus. The sequence goes on from OZ012739.1 coordinate 129,686,797, forward strand.
TGGGGGGCATCGACATGATAGGCAAGATCGAGCCCACCGCGTCTAACGGTCATCGCTTCATTCTAGTAGCTATCGACTACTTCACCAAGGGGGTGGAGGCAGCCTCATATGCTAATATGACCAAGCAGGTGGTGGCTAAATTCATAAAGAGGGATATCATCTGTCGTTACAGAATTCTCGAGCGGATCATTACTGATAATGGTTCGAATCTGAATAACAAGGTGATGAAGGAGCTGTGCCAGAGTTTCAAGATTGAACACCACAACTCATCTCCTTACCGGCCGAAGATGAATGGCGCCGTTGAAGCGACCAATAAGAACATCAAGAAGATTGTTCAGAAGATGGTTGTGACCTACAAAGATTGGCACGAGATGTTGCCATTCGCACTGCACGGTTATCGTACAACGATACGTACATCAACCGGGGCAACTCCTTTCTCCTTAGTGTACGGTATGGAAGCAGTCCTACCGTTAGAAGTGGAGATCCCTTCTTTACGAGTTTTGGTTGACGTGAAACTCGACGAGGCAGAATGGATTAAGAACCGACTGAACCAACTCAGCCTGATGGACGAGAAGAGGTTAGCATCAATTGCATATGGTCATCTGTACCAAAGCCGAATGAAGAAAGCCTATAATAAGAAGGTGCATCCTAGGAGCTTTCAGACGGGTGATCTCGTCCTGAAGAAGATTCTTCCTCCACACTCCGATCACCGGGGCAAGCGGACTCCTAATTACGAAGGTCCGTACGTCGTCAGCAAGGTCTTCTCGGGAGGAGCTTTGTTGTTATCCACGATGGATGGCGAAGATTTTGCATCCCCGGTGAACACGGACGCAGTTAAAAAAAACTTTGCTTAAAAATATGACCCGCTGGAAAGAAAAAGAATATCCAGGCAAAAATGGGGCATCCCGGCGAACCATAAAAAAGGAAAAAGGTTCGGGCAAAAATTAGGGATACAAAGAAAAGAATGTACACCCGCAAAGTCGAAAACCCGGATGGGCGACTTTGGCAAAAAAGGGTATCCCGATGAATCGAAAACCCGGAAGGGCGATTCAGGCAAAAGTTAGGGATTTGAAAAAGCAAATGACTGCGTTCCGCGTGTGGACTTTCATTGTTTAGCGGTTTGGAAGACCTGAGGGCCGTTTATCTTAATCAATCTCTTCTAAAGCTGAATCCTCGGAGAAGTACCGAAGTCGAGTGGGTCATAGAGGGATCAACTCATGGTGTTCGTCTACGCCTCGTTGCCGACATTTGTATATACTGATGTATATTTATGTTTATATTTGCGCGGCTTCCTCATTCCAGGAGCTTGCATCTGTTGTAAAACATTTTTACCCATTCAGGGGTTCGTTATCAATAAAATGTATACTATTCATCAATTCTGTTTGTCTGTTTAGCATTTATCTGTTTTGTTTGCAGAAAAGAACGCCGATGCTTTTGATAAAATGCACATACATAAACTTACTGGCCTAGGCCACTGATTGTTGAAACAACGAATTACTTGAACATTGTCTCAAGATGATAACCTTGATAGGCCCCTTTGAGAAGGGTATCTTGTCTGTTTGTTTGTGTTGGTGCAGGTGTAGCATGTACCCGACAGTACGCCGTATGCGTCCCCAAGCAGGATGATTCCTCCTTCTCCAGCAAAGTTCAGCAGTCTCTCCCCGCAGAGTCTGAACGTGAGATCGTAAGCATTGATATGTCTCCCCAGGCAGAGAAGATTCTCCCCCCAGTCAAGTACATCCTGAAGGAATGTCGTCTCCCCAGCTGAGTCATACGCTGAAGTATGCAGCAATTGATAGTTCTAGACTGAAGTCCCCAGCGGAATTGAGATTCCCCACAGAGTCGTACTCTCCCCTGTAAGCAGGGGGATTCCTTCTTCCCCAACCGAGTATGCAGATCCCCAAGAGAGCCGAGTCCTTGGAAGTCGTTCGGGCCATGAGTGGTTTTCCCCAGTAGAATGTTGAATAGCTGATGTCGTATTTCCCCGTCGGAGTCGTTATCTCCAGGAAGGTTAGCCGTGAAGGCCGTGCAGTTTATTTCCGCGATTGACATCGCTTTCCTCAGCAGGTCCAGGTTCTCGTAGAGCTTCGCTCCCCTGCAGCAGTCAACTGAAGATCATTTCCCCAAGCGGAGTCCGTTTGAGATCGGTGTGACCTTTTCTCCGTGGCAGGATGATTCCTTCCTCCACCAGAGCGATTCTTTCTCCTTGACAGGAGGATTTTCCCTTCAGCATTTATCTAGCTGACGGGATCGCAGCATTTTGCATGATTGCATAGCATTTATCATAAACGCGTAGCATTTCCACCGTGTGGAGCATTGCGGCATATGCATACTAAACATGAGCTAGGTCGTTACCATTCTTGTTTTGCAGGTGTTCCTCCGCAGAGTCGCTTGCTCAAGATGATTCTTGAATTCCCCAGCAAAGTCGTTCGCTTAAGATGATTCTTAAAATCCCCAGTGAAAGTCGCCAGAGAGGGTTGCTCAAGTTGACGCTTAGAGTCCCCGGCAGAGTGTTTGCTCAGGATGATTCCTGAAATCTCCAACAGAGTTATGGGTGCAGGATGATTCTTGAAGTCCCCACGAAGTTATTTGTTCAAGATGATCCTTGAAGTCCTCAGCAGAGATGATTCACCCAGAATGATTTCTGAAGCCCCGAAGCAGAGTTACTTGATAGTTCTCCAGAATTTCCAGCGGAGATGTGTCATCCCCAGCAGGTGTCTGAACAGCGAAGTTGAAACTTCCCTCGAAGACTTGATGATTGAAGTCCAACCGTATTGACGAAGCAGTTCTCTCAGCTGATGCGGAGTGCCTGATGGTAGAAGTTGGATATCCCCAACTGGTTCATGATTGACCGAGAATTCTATTCCCGACTTACTGATGAAGTCCGGCTGATGCCCGAAAGTTCACTTTGAATGCCCGATGGCGTGATTAACTTCATTGTTGACCTGATGAGTCCCGAGGAATCTTGATGTCTGACGGCATGATCGACCATGTATTACCAGTTACCGTGTGACCAATTCTCCAGCTAGTTGTCGTGCAGCTAATATTTCAGTTTTCGAAGATTTGTTCCCATCAGAGTACCGTGTACTTGTGCAGTTGGCAAATTTCTGGATTTGTCGGTATTCAACCGTCTCGCACCTTGATTGGTTGAGAGCCGTTAGCTTCTCACCCAGTCAGGTTCAAGCCGTTTGAATAGGGGCAGTTGTTGCACCCCAAAATTTGACAAACATTGCTTTACCTAGCTTGTGTTTCATTTCATTCACATTAGCATTATCATTTGCATTTCATTAACATGTATGCAGGAGATCAAGAGGTATGGTTACTAATCAAGGGCTACACAAGGATATGAAGCTAGCCAAGAATTTTATTCAAGTGTTCAAGGGTTGATATCCTTGTCAGAGAAGTCAGAAGATCCTCAGAGAGAGTAGTTGAAACCAAAAGGGTGTCTCCTAACTTGAGAGTTGTGGGGGATCTCCTCAGATGATTCTGAAGTCAAGAATGTGGACTTGAAGCCTTGAGAGAGCTTATGAGATGTATTGAAAGCCATCATGAAGCCTAGACAGGTCATTGTGCAAGATTAAGAAGACCCAGCCATGAGTGGTGTAATTAGGGTTTGATTGGGTCAACCCTAGGTCAACTGATGATTTGAACAAGGTTGAGACCTAATTCAAGAGCCATGTGATCATGGATTGATGCATTGAGATGCTATAAGGATGATTCCAAGGTTAACTCATCATGATTGAAGAGTTTGAGAAGTTTCAAGCTAGGGTTTCTAAGGCTTGACAGTGTAAAATCCCCTAGTTTGACCCCTATCTTCAAGGAAGTTTAGCTCAAGATGTGATTGTCATCTCATCTTGCCCCCAACATGAATGTTTTATAGCTTAATCTTAGCTTTAATTTGAGTGCTATAAGTACTTGATAGGATTTATAGAACTCAAGTTATGACTTTGACAAGTTACAGGTCATCTGAGGTATGTGAATCTGGGGCCTTGAATGTTACCCAACTTGCATCAAACGTTTGCCTAAGAAGGATGATTCCTATGAACTTTTGGTAAACATGAATGTTGTTGCTTATCCTCTTAGCTTTCTAGAGAGTACTAGAAGTCCTTTATAGGATTTGTAGAACTCAAGTTATGGCTTTGACAAGTCAAGGGCATTTTGGTCATTTGGAGATTACAGGTCATTTCAAGTATAAGGCCATAACTCCTATTTCCAAGCTTCAAATGGAAAAATCTTCAACATCAAACTTGTTCAAAATGATGTTTTAAGGCTAGTAAGGAGGTCATGAGATGGTGGAAATGCTTGTAACTCAAAGTTGCAAAAATGACCTAAAATAAGGGCATAAGTTAAATAAACCAAAGTTGGAAATTGATATTTCCAACCTACACATCAAACCCATGGCATGTAATATATCATTTTGACTCTAGAAAACATTTTAAGAATATTGGTTTAGCCACATTTTTGATTTGAGATTTAATTTGTGGACTTGCTTTGAAAAGTGATTACTTGCATATTAAGTAACATTTGCAAAACATAGAATCAAGGCATGAGCAAGGCCCTTGGCAAGCTAAACCCTTCCAAAATGTCACTAGGGGAGAAATTGAAAGAGATTGGGATGGTTTTCAAGCTACAAACAGAATTACACATATCATGATACATGTTTGAAAATCTCATGACATGAGAAGTGGAAACTCTCATTAGAAGGATCTAGAGGGTTCTAGATCATCAAAACATCATCTATATAAGGAGTAGAGGTGATCCATTGAAGAGGTTGGTGATGATTGAAGGAGAGAGCATAGATTGAGATTGAAATTTCATAGCTTGCAAGTGCATTCGGTTTCATCAAATTCTTCACTTTCCATCCACTTTCTTGATTGAAACTTCTTCCATGGATGTCAAGGAGTGATTCCAGATCATAATCAAGAAGGATTCGTGGCTAATTGGTGCTCTTGAACTCAGAATTTTCCACCTGCAACTCACCATCGGGTTTCAAGATTTAAGCACTTTCAACCGGTTCTTTTGCATACAGAAGCAAGGAGAGGGTTCATTGATCGTGTCTGCAAGATTGGAGAGCTTGATTTGGAGGTTTAGTGCATCTGTTTATCCAAGATTTTTAGGTTGGTAACTTTCTTCCTATAGCGTGATCTAGGTAGAATCCAGGTGAATTAAGGTGCTAGATTCATTGTAGAATGGTGTAGGATGGATTTCAGATAGTTAATTGGAGAATTAGTGACAAAATAGGTGCATTACCATTTTCGGTTGAGATTTGGATATGGTGAATCTTGAGGATTTAGGTTGAATTAAGGGTATGGTTGAATTCGTGGCAAGATTTGGGACAAGATTCATGTTTTGACCATTTGCAATGGAGGCCTGTAGAGAGAATTAGGGTTGAGGATGGTGACCGGAGCACCACCGGTGGTGGCCGGAGCTGGGCACGAGTTGCAGAGGTTTGAAAAGGTTGAAGATGACTTTGGGACCATTGGATGAGGGTTGGACTTTGACTAGAAGCTTGATCCAATGGCCACGTTTTAATTTCAAGTTGTGAAGGATCTGAATAAATGAAACGCTGCGTTTCATTTAGCAGCTGATGCTGGGCTTAGTGAAGTCAGTGATATTCACACCCCCCTGTAGGCCCAACCCATGATTTGAACTGTGTTTTGTTGCTATCCACACCGCGCGTGTTATTATTTTAATTTGAATTTCTTTTAATTTTCATTTTATGCATGGTTCTTGAAAAATTCATAATAAATTGAAAATTAATCCAATTAATCCCATTCTTTTTGCATTTTACTCATGATTGAGTCTAGTATTTTTTAGAGAAAAAATATTTTCATTTCATGTATTTTCGGATTTAATGGGAATTTTACATTTTAATTGATATTAAAATGGTTATGTTTGATGCATAATTTTGTGGAATTTTGTGTGATCATGTGGTGATGATTTTGATCCTAATTTTTTGTGTGTGATTAGGTTAGACATGTATGCTACCATAGTATTTTTCTCACATTTTTGTGATGAAAATAGGTGTGCTTTCTAGATTGATATTTAGGTGCTTCCTTTTAGGGTTTAGGTTTGATACCTTGTAGTGTAGAATTTATTTCTAGGTCTAATTTGATGATTTGATCTTTGAAATTAATGTGGTAGAGTCATGATTGACCTAGGTTCCCATAGATATTTTTGTAGGATTTTACAATTGAGTTTTAGTATTTTAGTTAGGACTAACTTTAGTACTAGGTTTTAGGTGATCCTAATTTACTAATCCAACTAGTTTAACTTCCTTAGCCCCCTTAGATTAGGGTTTGTGCTTGGTTTGCCTTTGATTGAGATTGAAGACAAGTTGAAGACAAGATGAGGATGCTTGAAGTTGCTTGGAGCTTGGATTTGTTTGTGCCTGAAGGTGTCAGATGAAGATTTAGGAGATAAGAGCCAAGGGAGAGCCTTATAGTTAGAATGATTTCTTTCACAAATATGGAAAGCATCTTGTGCTTCCATTCCTCCCAATGACTAAAAGTCCTTCTCAGATATTCACATCCCTCCTTTGGAAGGATGAGTGGCTTTATCTGGGAAGTAGATCTTTGAGGGAACCAGTCTCTCATAATGATGAACCCTTACAGGCTTCCTTTGGTTGTCAGTAAGCTGTTTATCATTTCCCCTCATTCTGTTAAATCAATTGTCTTCTGGTTTGAGTATCTTGAAAGATGTTGGACTTGAGTTTGAAGATGAGGACTTCATTGAAGAGTGTGGAAGAGGATGATCCTTTGAGCATTGCCATTGCAGCTGAAGCTTGAAGAGCAAGAAGAACTAAGTTGATACTTATGAAGAGACCCAATAGAGATTGAGTGAAGAGCTGAGGCTTGAGAAAGACTTAAGGATGAAGTTGACACTTCCATGTGATTGAAGATTACTCTGAGAAGCTGAAGCCTGAAGACTAGGTTGATACTTATGAAGAGGATTCAAGGGAGATTGAGTATAAAGCTGAGGCTTGAGGAATAAAAGGTAAGTTGATATTTGCACTGATGCATTGAGAGCCTGGAGGAATCAAGTTGACACTTGTAGGTAAGAGTGAAGCCTGAAGGTGGAATTGACTGGAAAGCTGAAGCTTGAAGAAGAAGATTAAGTTGACATTTATGTTGATGGGTTGAAACCTGGAGAAGCAAGTTGATACTTGGCATGAAGGGTGAGTGAAGTCTGAAGACTGGATTGCTGTCAGAAGAGCTGAAGCTTGGAATTGGAAAAGAGGGAGGTGGTGATCTGCTTTCTTGTCTGTTCTCTTTTCTGTGCTGATGTGCCTTGTTTGACTTGCTTGATGCATTAGAATAAGTTCATATCTAGACTAACTTTAATCTAGGAGCATGATTTCACTATAGGTTGAGTTGCTCCCTCTGCTTGTATTGTTACTGTATGGCTTTGCTTGCGGGTAATCGGTAGAGCCCAGCTCCCTTGCCCATGTGGTTAGTTTTGCTTGACAGCATGTTATTCCTTCTGTATGATTACAGTCTTTTATATTATGCTTGATAGCATGTTGTTATTTTTGCTGTATGATTACAGTTATTCATATCTGGCTTGAGGTTGAGATGAGCTTGTGGAGGCTGACACCCCACACACATTTCCTCCCTCACTTGCATTGCATGCATTTTACTGTATATCTTTTTACCATTAAGCTGATGCTTTATCTGTTTCGGTTTATCATTGACATGATCCCCTAGGACTCTCACTTCCTTTGATAAGGAAGTGATGATAGAACTTTAGGTTGAAACCTATGCATGATAACTTCTAGGAGTTCCCTGTTTCAAACTTCAACTATAGGATGAATCCTTGGCATGACAACAGTAAGACTTGATAGTTTCCCTTTAGTTGAGCCTGTTCTCTTCTCATCTCAAACAACTTAAGATACAGTAATCATGAATGATTTCTTTCGTATGTTACGAGCCTTAAGCTATCTGAGAAAGGATTGTTGGAGAGCTTCTTTCCAACAGTCTGGATGTTTAGTATGGCACCCTTTGGGTGACATGCGACGCATTCACTCTCAGGTCATAGTCTTTAGTGCGATTGAAATTGCAAACACAATAAAAAACAGTTCTTTCGTAAAAGACAGAAAACAGACTTCAAACCTTTTTGCCCCGTGGGCCCATAATTCAAAGGAAAGCTTTTCTGAAGAGTGTCGTTAAACTTCAGCGCCACCGCAAACAGGCTTTGTCCCTAACTGTTGGAACTGCTGTTTAACCCTACTCGATAAAACAAATGAATCTGAATTCCCGTAATCCGTATTATCCCGAACTACGTAAGCTCTGATCTCTCATACCTGTTGAGAGTACGTAGGCACAATACTGATGTATTGGCGAGCCACCTCCCCCGTAACCCGTAGTAGGTCGAACTACGTTGACTCTGATTTCTCATTCTCTGATGAGAATACGTAGGCATAAAGCGCGACGCTTTGCCGAGTCATTTTTCCTTTCTATTTAAGCCAGCCTTGATAGGTAGATAGATAAAACAACTCGTCCAGTAAACACAACAAGCATGGATCCCATCGAGTACGATGGACGTGAGGGGTGCTAATACCTTCCCCTTGCGTAACCGACTCCCGAACCCAGACAACGGTTGCGACGACCTTGTCTTATACCCTTTTCGTCAGGTTTTTCCGATCGTTTCCTTTCCCGTTCTGAGGGATAAATAATGAAAGGTGGCGACTCTTCTGTTTTGCCGGCACCTTATTTTTGCGGAAGAGACAGCTGGCGACTCTGCTGGGGATTTTATAGTTTCCTGGGATCCAATGTCCCGTATGCGAGTCAGTTTGGGGATCCGACGTCCCCTGCGAGAGTCAATCCTAGCGCTTGTATGATTACTTGTTAGGTTGTGTTTACTTATCGCACTTTATTTCCCGCACTTTATTTTCAGTATGATATGATTATCTGTGCTGTTGTGGGAAGGGGCATTCTGATGAGTGAGAAGCCAGACCCAGGCTTGAGTGAACATAAAATTAGTTGTGGAAATTAGTGGGCGCGTGCTTGCTTGGCAGGCACTAGTTTCTCATGAAATCCACGTTCAGACGAGGTTCTCCCGGTTGACTTCTTTTTCAACCCTTTGGGTTGAGGGGGTTGTTGGTTTGGAGGATTGTCGACTCTGGGGACCGATCATTTGGGATTCAGCCGAGTGAGGCCGCTTCATGAGCTGGTGATGCCACACCTTCTAGGTATCGTATCACCCCTCTTGAATGTCTGTGACGCTGATGACCACATAGGATGCCGAACTTGAGTCAGTTTAGGTCCATACCTGTGAGCAGGGTTGGGTTCATTGCAGGAAACTTTGACCTTCAGACTACCTGGTTTTCTTGATAGTGAATCAGTTTTATTGGTACCGGAGGTTCTCATCATCAGATATATGATTGTTCTTGACAGAGCAGAGCTTTGGTCCTGTATCAGAGGACCTTATATTCAGAGATGTGTATTTGTTCTTGACAGAGCAGGTTTATGATTGGGGTCTGAGGATCTCATCAGCATATGTATGGTTGTTCTTGACAGAGCAGAGTTTTGGTCCTGTATCAGAGGTCCTTATTATCAGATGTTTGTTCTTGACAGAGCAGATTTTTGGGTCCTGTATCAGAGGTCCTTATTATCAGATGTTTGTTCTTGACAGAGCAGAGTGTTGGTCCTGTATCAGAGGTCCTTATTATCAGATGTTTGTTCTTGACATAGCAGATTTATGGTCCTATGTGTGTGTGTTCTTGACAGAGCAGATTTGAGATCCGATACCAGGGGTTTCTTCTTATCAGAGAAAGTGGTTGTTCTTGATAGAGCAGGATTATGGTTTTGTTGATGCAGAATCTCCACAGCACAGTTGCCTTGATCTCCTGCTGCATGATTGCATTTTACATTGCCTTGCATACTCATTTGCATTTCATTAACGTGTGTCTGTGTTGCAGGTACCGTTTCCCCCGATTCAGGATTTCTTGCCTCCTATTGTATTGTTATGGGTTCTCTGAGGAAGACCGTTGCTTACAAGCTCCCTGCCCCTGATGTGGTTCAGCTGACTGGTTTGATTGCTTTAGCAGATGATTCTGTGAGAGATGAGTTCAGAAAAGCTTACGGCAAATTACTCAGTTTGGTTCGTAAACCTTCTGCGTTCGAGTTGAATGGGTTGCACGCTCTGCTGCAGTTCTACGATCCTCCACTGAGATGCTTTACTTTCCAGGATTTTGTTCTCGCACCCACGCTAGAGGAATATGCTGATTTGTTAGGTGTGTCTATCAAGAGGCAGATGCCTTTTGTTCATATGGATGCTGAGCCTGATCTGGCTAGTCTAGCTCCTTCACTTCATCTGGATGCCTCCGAGTTGGTATTGTCTAGTTGGAACAAGGTTCCCGGTTTCTCCTTGCAGTTCTTAGTGAGAAAGGCTCAGCAGTGCGCCAAAGACGGTTGTTGGGTCGTGTTCAACGCCATTCTCGCTCTATGCATATATGGCATCATTCTGTTCCCTAATATGCCCGACTTTGTAGACTTCGACGCATTTCGCATCTTCGCTTTAGGGAATCCAGTCCCTACCTTGATAGGAGATGTCTACCATTCCGTCCACTACAAAAACGAGAACAGAAGGGGAAAGAATGTCTCGTGTTGTGTGCCTTTGCTTTATAAATGGCTTGATAGTCATCTGCCCAAGAGGGGTCCCTTTGTTTCGTCTGCAGCCACAGCTGAGTGGTCCGAGAGTTTGATGAGTCTATCAGCGGAGGATATTGACTGGTTTGATAGAGATAGGTTGGGTATCGAGATTATCTTTAGCTGCAGTGTGTTTCCGAACGTGCCTTTGATAGGCAGGAAGGGCTGCATAAACTATAATCCATCTTTGCTGGTCTGACAGTTCGCGTATGCTTTGAGAGCTCCGCCGAAGGGGGAAGAGGTGCAGGAATCTCTGTACCTCACTGGTCTTCTAGAGGGGGATCTGTTAGCTAAGCTTCAGTGCGCTTGGAATGGTATCAGTAAGCGGGGAAAACCATTGCTGGGGAGAAGCAATAGCCAAGCCTACCCTCCGTATGTGACTTGGATCAGAGCCAGAGCAGATGCTATAGGGATGTCGTTTCCTCCTGCCAAGCCAGAAAGCCCTCCAGTGATTGAAGAGCCCACCACTGTGCCCATTCAGCAGCATAATCAGGTGTTAGCTGAGCGAGATGAATTGAAGAGGGCAAATGAAGAACTGGAGAAAGAATTTGCTCAACTCAGAAGCGAGAGAAACGAAGCCGTTCATTCCTTCAAGAGGCAGACAGAGCTGGTGAACCAGCTGGGGACAGATTTGACTAAGCAGATAGCTGAGCGTGAGCGCATGGGTCGGGACTTCAAAGTTGTCAACGATGTACTGGCCACGAAGAAGCATCACTTGGACGAAGCGTATCGGAGGATATCCAAGTTCAACCAGCACTGGAAGGCCTCCCTAGCCAACAGGAAAGAGCGGGAGGATAAGCTGATGCAACAGATCTCCAAGCTGAAAGCCCAGGTGAAGGCTAGTGAGAAGAGGTTTGATGAAGAAACCGCTCGCCGATAAGCCGCCGAAGGCCATCTCAACAGGGCTCTTGGTAACCTGATGGAGCGCAAACTGATGTTTGAATCCAAGAAGCGTAAGCTAGAAGATTGTTTCGGCGAAGGAGCATGGGAAGATTCGGTCGAAGGTCTTCAATATACCATTGTGCAGAGAGAGTTACTCGTCGAAGGGTTGCTCACTCGACCTGATCATCCAGAAACGAAGGGGTTGTTAGAAGAGTTTCGCGCCCGTGGCCGTGCTTGACTATTTGTATTCCTTTTGTTTGATCATTGTTGTATGCTGACCATTACCAGGCTTGTTGGTTGAGGTCATGCTATTGATTCATCTTGTACTCACTGACGTTGTGTACCGCCTTGATGGGCTTTCTTTATATATGAGATTGTTATTTCCATGACTGGACTCAGACTTCTTATTATCAGCACAGGCACTCAGGCACTAGGATCGGGGGATACCTCCCTAACGCACAGACACACGTTTGCATATTGCATGAAGCATCTGCATAACAAGCACTTTTTCGTTTTTCCTAACCCTTTTGTGTTTTTCAGGTTGTTTCAGGTTGTGCCAGGATTGATCAGAGACCTATCCACCGCTATCCGACCAGAGCAAATCAAACCAGAATCATGGAGCAAGTGCAAACTGATGTTCAGGAACTCCGCGAAAGAATGGATCGCTTCATGGAGCTCATGCAAGCGGTCGCCAATGGCCAGGATCAGCTCAGAACCTTGGTTCAGCCTCTGATTTCAAGGGTCGATAGCAATGACGTACTCCATGGCGGGACCGTGCCTACCCCTCCACCAGTTGAAACACCTCAGAATGGCGTCCCCGTGACCGGGGGGAATGGCAGTGCCAACGGCAATGTGATAGCTAACATGGGACTCAACGGTAATACGACGGGCGTCGGTAATGGGAGTCTGGAAGCTAATGTCAATGTTGGGCTGGGCAACGGTAATGCAGGTGTTGGAAATCTGTTCGGGCCTCAGCCGTGGTTAGAAGACCGTCAAGACGATGTGTTCTCTCAGAGAGGTGCTGAAGGGGAGCTGACTGCTGAAGCACGGCTAAGGTTCAAGGCACTTGAGGATAATATGAGAAATATCGAGAACCAGAACACCCTGGGCGTTGATATGTCCAAGTTGGGATTGATTGCTGATTTCAAGGTGCCTCCCAAGTTCAAGGTACCTGGCTTTGAAAAGTACAAAGGCACCACTTGCCCTCGCGTTCACCTGAGATCGTATTACAGGAAAATGTCAGCTCATTTTGAGGACGAGAAGTTGCTGATGCACTTCTTTCAGGAAAGTTTATCCGGGCCATCCCTCGAATGGTACATGAGTCTGGAGCCTACCAGTGTGCGCACGTGGAAGGACCTTGCTGAAGCATTTGTGCACCACTACCAATACAATAGCGACTTGGCCCCGAACCGAGTCCAACTGCAGAATTTGTCGCAAAAGAACAACGAAGGGTTCAAGGAATACGCCCAGCGGTGGCGTGAGTTGGCAGCCAGAGTTTAGCCGCCGATGGTTGAACGTGAGCTCGTGCAGATGTTCGTAGCCACCCTCCCAGGGGTTTACTATGAGAAATTGGTCAGCGGTATGTCTGGAACCTTTTCAGATCTCATTATCACGAGTGAGCACATCGAAAATGGGATCAAACTCGGGAAAGTTCAAGGTGAGTCATACTCCGCTGGAGGAGGAGGAAAGAAACCTTATAGTGGCAAAAGACGGGAAGGAGAAACGAGCGCTGTGACTAACGCTCGAAGGAAGGGTAAAGGTCCTCACGAACAGGTGGCCAGCATAACTATCCCGGCAGTGCAACAGCCACAGCAACAGCAACCGAATCAACAAGGGTACCGAAAGTATCAGAACAGGGCACCTCTGTCGAGCCGTCACCTCGAGACACCGGCCATGTCGTACGCGCAACTATTGCAGACCTTGCTTCAGCTACAGTTGATCCAGAAGAGAACTTTGGCTCCCTTGACAGGGGCACCTCCGCCAGGTTATGACGCAAATGCAACTTGTGAGTTTCACTCAGGGGCACCAGGCCACACAATAGAGAATTGCAAAGCCTTCAAGCACAAGGTGCAAAACATGGTGGACGCTAAGATCATCAACTTCTCAGATAATGTGCCAAATGTCACGAAGAACCCTATGCCGAATCATAGGGGAGGTGGAGTAAACGCCATTATTGAAGACGAGAGTTTGGATTTGTTGACTGACGTCAAAGATCTGAAGACGCCGCTTAGCTTCGTTAAAGCTAAGTTGATGAAAAGAGGTTTCTTTCCAGGTTGCAGAGAGCTGTGTATGGGCTGTGCAACAAGTCCTGATGGATGTGAACAGCTGATAGAAGGAATTCAAAGTCTGATGACTGAAGGGATTTTACAGTTCAGCCGGAGGGCCGAATATGGATCGGGAGAGGTAATGCTGAAGCAAGATGATGAGGTTGCCACCATCACCATCCCTCGCCAGACGATAACTATTTCTGCACCCAGACCGCCCACGATTACCATCACCAAAGCAGGGCCGATACCGTTCGAAAGCACTAATGCTGTCCCATGGCATTGTGGGGCTGAAGTCTACTGCAACGGACAAAAGTTGGAGCTAGAACCGTTTGGGTCGTCTGTGGAGAACCTTGCGGGAATTAGCGGAATCACTCGCAGCGGGAGAGTGTTTGCACCACCTGAGATCGTGGCGGACAAAGCGGACAGAGCTGATGCAACTGATAAAGGGAAGAGTAAAGTCGTCGAAGAGATCCCCAGTGGGGTAGAAAAAGACTTACTTGTTAAAGACGCCGAGGAATTTATGAGGTTGTTAAAAAGAGTGACTACAAGATTGTGGATCATCTCCATCAGACACCCTCGAAGATTTCCATCCCGAACCTGTTGCTGTGTTCTGAAGCACACCGCAACGCGCTGCTGAAGGTGTTGAACACCGCATATGTACCGTAGGAAATATCGGTAAACCAGCTAGAAGAGGTCGTAGCCCACGTGAATGCTAGAAATGGGTTAGGGTTCACGGACCTAGAGCTGACGCCGAAGGGGAGGAACCACAATAGCGCCCTGCACATCTCGATAGAGTGTAGGGAACGATTATGTCGCACGTGTTGGTGGACACGGGGTCGTCACTCAATGTTCTTCCGAAGAAGGCATTAATGAAGTTGGATACTTGTGGAGTGATTTGCACACCCAGTGATCTGGTTGTGAAAGCGTTCGATGGAACTAAACACCATGTTTTCGGGGAGGTGACCCTGCCAATCCAAGTCGGGCCGGAAACGTTCAACGCGATCTTTTACATTATGGACATCATGCCTGCCTACAGCTGTCTTTTGGGCCGGCCATGGATCCATGCTGCGGGTGTCGTGACCTCCACGTTGCACCAGAAGCTCAAGTACGCCGTTGGAGGTAGCATCGTGACTGTTTGTGGCGAGGAAGACATAATGGTGAGCCATTTGTCGTCCTTCAAGTATGTTGAGATGGATGGGGAAATCCACAAAACCCTATGCCAAGCGTTCGAAGCCGTTAAAGTCAAGGACGTAGCTCCTGTAGTCACTGAAAAGCCAGAGATGACTCTCTCCTCCTTCAAGGAAGTTCGAGCCATTGTCCAAGCCGGATCTACCCTAGGCTAGGGGCGAATTTTGGAGATACCTAACAAGCAAGACAAGTTTGGGTTGGGGTATTCTCCTGGAGCTGAAGCCTCCTCTTCTAGCAGTGCGTCGCGAGGTAAAGGGCCAATCCAGTTTACCAGTGGCGGGGTGATTTTTGAAAGCGTCAATGCGGTGTCTGAAGACAGCGGAGATAGCGACTGTGACCTCGAATCTTGGATCCAGCCAAGCAAGCCAGGCGAGGGCCTTACCAACTGGTCCGTCAAGGATATCATCCAGATGACAAGCGAAGAGTAATGATTTACTTTTTCCAATCATTGTACAACCCTATGTCCTACCCGGGGCATAGCGGTTTTATTGTCAGGGCCTCGTTTGATTATGTACATGCATTTTATCAATAAATCAAAAGGCGTTTTTCTTCGTATTCAAATATTGTGATCTCTGTTATTCCTGTTTTATATTTGTTTTGAAAAACAATAAAATGGCAATGGGGTTTGTGCTAACCTGCATATCCTTGTTTTAAGCTTAACCCTTGTTATTGTAGGATCCACATAGCAGATGACATCGACTCTGGACCTTCTTCCGCTCACTTCGACTTCGATTGCCTGATCTATCAAGCCGAAGAAGAGATTGATGAAGACGAAGACCTTCCCGAAGAGTTGGCTCGCTTGTTGAAACAAGAAGAGAAAGTTATCCTGCCTCATGAAGAAGAAATTGAGATCGTGAATCTGGGTTCTGAAGAAGTTGTCAGGAATGTCAGGATAGGGGCCGCATTGCAGAGTGATGTCAAGCAGAGATTGGTCGAGATGCTGAGAGAGGATAGTGACGTCTTTGCTTGGTCATACGAGGATATGCCCGAATTGACACTGACATCGTGGTCCACCACTTGCCGCTGCGAGAAGATTGTCCTCCCGTTAAGCAGAAGCTTAGTAGGATGCAACCAGATATGGCCGTTAAGATCAAAGAAGAAATGCAGAAACAGCTTGATGCTGGCTTCTTAGCGGTCACTACTTACCCTCCGTGGGTCGCCAACATAGTGCCTGTACCGAAGAAGGACAGTAAGGTACGCATGTGCGTCGATTATCAGGATTTGAATAGGGCGAGCCCTAAAGATGAATTCCCGCTGCCTCATATTGATGTGTTGGTCGACAATACAGCTCAGTTCTCCGTGTTTTCGTTCATGGATGGCTTCTCCGGTTACAATCAGATCAAGATGGCGCCGGAGGACATGGAGAAAACTACGTTTATTACACCCTGGGGAACATTTTGCTATAAGGTAATGCCTTTCGGTCTGAAGAACGCAGGGGCCACTTACCAACGAGCAATGGTTACTTTGTTTCATGACATGATTCATCATGAGATTGAAGTCTATGTTGATGACATGATTGTGAAGTCCCAAACGGAGGAGGGACATCTGGTAAATTTGCTGAAGCTTTTTGAGAGGCTTAGGAAGTTCAGGTTGAGGCTGAATCCTAACAAGTGTACTTTCGGAGTACGGTCCGAAAAGTTACTGGGGTTTATCGTGAGT
This sequence comes from Lathyrus sativus, assembly GCA_963859935.3. Taxonomy (NCBI): domain Eukaryota; kingdom Viridiplantae; phylum Streptophyta; class Magnoliopsida; order Fabales; family Fabaceae; genus Lathyrus; species Lathyrus sativus. Next base: position 129,703,442 of record OZ012739.1, read on the forward strand.
GAAAGAGGCATCGAGGTTGATCCTGCGAAGATAAAAGCGATACAAGAAATGCCAGTGCCAAAAACAGAAAAAGAAGTTCGTGGTTTCCTGGGCAGAATAAACTACATTGCAAGGTTTATCTCTCAGCTCACGGCCACGTGTGAACCGATGTTCAAGCTTTTAAAGAAAGATCAGGCGATTATCTGGAACGAGGATTGCCAGAAGGCATTCGATAAGATAAAACAGTATCTGCAAGAACCTCCAATCTTGATACCCCCAGTAGCTGGACGGTCTCTAATCATGTACTTGACAATTCTTGAGAATAGTATGGGGTGTGTTCTCGGTCAGCACGATGAGACGGGCAGAAAGGAGCATGACATTTACTACTTGAGTAAAAAGTTCAAAGACTGTGAATCTCGCTACTCGATGCTAGAGAAGACGTGTTGTGCACTAGCCTGGGCTGCCAAACGTTTACGACAGTACATGCTCAATCACACCACCATGCTAATTTCGAAGATGGATCCGATCAAGTACGTCTTCGAGAAGCAAGCGCTCTCGGGCAGGATTGCCAGATGGCAAATGGTGTTGACGGAATATGACATTCAGTATGTTTCCCAGAAGGCCATCAAGGGAAGCGTATTGTCTGAATACCTTGCCGAACAGCCGATCGAGGATTACCAGCCGATGAAATTTGAATTCCATGATGAGGATATCATGTTTCTCAAAGCGAAGGATTGCGATGAGCCGTTGCCCGATGTTGCGGTGGAAATAGGATCACAAACTATTAATGAGTTTGAATTGCAATTCAATTCACAACCGCTCTTTGATTTATCCGAAGGAAAAGGTCAAAAGAGGGAAAACCTATTTTGCATCGTAAACACAATGCGGGGAAAGATCTAGGGTTCGGGGGTTGGCTAAATTTAGGGAAGGTATTAGCATCCTAAACTTCTGTAGTAATCTACAGGAACCTTTTGTTCAGATGTTTACTATTTTGCTTTATTATTCTTAAGGTATATGTACAAAAGATTAAAAGTGAGAAAAGAGACCTAAGGGGTTAATTCTAAGTTTACTCGGCAAGACATCGCATCTTGTGCCTACGTATCCTTACGGGAGTAGAATCAGAGTAATCGTAGTTCCCCTCAAAAGGGAGGTTAGAGACTTCTTGACTGTGGTCAAGGTCTCAAGGGGAATAAACGCATCTTAAGGACACGCTTACGCGGAGTGTAGAAACTCCAAATCTCTACGTTGAATTGTTAAGTGAATTAGGGTTAAATTAGGTTAGGGATTCCACGGCGGGAAACCCTAAAATGAGCGCGGCGGCTCTTTGACCTAATGCTAGGGGTAAAATGGTAATTTTGCCTGCGGCGAGGCATTTGTGAGAATTAGGGTTTGTGAGGTTGTAGTTTTGAGGGTTTGAAATTGAATGTGTGAGGGTTTATGGACTATTGGCGCGGCGGCCAAACTGTTAGACCTAACCTTCGGATGTGTGTAGTGTGACAGAATAACGGTAAAAGTGTGAATTTAAATCATACATCAGCAGAAGTTTAAAATGCGGAAAAGTAACGTGATTATTGGTTCGCGAGGTTACAACCGAGGAGCAGTTACAATAATGATGAAACTTAAATAAAAACAAAACAGAATAACGGTAAACATAAGCTGCAAAAATGAACACACGCGTTAGTAGGCAAAGTCAGACGGCCATCGGGTGAATTACGAAGACAGTGAAGAAAAAGATGCAAATTTTGGAATTTTGTTATTTTGAAAAAGATCTTAATTTAATTTATATATAGAAAAAAAAAGAGAAATAATGTTAGTTTTAAAAAACTTAATTTTTATTTTGAAAATTGTTTTAGTTTTAATCTAAAAAAAATCAGTTTGTATTAAAAAGAGTTTTTTTATTTAAATAAAAGAAAGTTTTACTTAATTATCAAAAAAAGGTTTAATTTAATTAAAAAAAAATTTTATTTTTATTTATTTTTTTATTTAGAAAACAAATTAAGTTTTTCATTATATAATATCTAAAAAAAACAAAGAAGAAAAAAAAAGAAAATAACAGTTGGGCCGGTAGCTACATCCGGACCCAACTGGTTGTATGCAATCAATAAACGAAAAAAAACACAAGAACTAGGGTTCAAAACCCTATTGCGTCTCGCGGCGCCGTTTCTCTCGTTCTCACTTTCGAGTTCTCTTCGTCTCTTCTCCTTCGTTTCCGATGGCTTTCTCTCATTCTCCATGATGAAACCCTGAAATCATCCATAAAACATTAGATATGAAGGTGTATGAGTGTTCCTCGCTTACGTTTTGATTGTGGTGACGGTGATTGACGAGGCGATGATGATGGTATAGTCTGAGCTTGAGGGGGGTTTGCTCGTCGTTGAGGCGGCGCCGGTGAACCTCTCCGTGGGTTAGTTCGCGAGTTCCTCTTGGTGACAATCTTCGTTCGTCCTCCTCTAGGGTTTCTACGCAGTGATCCTCTTTCGGCCGTTTTTCGCACTCTCTCCCGTTTCGTCTAGGGTTTTTTTCACGAGGTGATGTTGTTCCTCTTTATATTCTCTCTGAATCCTCTCTTTTTTTTGGGCTTGGACCATGTTTGATTTGTGTTATTATTACTGATACGATTTGAGGAGATTGTTTGGGATTGATTTGATTTTCTGATATGATTTTTTTCCTTTTCTGATTTAGCTTGGATTCCGCCTTTTGGATTTCATTTGGATAACTGGATTTGTTTATCTGTGGATATCCGGTTTTTGCCTTGATTACACTGGGTATTTGTTACGCTTTGAATTCTTGGTTTCTGAATTGATGTGGGTTTCCGGTTTTGTTGCAGACATATCATCCAAACTTGATACGCCTCTGACTCTTCTCCGAATTTCACTGTGATGCCTATGGACCCCTCTGATGCGGCTTTGAATGTCTTCGATATCTTGAACTGATTTGTGGCTGCGAGTTTGGGGCAATGATGTTCGTAGCTGAGCCTCGGCTTCGCATTTTGCTACTCCACCGTGGCCTGTACATTTGGTTGAGTCTTACTTTGAACTGAACTTGATATGCGAAACCAGGTTGCCGTGATGTTCTCTGTTATGTCCTTTGCTTGTTCGTTCGCGGCTATTCAAAACTGATTCAGAACAGCCTTCTGGGCTTATGAACTGATGTTGATGTTCGACCATCTCATTTTTCTGATAAATTCTGGAGCCCTTTATCATTTCTGATATAACTGCCTCATCTTGCTTGCATTCTGATGCTTTTAGTGAATTTTGCAGATATTCAAACCAACCTTGTTTGGTGTCTGGTTTTTCAATGTCGTTCGGATGCTCCTGATGGTTTTGATTGGATCATTCTTTCGGTTCATCCTGTTGCCGCTATTGATATGCTTTTTTACTGATACATCTCTGGTTCTTTCAGAACAAATAACTGTTTCTTTCTGAGCTGATGCGTGGTTTTCCATTCATTTCGGTCATGAACATTGATTTGGGACATATACTCACTTTCCTCTTCTTTTTTCCAGTGAACTGATGCTGATGCTTCGATTGAGTCAAGGTGGCCAAGTGAAGGTTATTGGCGATGATGACCTTAGGGTCTGAGCCAATTGGTTTTGATGCCTTAGTGGTAACGACCTTCGGGCCTGATCTGATATTTTGAGCTGATAGTTTTGTATCAGTTTGGAAACGATACCATGTTTACTTGATGGAATGGTACTTAGCTTGGCTTTGAAACAGAATCCAACTTCGGCATATGATCTTTTGGCAAAGCAATTCAGTCCCTACTTCATTTACTCTTTCTCTCTCTCGGCTGTCCCGTATGATAAGAACGATAACCACCTGATCTGACGCCAATGGCACAGATCGGTAACGGGGGTAGGATGCGGCTTTGGTCGTGCCACTCCCGACACTCAATGATGATGATGTTCTGAGAGTGTCGAACATAAATTCTAATCTTTTCTATTCTGTTTGTTTCTCTTTGGTTGTGCAGGTTAATCAGAGAGTCGTCGGAGAGTCGTGAAGCAATCCAGTGGGTGAACATCATGAAGACACAATAGGATCTTTAGGACTCTAGAACCATTAGGATAGAATGTATTTTATTTCCCTTTTGTAAATCATGAATACTTATGAATAAGAATTCACAATATTCAGATTCATTTCCTATTTGTAAATTATAATCATCTATGAATAAAAATTCAAAATGTTCAAATTCACTTCTCCTTTGTAAATTTTAAATACCCATGAATAACGATTCAAAAATTATTTAAATTCACCCCTTAGTTGTAAATTATAAATACTTATGAACAAAATTTCAAAAATATTTAAAACTCACCTCTTAGTTGTAAATTATAAATATTCACGAATGATATTCACAAATACTTAAATTCACTTCCCTTTTTATACCAGACAATATTATGAATGAGATCCACTATCTTGGTACCATTTGCTCCTTTACCGCAGCCTGATTAATATCCGAATAAACTCAACCTAAACCCCCCTTGTTGTATATCCAAAACTGCACTTTATCAACGAACGGAAAACTGCTCAAAATATCTTAAAATAAACCATAAGCAACGAACGGCCCCAAATTCAAATATGCTTCTGACAACTTTTTCAACAATATTCAAACCGGGTCGACGCCTTTGATGATAATCAAATCATATGATAAAAAACTGTCTCGGGTATGGTGATTTGAATGCCTCAAGAACTAAAGACCACTTTTTTTCAGAATCCATCAAAACCGTCGTAAAGTGACCAAAACGCCCTTGGAATGATTCCTGAAAAGCAAACTCACTTCATGACTTGTTAATGATTAACGGATGCAAAAGTGAGATGCTATGCGCAATGACTGACTAAATGTAAGGGTAAAATTTGGGGTATTACAGTTGCCCCTATTTAAATAGCTACTCCGGATGATTTGAGTGGCGGAGACTCGAGGAATCATGGTGGAGGGATTTAAATATAGATAACCGAAAATTTTGCCCTTATATGTGGCGATATGCAATGCTATGGACAAAACGAGAACAGACTAATGCAGACAATGCTATGAATATGATATGATGCGTATGCTGGAATGATGAATGCGAAAATGCTGACGAATACGACGACACAGGGTCAGACGCTACGAGAAGAACACACTGGGGAAAACGACGCGCTGGGACATAGTACAACACCGGGGAATTCTAAAATGATAGTCAACTGGTGCGAACATGACCAATTGTCATTTTTAGAACAGGAACGAGATTCTCAAATGGAGATGGTACCTATGAGACGGCCTCCACTGGGGAATCTAAAAGTAAAACTGGATCATGTACGACTGCAAGATCGATCACAGAATGCTGGAGCATTGAGCCAAGAATAACATCCAAGCTTCTGTAAATTATCCCTCATGACAAGATCAAACGGACCTCTCGGAAATCCGTATCAAATATACAGGGCAAAAATCGGCTGCATGCCAAAATAAATGGACTTCAAGTGGAAATGCCCTGATAAGCTTCTCGAGGGAGAACTGTCACTTATCGTTGGAAGGGACTTATATGCCAAAACGGATAAGCACTTAAATAAAGAGGCTGCTGCTTATCTGATATATAAATCTTCTCATATTTAAGGTTGGTGCCTGGAATATGTTTCAGATTCTTCTTTTACTAAAGGATAAACTTCTTCATACTTCCGAGGACAGCGCGTCGGGTATGATTCCGCTTTTTCTTTTGCTAAAGGGTAAACTGAACTTCTTCATACTTCAAGATTCATGCTCTCCTGAATATGATTCTGCTCCTTCTTTTACTAAAGGGTAAATGAACTTCTTCATTTCAAGGTTTGCTGCTCCCTGAATATGCTTCGGCTCAAACCTCCCCATACTTCAAGATGACAAGGAAAATGGAAGCCCAACTGCTCGATGGAGATGGCCATTTGCTGCGAGTCATCACGAAGATAGGATCAGCTTCTTAGGCGAGAAATGTCGCTTATTTGCAAGAGTGGCAATAATAAGCTTCTCAGGTAAGAACTGCTTGTAGAGGTGATAACAAGTAATAATGAGGATAAGCTTCTCGGCGGAGAATTGTTGCATACCGTTGCTGAAGGATGTTACGATAAGCTTCTTAACCGAGAACTGTTGCTGATCGATTGTAAAATGTTGTGATAAGCTTCTCTTGGCGAGAACTGTTGCGTATCCTATTGTGTAGGGTTGTGATAAGCTTCTCTGGTTAGAACTGTTGCTGATCGATTGTAAAATGTTGTACCGATAGGCTTCTCAGGCGAGAACAGTCGCATACCGATGCTGTAATATGTACTGATAGATTTTTCAGGCGTGAACTGGCGTGAATCTGTAAAGGATTGTGATTGGCTTTCTTGAAAGATAGTGCAAAATAAATGCACATCCGGGTACAGTGATAAGCTTCTCGGGCGAGAATAGTCGCATATCTGCCAAGGTATGGTGAAAAGTTTTAGACGGTGCAAAATAAATGCACGTCTGGTTGGGCTCAGCGACCGACAAGACCGAGATTCAATCTAGGATCGAGCTAGAAAGAAAAAAATGGCAATCAAAACTCCATCGAGGGAATGAACTCGAAGGGTAAATATCTTATCCATGGTGAGGAAAGATAGCTGAAGCAACCGTCATCCACGAGGATCGAGCTCTGTGGGGAAACTGGAAACACATATGTATTTTATGCTTAGGGCTGACGATCTATTTGGAGAGAATGGACCAACCCAGTTACTCGGCGGTAACAATCAATGATGGTGAGATACAATGAACTTGTGAATGCTAACGCATGTGTTACTGCATATGTTAATGTGAATGTATGTTAATGTGTATGTAGTTAAATATGCAGAATGTTATGAAATGAGTATGTAATGAGTATGTGTATGAAATAGGCATGTGATGCTTATGCCCTTGCGTATGCTGACGAAACAGACTAGAGACGGGACGAGAGATGAAATAAACATCTCGACGGAGGTACCCTGCGTTCTCTGCAACCAATACGTCAATCATGGGTAAAAACGATCAATGGTAGAACCAAATCTGGTTTCAAAATTCTAACTTCTCTGAGGAGAAGGTAATCTGCTTGGGTGCACAGTATCATGTCTTCACATGGGGAGAAGAAAACCTGAGGGACACATTCGAGTTTCCTAAGAAAAAGTTGTCAGCTTATAGTCTCGCTGGGGACTGTGATGAGGCAATAGTTTAGAAGTGTTTCTGCAACAATGAGATTTTCGAGGAGTGAAGAGACCCTTCAGAAATTTCCACTAGTCAAAGTAATTTCTTATATTTTTCACTTGCATTTTCGAAGAACAGTTTTAAAAAATTTTGAAGCACCTTTCATTTTCAAAATTTAAGAATAAATGGCATTTTGCATAACAATAGAAACAAGAGTAATGCACCAAGGAATTTAAGTAACAAAATGGTATGTTTTACTGAAGGATGGCAGCTTGCCGAAGGCATAGCTCCACAGATGATTACGCTTTGAAATTGGCAATATGGGAAAAGGTTACATTGAATCCAACAACACCTACTGACACTAATAACTAAGACTATCCAGAATCTTGCTTTGGACGAGGATGAACGAACTGAAAATGTATCTCATGCGAAAAGCGTGTCCGCGAGGATCGGTGTTTTCTGATGCAATGAAATGCCTTCGTCCCTAACTTTTGCCTGGACCGCCCTTTCGGGTTTTCAATCCACCGGGACGCTCCTTTTTGCCTAAGCCGCCCTTTCGGGTTTTCAACTTAGCGAGCTTTTTATTATTATTACTTTTTCTAACCCTTACTTTTGCCTAAGTCGCCTTTTTCAGGTTTTCGACTTAGCGGGTTTTTAGGCATAATATTTTCGGACTGCATCAGAATTCACGGGATGTGCAAGCTCTTCACCATCCATTGTCGTAAGTATCAGAGACCCTCCGGAGAAAACGATCTTTACAACAAATGGGCCTTCATAATTGGGCATCCACTTTCCACGCATATCTTTATGCACTGGCAAGATCTTTTTGAGTACGAGCTCTCCTTGACGGAACTCACGGATACGAATCTTCTTATCAAATGCTCTTTTCATCCGTTTCTGATATAATTGCCCATGGCACATAACTGTCATGCGTTTCTCGTCAATGAGATTCAACTGGTCCAGTCTGTCTTGAACCCACTCGGCTTCCTCAAGTTCAGCTTCCATCAACACCCTTAAAGAAGGTATCTCTACTTCGATGGGGAGTACGGAGTCCATTCCATACACCAATGAGAAAGGTGTTGCCCCTGTCGAAGTTCGCACTGAGGTCCTGTATCCATGCAAAGCAAACGGTAACATCTCATGCCAATCTTTGTAAGTCACGACCATCTTTTGCAGGATTTTCTTGATATTCTTATTCGCAGCTTCAACGGCCCCATTCATCTTAGGACGGTACGGAGAAGAATTGTGATGCGTGATCTTGAAACTGTCACACAACTCCTTCATAGTCTTGTTATTCAGATTGGTGCCATTGTCAGTTATTATCCGACTTGGAATTCCGTAACGGCAGATAATTTCCTTCCTGATGAAGCGGGCAACCACTTGCTTAGTCACGTTGGTGTAGGAAACAGCCTCTACCCACTTGGTGAAATAATCAATAGCAACAAGGATAAAACGATGACCATTAGAAGCCTTCGGCTCGATTGCCCCAATCATGTCAATGCCCCACATTGAGAACGGCCATGGTGAAGACAAAACATTCAACGGTGACGGAGGCACATGCATTTTATCAGCGTAAATTTGGCACTTATGGCATTTCCTTGCGTATTGGATGCAGTCAGCTTCCATAGTTAACCAATAATATCCAGCCCTTAACATTTTCTTAGACATAGCATAACCATTGGCATGAGTTCCGAAGGTCCCCTCGTGAATTTCCTGCAGTAACAGGTCCGCTTCCCGTTTATCAACACATCTGAGCAAGACCATGTCGTAATTTCTTTTTTATAACACACCATTACTGATAAAGAACTTAGAAGCCAGACTTCTCAACGTTTTCTTGTCTCGACCGGTAGCACCATCGGGATACTCTTGCTTGACTAGATAGTTCTTGATGTCATGAAACCAAGGCTTTTCATCCACCTCAACCTCTTCAACTACTTGACAATAAGAGGGCTCAACTTTGCGTTCAATATGAATAAGAGGTGCTTCGTTAAAGAATTTAACTTTCCACATGGATGCTAGCATGGCTAAAGCATCAGCAACGTGATTCTCAGATCTAGGAACATGCTCGAACTTTATCTCGTCGAAATACTTAATCAGCTCGACAATGTAGTCTTTGTAAGGGATTAACTTCTCATTCTTTGTTTCCCATTTGCCTTGTACCTGGTAAATAACCAAGGCTGAGTCACTGCTTACTTTGAGAAGTTTGATTCGGAGGTGAATTGCTGCTTCAAGGCCAAGAATACATGCTTCATACTCCGCGACGTTATTAGTACACTCAAAGTCTAACCTTGCTGTAAACGGAGTGAACCCACCTTTTGGGTTCATCAAAACGGCGCCTATACCATGCCCATTGAAATTCGAGGAACCATCAAATATCATCCTCCACCAAAGACCTGGTTCTGGACCTTCGCTCGGATCTGGCTCTTCACAATCTCTCTTGATCAACAAAATATCCTCATCAGGAAAGTCAAACTTAAGAGGTTCATAATCTTCAACTGGCTGCTCTGCAAGATGATCCGATAAGATACTACCTTTAATTGCCTTCTGGGGTACGTATTGGATGTCATATTCGGATAACAACATGTGCCAACGGGCTAGCCTCCCAGTTTGAGCAGGTTTTTCGAGAATATACTTGATCGGATCCATTTTAGAAATCAACAATGTGGTATGACAGATCATATATTGCCGAAGGCGCCTAGCGGCCCATGCCAACGCACAACAAGTTTTCTCCAATAGTGAATATCTGTTTTCACAGTCAGTAAACTTCTTGCTCAGATAATAAATCGCATGTTCCTTTCTTCCAGTCTCATCATGTTGCCCAAGCACACAACCCATAGACTTCTCAAGAACAGTAAGGTACATAAACAACGGTCTTCCGGGTACGGGAGGAATCAGAATAGGGGGTTCTTGCAAATAATTCTTAATTTTCTCAAACGCTTTCTGACAATCAGGGTTCCACTCAACCGTCTGCCCCTTACAAAGCAATTTGAATATCGGCTCACAAGTAGCGGTCATGTTAGAGATAAACCTGGAAATATAATTCAAACGCCCCAGAAAACCTCTAACTTGCGTCTCGGTTTGCGGAGCTGGCATATCTTGAATGGCTCGGACTTTGTCAGGATCTACCTCAATCCCTCGTTGACTAACAATAAAACCAAGCAATTTTCCAGATCTGACACCGAAGGTACATTTAGCAGGATTCAACTTCAACTGGTATTTCCTGAGTCGTTCAAACAACTTCACCAAATGGTCTAGATGTTCCTCTTCACTCTGAGATTTGGCTATCATATCGTCCACATACACCTCGATTTCTTTGTGCATCATATCATGGAAAAGAGTTGTCATAGCGCGTTGGTAAGTTGCCCCTGCGTTCTTCAAACCGAAGGGCATGACTTTGTAGCAAAAGGTCCCCCAAGGAGTAATGAAAGTAGTCTTCTCTCGATCATCGGGATCCATTTTGATCTGATTATAGCCAGAGAAGCCGTCCATAAATGAGAACAATGCAAAACTGGCTGTATTGTCTACAAGTGTATCAATATGTGGCAGAGGGAAGTCATCTTTCGGACTTACTTTGTTCAGATCCCTGTAATCCACACACATCCTAACTTTACCGTCTTTCTTGGGCACTGGCACAATATTGGCAACCCAATCTGGATATTTTGCAACTGCCAAGAAACCTGCATCCAACTGTTTTTTAACCTCATCTCGAATCTTCAAAGCCATGTCGGGTCTCGTTCTTCGAAGTTTTTGTTTGATAGGTGGACAATCTGGCTTAAGCGGCAACTTGTGAACAACAATATCTGTGTCTAGACCAGGCATATCTTGATACGACCACGCAAACACATCAATATATTCTTTTAATAACTCAATCAACCTTTGCTTAACCTCTGTCCCAAGCATTGCACCAATCTTGACCTCTTTCTTGTCTTTATCTGTACCAAGATTAATTAAGTCCACCTGCTCTTTATGCGGCTGGAGCTCTGTGTACTCGTACTCAATCAATTTTGTCAGTTCAGTGGGTACTTCAAAATCTTCTTCACCCTCGTCTTCAGCTTGATAGATGGGTGCATCCCAGTCAGGAGTGTCAACAAAGTCATTGGATCCAACAAGGTTTGCGATGTCTCTGCATGATGGAAGGCTTACTTTATTAAAATGTTCGAAGATATGCAAGATAAGAAATAAAATGCTATTTTTGTTGTTTTATTTTTTGAAAAAGATTGCCAACTTCATTTTTTAAAGGTGAAAACGAAAAAACGCAAATGAACCAAAATGGAATTGAACGAAATGCATTTATTAATATCCTTTTAAAAGTGAAAGGTGGCCCAACAAAAACGTTCCTATAGCCCTGGGCAGAGCTACGGATTTTTTATTTGAAAACATAAGTGAAAATGTTAAAAATTACTTTGACAATGGAAAAATAACAGGGATCTCTACGGCCTCCCAGTTGTTCAAAGCTGCATCACCCTTAAACACCAGGTTGCTCAGAGCTTCATCTTCCTCACAGTCACTGACGGCATTGACTTGGAAACCTCCACTGACAAATACCTCTTGGATAACCTTCAGACGCCCTTTGACAGTTGTGGCAGCTCCATTCTAAGTTGGTTTGTAACCCAACCCAAAGCGATTAGCCTTGGTCTTGACATCAATTACCTCTCCCCAACCTTCCAGAATGCCCCTGTCAATTGCTGATTTGGTACTCTTCAAAGATGCAAAAGATGGATTACCCTGGCCCACTGTCTCTTCGACTTCTAATAGAATAGCGTTGGCGATCTCGAGTGCTTGAAAGGAGATTTCCAAAGCATTCTCATCGGCCTCGATGTAACGGAAAGAAGACAGGTTACTGACCATCAGATCCTCCTCACCGTGTATAATAACTAACTTTTCATCGATCACGAACTTCATCTTTTGATGTAACGTTGAGGTTACTGCCCCAGCGGCATGGATCCACGGCCTTCCAAGTAAACAACTGTAATTGGGATTGATGTCCATGACTTGAAACGTGATATTAAAAACTTGCGGACCAATCAGGATAGGAAGTTCAACCTCCCCCATTACCGACCGGCGAGAACCATCGAAAGCTTTGACGATCAAGGAAGTAGGTTTCAACACAGTCTCTTTTAAAACCAACTTATTAAGAACCCTCTTGGGTAGAACATTCAAAGAAGAACCGGTGTCCACTAGCACTCTCGCTAAATTGTCCTCCTGACATTTCACTGATATATGTAAAGCACGATTATGATTCGGACCCTCCTTTGGTAACTCTTCGTTGCTGAAACTAAAAGTGTTGCATGCGGTGAGGTTGGCAATCACACTATCAAACCGACTGGTGCTGATATCTTGATCCACATGTGCTTGAGTCAAAACTTTCTGTAAGGCCGTCCTATGAGCGGGTGAACTCATCAACAGAGATAAGATCGAAATCTTGGAAGGAGTTTGATGAAGTTGATCGATAACTTTATAGTCACTTTTCTTGATGATCCTCAAAAACTCAGCATCTTCATCATTCGTAACGGCTCCCTTACCTTTGTCTTTGATAGGCACTGGGATATTAGTTGCTTCCTTAGGTGGAACCTCATTGAAACGGGGAGTATACACACGGCCACTGCGAGTCATCCTGCTTGCCTCTGTGATATTAGTCACAGTGTCCTTAACTTCTTCATTTGGAATAACCTTCCCAGACTCCTTGTCAATCATCGTCACGTCATATTTCCAAGGTACAACTTTAGGATCACTGAAAGGAAACGGCCTTGGTTTTCGAATAATTATAGTCTTAGGCTGATTCGTCTCAGGGATAAACGACTTTGGTATATTGAACACGGGATTGACGGAACTCGCCCCTGACAGATTAAACACTGGTACCTTACCCTTTGACTCAAGCTGATGGAAGACAGGCTCAACCACAGTGACTTCATCCTTCTTGGCTTGGCTGGTCACTTGTAAAATACCCTCATTAATCAACCTCTGAACATCGTTCTGAACCAACACACAACCCTTAATACTGGCATCACAACTTGCGCATGCAACGTGGGAAGTATCTACTAGACCGGCTTCAAACAGTTTCGAATGGAATATCTTAAGAGGAGTCTTAATCTGAACAACGTCAAGGACATAACCTTCCTCAGAATCAACACTAATGGCATTAACACCCTCATGGTTAGGAAAAGGGTTCTTTTTAATATTCGGTTGAGGATCTTCAAATGACAAAATCTTCTTTTCCAACAGATCCCTGACAAGACTTTTGAGAGCATAACATTTCTCTAGATCATGACCAGGCGCACCCTCATGAAATAAACAATGAGCCGCGGCGTTGTAATTGGCGGGCAGCGGATTAGGAGGCGGACCCAAAGCTCGTGTAGTAATTAGACCTTGTTTGACTAATGAGGGATACAACTCGGTGAAAGTCATTGGAATCGGCGGACAAGGTTTATACTGTCTCTTGTTCGGACCATTCTGGCGAGGAGCTGGATTCTTCGGCTGCTGATGGGCAGGAGCGTTGGGCGCTTGTTGATAGTTAGGAGGCTGATAAACGGGAGATTGTTGCATAGGTTGATACATAGGAGCTTGTTGATTGAAAGAAGGCGTAACAGCTGCCACATGGGGTTGTTGAGCATATTGAATCGGATACCCTTGAGGTTGAGCATAACCTTGCGGATATTGATAAAATTGGTCTCTTCGTCTACCGGAGGATATAGCGTTAGTTTCACCTTCTTTCTTCTTCTGAGAGCTGAACGAAGGTTTCTTCGTCTGATCCTTTGAAACACCAGGAGTATTTGTCATTTTACCGCTTTTCATACCCAATTCAATTTTGACACCCACAACAACGATGTCAGAGAAATTTGAAGTCACACTACCCACCATCCTTTCGTAAAATTCTGGACGAACCGTGTCGACAAACCAATCAGCTAACTCTTTCTCGGTTAAAGGAGGTTCTACTTGCGAGGCAATCTCTCTCCACCTTTGAGCGTACTCTTTGAACGATTCAGAATTCTTTTGTGACATACTCAACAATTGTCTTCTGTCAGGAGCCAGATCCATATTGTACTTATAATGTTTGATGAAAGCGTCAGATAAATCTTGGAAATTCTTAATGCGAGATTGGTCCAAAGTTAAGTACCATTTGGAAGAAGCACCCTTCAAACTGTCTTGGAAGCAATGAATCATCAATTTATCATTCTCAACACGGGCAGCCATTTTACGATAGTACATGATCAGATGACTCTTAGGACAAGTGGCACCTTCATAGCAATCGAAGTTCGGAGTTTTGAACTTTGGGGGAATAACCAAACCTGAGACCAAACAAACGTCCCTTGCAGCAGCCCCAAAAATTTGATCGCCTTCTACCTTTCTCAATCTTTGGGCAATAATGTCTACTTCCTCACGAAGCTTGTCATGTTTCTCATAACCTTCAACATTCTCATCAAGATTATCAAAGACGGGTTCATTGAAATATGGTTGCACACGGGTGTGCACAACGGGTGGTGCAATGATAGGAGCCCCCCTAGAAACTTCGGAAAATAAAGGAACGGTTTGTTGAACAGGCTGATTAATCGGAACAGTGGCTTGAGGAGGCACAAAACCTGGAGCAAGACCATAAGGTGGGTCCCTTGCTACGGTCACATTTGGTGGAGGGTCCACAGTAATACCGGTAATCTCGGAAACAACAGTGGGCTGGGTATCCATCTTAGCATTCATAACATGCAGTAATTCCATCATACGCCCCATACCCCCTCGAAGGTCTTCAAGTTCGTTGCTAAGGCGATCAATCTCCTTTGTCTGATCCTCCATTCTTTTCCGAGTTTGAGCTCTAGTGTTGTACTGGTGCCGAGGACTCAGGGTGACGAAACTGGAAGGCGAGAGAACCGAACATGAGAAAACGGAAGACACATGCAATGCAAGAAAACATATGATGCTATAGTGCGAATGCAAATGAAGATTTCATGGAATTCAAACATTTGCGAATGTCGTGGGGTACCAAGGAAATTTTGATATTTTTATTTTTCTATTTTTATTTTTATTTTTTATTCATGGTATCCCGCGATATCCATAAATGATGTTTGAATTCCATGAAATACAATGTAATGGGATGCTTTATGGATGCAATGCACATGAATACACAAAGTCCTAGGTTAAAGGACGTGAGTGGAGTTAAGGTCTACCCATCCCCAAAAGGAGTGTACTATAGGTTAGTTGTACCTGCCGAACAAGGTTCTAAAAGGACTCAAAATCATCGGCCCATCTTTCGGATATTATTAACTTCCCAACTAACTCGGGGGTTAATAATATTCTCAAGAGAACCTCTTTTGAGTGTAGTATCGTGTAGCACTACTTCGGGACTTGCTCCCTTATAGCCTCACACTACGTCCTAATAAAGGCCAAAAGTGGGGTTAAAGGTAACTACGGTCCTTAGTATCACAGACTCCAATTGAGAATAGTAAAAGTTTTCACGACGAAACTCGTTTAACCGAACCATTTTCAAAAGGGTCTCAACTAAGCGGGATTGTCGAATCAACTTAGTAGGGATTCAACTCCCTATAAGCCTCATCGAATATATCCCCATCCTATAATAATGGCACTCAAGTCCGGGCGTAGGACTTATCTCACAACACAAGGAACCATCCCAAAACTAGAGTACAATATATACATACAAATGAATAGTAAAGCAAATAGCAATAAATATGAACAAATTAGGGATAACCCTCAAAAGTTTAGAATTCCCCAGTGAAGTCGCCATTTTCTGTTGCGGTGGAAATAGGATCACAAACTATTAATGAGTTTGAATCGCAATTCAATTCACAACAGCTCTTTGATTTATCCGAAGGAAAAGGTCAAAAGAGGGAAAACCTATTTTGCATCGTAAACACAATGCGGGGAAAGATCTAGGGTTCGGGGGTTGGCTAAATTTAGGGAAGGTATTAGCATCCTAAACTTCTGTAGTACTCTACAGGAACCTTTTGTTCAGATGTTTACTATTTTGCTTTATTATTCTTAAGGTATATGTACAAAAGATTAAAAGTGAGAAAAGAGACCTAAGGGGTTAATTCTAAGTTTACTCGGCAAGACATCGCATCTTGTGCCTACGTATCCTTACGGGAGTGGAATCAGAGTAATCGTAGTTCCCCTCAAAAGGGAGGTTAGAGACTTCTTGACTGTGGTCAAGGTCTCAAGGGGAATAAACGCATCTTAAGGACACGCTTACGCGGAGTGTAGAAACTCCAAATCTCTACGTTGAATTGTTAAGTGAATTAGGGTTAAATTAGGTTAGGGATTCCACGGCGGGAAACCCTAAAATGAGCGCGGCGGCTCTTTGACCTAATGCTAGGGGTAAAATGGTAATTTTGCCTGCGGCGAGGCATTTGTGAGAATTAGGGTTTGTGAGGTTGTAGTTTTGAGGGTTTGAAATTGAATGTGTGAGGGTTTATGGACTATTGGCGTGGCGGCCAAACGGTTAGACCTAACCTTCAGATGTGTGTAGTGTGACAGAATAACGGTAAAAGTGTGAATTTAAATCATACATCAGCAGAAGTTTAAAATGCGGAAAAGTAACGCGATTAT
This sequence comes from Lathyrus sativus, assembly GCA_963859935.3. Taxonomy (NCBI): domain Eukaryota; kingdom Viridiplantae; phylum Streptophyta; class Magnoliopsida; order Fabales; family Fabaceae; genus Lathyrus; species Lathyrus sativus. The sequence continues at coordinate 129,720,107 of OZ012739.1, forward strand.
TGGTTCGCGAGGTTACAACCGAGGAGCAGTTACAATAATGATGAAACTTAAATAAAAACACAACGGAATAACGGTAAACATAAGCTGCAAAAATGAACACACGCGTTAGTAGGCAAAGTCAGACGGCCATCGGGTGAATTACGAAGACAGTGAAGAAAAAGATGCAAATTTTGGAATTTTGTTATTTTGAAAAAGATCTTAATTTAATTTATATATAGAAAAAAAAAGAGAAATAATGTTAGTTTTAAAAAACTTAATTTTTATTTTGAAAATTGTTTTAGTTTTAATCTAAAAAAAACCAGTTTGTATTAAAAAGAGTTTTTTATTTAAATAAAAGAAAGTTTTACTTAATTATCAAAAAAAGGTTTAATTTAATTAAAAAAAAATTTATTTTTATTTATTTTTTTATTTAGAAAACAAATTAAGTTTTTCATTATATAATATCTAAAAAAAACAAAGAAGAAAAAAAAAGAAAATAACAGTTGGGCCGGTAGCTACATCCGGACCCAACTGGTTGTATGCAATCAATAAACGAAAAAAACACAAGAACTAGGGTTCAAAACCCTATTGCGTCTCGCGGCGCCGTTTCTCTCGTTCTCACTTTCGAGTTCTCTTCGTCTCTTCTCCTTCGTTTCCGATGGCTTTCTCTCATTCTCCATGATGAAACCCTGAAATCATCCATAAAACATTAGGTATGAAGGTGTATGAGTGTTCCTCGCTTACGTTTTGATTGTGGTGACAGTGATTGACGAGGCGATGATGATGGTATAATCTGAGCTTGAGGGGGGTTTGCTCGTCGTTGAGGCGGCGCCGGTGAACCTCTCCGTGGGTTAGTTCGCGAGTTCCTCTTAGTGACAATCTTCGTTCGTCCTCCTCTAGGGTTTCTACGCAGTGATCCTCTTTCGGCCGTTTTTCGCACTCTCTCCCGTTTCGTCTAGGGTTTTTTTCACGAGGTGATGTTGTTCCTCTTTATATTCTCTCTGAATCCTCTCTTTTTTTTGGGCTTGGACCATGTTTGATTTGTGTTATTATTACTGATACGATTTGAGGAGATTGTTTGGGATTGATTTGATTTTCTGATATGATTTCTTTCCTTTTCTGATTTAGCTTGGATTCCGCCTTTTGGATTTCATTTGGATAACTGGATTTGTTTATCTGTGGATATCCGGTTTTTGCCTTGATTACACTGGGTATTTGTTACGCTTTGAATTCTTGGTTTCTGAATTGATGTGGGTTTCCGGTTTTGTTGCAGACATATCATCCAAACTTGATACGCCTCTGACTCTTCTCTGAATTTCACTGTGATGCCTATGGACCCCTCTGATGCGGCTTTGAATGTCTTCGATATCTTGAACTGATTTGTGGCTGCGAGTTTGGGGCAATGATGTTCGTAGCTGAGCCTCGGCTTCGCATTTTGCTACTCCACCGTGGCCTGTACATTTGGTTGAGTCTTACTTTGAACTGAACTTGATATGCGAAACCAGGTTGCCGTGATGTTCTCTGTTATGTCCTTTGCTTGTTCGTTCGCGGCTATTCAAAACTGATTCAGAACAGCCTTCTGGGCTTATGAACTGATGTTGATGTTCGACCATCTCATTTTTCTGATAAATTCTGGAGCCCTTTATCATTTCTGATATAACTGCCTCATCTTGCTTGCATTCTGATGCTTTTAGTGAATTTTGCAGATATTCAAACCAACCTTGTTTGGTGTCTGGTTTTTCAATGTCGTTCGGATGCTCCTGATGGTTTTGATTGGATCATTCTTTCGGTTCATCCTGTTGCCGCTATTGATATGCTTTTTTACTGATACATCTCTGGTTCTTTCAGAACAAATAACTGTTTCTTTCTGAGTTGATGCGTGGTTTTCCATTCATTTCGGTCATGAACATTGATTTGGGACATATACTCACTTTCCTCTTCTTTTTTCCAGTGAACTGATGCTGATGCTTCGATTGAGTCAAGGTGGCCAAGTGAAGGTTATTGGCGATGATGACCTTAGGGTCTGAGCCAATTGGTTTTGATGCCTTAGTGGTGACGACCTTCGGGCCTGATCTGATATTTTGAGCTGATAGTTTTGTATCAGTTTGGAAACGATACCATGTTTACTTGATGGAATGGTACTTAGCTTGGCTTTGAAACAGAATCCAACTTCGGCATATGATCTTTTGGCAAAGCAATTCTGTCCCTACTTCATTTACTCTTTCTCTCTCTCGGTTGTCCCGTATGATAAGAACGATAACCACCTGATATGACGCCAATGGCACAGATCGGTAACGGGGGTAGGATGCGGCTTTGGTCGTGCCACTCCTGACACTCAATGATGATGATGTTCTGAGAGTGTCGAACATAAATTCTAATCTTTTCTATTCTGTTTGTTTCTCTTTGGTTGTGCAGGTTAATAGGAGAGTCGTGAAGCAATCCAGTGGATGAACATCATGAAGACACAATAGGATCTTTAGGACTCTAGAACCATTAGGATAGAATGTATTTTATTTCCCTTTTGTAAATCATGAATACTTATGAATAAGAATTCACAATATTCAGATTCATTTCCTATTTGTAAATTATAATCATCTATGAATAAAAATTCAAAATGTTCAAATTCACTTCTCCTTTGTAAATTTTAAATACCCATGAATAACGATTCAAAAATTATTTAAATTCACCCCTTAGTTGTAAATTATAAATACTTATGAACAAAATTTCAAAAATATTTAAAACTCACCTCTTAGTTGTAAATTATAAATATTCACGAATGATATTCACAAATACTTAAATTCACTTCCCTTTTTATACCAGACAATATTATGAATGAGATCCACTATCTTGGTACCATTTGCTCCTTTACCGCAGCCTGATTAATATCCGAATAAACTCAACCTAAACCCCCTTGTTGTATATCCAAAACTGCACTTTATCAACGAACGGAAAACTGCTCAGAATATCTTAAAACAAACCATAAGCAACGAACGGCCCCAAATTCAAATATGCTTCTGACAACTTTTTCAACAATATTCAAACCGGGTCGACGCCTTTGATGATAATCAAATCATATGATAAAAAACTGTCTCGGGTATGGTGATTTGAATGCCTCAAGAACTAAAGACCACTTTTTTTCAGAATCCATCAAAACCGACGTAAAGTGACCAAAACGCCCTTGGAATGATTCCTGAAAAGCAAACTCACTTCATGACTTGTTAATGATTAACGGATGCAAAAGTGAGATGCTATGCGCAATGACTGACTAAATGTAAGGGTAAAATTTGGGGTATTACACCCGACGAGGGGCCAGATAGGAAATCCCAGTGGAAATTGATATTTGACGGGGCGGTCAATTCTTATGGAAGTGGCATTGGAGCGATCATCACGACTCCCCACGGATCCCACATCCCGTTTACTGCGAGACTGAAGTTTCCAGTCACCAATAATGAAGCGGAGTACGAAACATGCATCATGGGTCTAGAAGAAGCAATTGATTTGAGAATCAAGAACCTAGACGTATATGGTGACTCGACGCTTGTGATCAACCAGATTAAAGGGGAGTGGGAGACTCGTCAATCGAATTTGGTGCCGTACATGAACTATGCCAAAAGGCTACTTCCGTTCTTTGATCGAGTGGAACTCCATCATGTGCCCAGGGCTGAAAACCAGATGGTTGATGCCTTAGCCACGTTGGCTTCGATGTATAAAGTCAATTTTTGGAATGAAGCTCCAAGGATTATCCTTTCTCGTCTTGATAGACCTGCATTTGTCTTTGCGATCGAGGAAGCCTCCGACGGCAAGCCATGGTTCCATGACATCCAGACTTTCCTTATGACTAAGGAGTATCCTGCGGGTGCGTCAACCCAGGATAAGAAGACTCTAAGGAGGCTGTCTGGAAATTTTTATCTCAATCCTGATGGAGTTTTGTATAAAAGAAACCACGATCTCGTGCTACTCAGATGTGTAGATGAGAAAGAAGCGAGTATGCTCATGGAAGAAGTCCATGAAGGCACATTTGGTACGCACGCCGGCGGGCACGCTATGACGAGAAAGATCCTGAGAGCAGGATATTACTGGATGACGATGGAATCATATTGCTTTAAATTCGCGAAGAGATGTCATAAATGCCAGATTTATGCTGATAAAGTTCATGTGCCGCCATGCCCATTAAATGTCATGTCCTCCCCGTGGCCGTTCTCCATGGGGGGCATCGACATGATAGGCAAGATCGAGCCCACCGCGTCTAACGGTCATCGCTTCATTCTAGTAGCTATCGGCTACTTCACCAAGTGGGTGGAGGCAGCCTCATATGCTAATGTGACCAAGCAGGTGGTGGCTAAATTCATAAAGAGGGATATCATCTTTCGTTACGGAATTCCCGAGCGGATCATTACTGATAATGGTTCGAATCTGAATAACAAGGTGATGAAGGAGCTGTGCCAGAGTTTCAAGATTGAACACCACAACTCATCTCCTTACCGGCCGAAGATGAATGGCGCTGTTGAAGCGGCCAATAAGAACATCAAGAAGATTGTTCAGAAGATGGTTGTGACCTACAAAGATTGGCACGAGATGTTGCCATTCGCACTGCACGGTTATCGTACAATGGTACGTAAATCAACTGGGGCAACTCCTTTCTCCTTAGTGTACAGTATGGAAGCAGTCCTACCGTTAGAAGTGGAGATCCCTTCTTTACGAGTTTTGGTTGACGTGAAACTCGACGAGGCAGAATGGATTAAGAACCGACTGAACCAACTCAGCCTGATGGACGAGAAGAGGTTAGCATCGATTGCATATGGTCGTCTGTACCAAAGCCGAATGAAGAAAGCCTATGATAAGAAGGTGCGTCCTAGGAGCTTTCAGACGGGTGATCTAGTCCTGAAGAAGATTCTTCCTCCACACTCCGATCACCGGGGCAAGCGGACTCCTAATTACGAAAGTCCGTACGTCGTCAGCAAGGTCTTCTCGGGAGGAGCATTATTGTTATCCACGATGGATGGCGAAGATTTTGCATCCCCGGTGAACACGGACGCAGTTAAAAAATACTTTGCTTAAAAATATGACCCGCTGGAAAGAAAAAGAATATCCAGGCAAAAATGGGGCATCCCGGCGAACCATAAAAAAGGAAAAAGGTTCGGGCAAAAATTAGGGATATAAAGAAAAGAATGTACACCCGCAAAGTCGAAAACCCGGATGGGCGACTTTGGCAAAAAAGGGTATCCCGGTGAATCGAAAACCCGGAAGGGCGATTCGGGCAAAAGTTAGGATTTGAAAAAGCAAATGACTGCGTTCCGCGTGTGGACTTTCATTGTTTAGCGGTTTGGAAGACCTGAGGGCCGTTTATCTAAATCAATCTCTTCTGAAGCTGAAGCCTCGGAGAAGTATCGAAGTCGAGTGGTTCATAGAGGGATCAACTCATGGTGTTCGTCTACGCCTCGTTGCTGACATTTGTATATACTGATGTATATTTATGTTTATATTTGCGCGGCTTCCTCATTCTAGGAGCTTGCATCTGTTGTAAAACATTTTTACCCATTCAGGGGTTCGTTATCAATAAAATGTATACTATTCAACAATTCTGTTTGTCTGTTTAGCATTTATCTGTTTTGTTTGCGGAAAAGAACGCCGATGTTTTTGATAAAATGCGCATACATAAACTTACTGGCCTAGGCCACTGATTGTTGAAACAATGAATTACTTGAACATTGTCTCAAGATGATAACCTTGATAGGCCCCTTTGAGAAGGGTATCTTGTCTGTTTGTTTGTGTTGGTGCAGGTGTAGCATGTACCCGACAGTACGCCGTATGCGTCCCCAAGCAGGATGATTCCTCCTTCTCCAGCAAAGTTCAGCAGTCTCTCCCCGCAGAGTCTGAACGTGAGATCGTAAGCATTGATATGTCTCCCCAGGCAGAGAAGATTCTCCCCCCAGTCAAGTACATCCTGAAGGAATGTCGTCTCCCCAGCTGAGTCATACGCTGAAGTATGCAGCAATTGATAGTTCCAGACTGAAGTCCCCAGCGGAATTGAGATTCCCCACAGAGTCGTACTCTCCCCTGTAAGCAGGAGGATTCCTTCTTCCCCAGCCGAGTATGCAGATCCCCAAGAGAGCCGAGTCCTTGGAAGCCGTTCGGGCCATGAGTGGTTTTCCCCAGTAGAATGTTGAATAGCTAATGCCGTATTTCCCCGCCGGAGTCGTTATCTCCAGGAAGGTTAGCCGTGAAGGCCGCGCAGTTTATTTCCGTGATTGACATCGCTTTCCTCAGCAGGTCCAGGTTCTCGTAGAGCTTCGCTCCCCTGCAGCAGTCAACTGAAGATCATTTCCCCAAGCGGAGTCCGTTTGAGATCGGTGTGACCTTTTCTCCGTGGAAGGATGATTCCTTCCTCCACCAGAGCGATTCTTTCTCCTTGACAGGAGGATTTTCCCTTCAGCATTTATCTTGCTGACGGGATCGCAGCATTTTACATGATTGCATAGCATTTATCATAAACGCGTAGCATTTCCACCGTGTGGAGCATTGCGGCATATGCATACTAAACATGAGCTAGGTCGTTACCATTCTTGTTTTGCAGGTGTTCCTCCGCAGAGTCGCTTGATCAATATGATTCTTGAATTCCCCAGCAAATTCGTTCGCTTAAGAAGATTCTTAAAATCCCCAGTGAAAGTCGCCATAGAGGGTTGCTCAAGTTGACGCTTAGAGTCCCCGGCAGAGTGTTTGCTCAGGATGATTCCTGAAATCTCCAGCAGAGTTATGGGTGCAGGATGATTCTTGAAGTCCCCACGAAGTTATTTGTTCAAGATGATCCTTGAAGTCCTCAGCAGAGATGATTCACCCAGAATGATTTCTGAAGCCCCGAAGCAGAGTTACTTGATAGTTCTCCAGAATCCCCAGCGGAGATGTGTCATCCCCAGCAGGTGTCTGAACAGTGAAGTTGAAACTTCCCTCGAAGACTTGATGATTGAAGTCCAACCATATTGACGAAGCAGTTCTCTCAGCTGATGCGGAGTGCCTGATGGTAGAAGTTGGATATCCCCAACTGGTTCATGATTGACCGAGAAGTCCGGCTGATGCCCGAAAGTTCACTTTGAATGCCCGATGGCGTGATTAACTTGATTGTTGACCTGATGAGTCCTGAGGAATCTTGATGTCTGACGGCATGATCGACCATGTATTACCAGTTACTGTGTGACCAATTCTCCAGCTAGTTGCCGTGCAGCTAATATTTCAGTTTTCAAAGATTTGTTCCCATCAGAGTACCGTGTACTTGTGCAGTTGGCAAATTTCCAGATTTGTCGGTATTCAACCGTCTCGCACCTTGATTGGTTGAGAGCCGTTCGCTTTTCACCCAGTCAGGTTCAAGCCGTTTGAATAGGGGCAGTTGTTGCACCCCAAAGTTTGACCAACATTGCTTTACCTAGCTTGTGTTTCATTTCATTCACATTAGCATTATCATTTGCATTTCATTGACATGTATGCAGGAGATCAAGAGGTATGGTTACCAATCAAGGGCTACACAAGGATATGAAGCTAGACAAGAAGGTTATTCAAGTGTTCAAGGGTTGATATCCTTGTCAGAGAAGTCAGAAGATCCTCAGAGAGAGTAGTTGAAACCAAAAGGGTGTCTCCTAACTTGGGAGTTGTGGGGGAGCTCCTCAGATGATTCTGAAGTCAAGAATGTGGACTTGAAGCCTTGAGAGAGCTTATGAGATATCTTGAAAGCCATCATGAAGCCTAGACAGGTCATTGTGCAAGATTAAGAAGACTCAGCCATGAGTGGTGTAATTAGGGTTTGACTGGGTCAACCTTAGGTCAACTGATGATTTGAACAAGGTTGAGACCTAATTCAAGAGCCATGTGATCATGGATTGATGCTTTGAGATTCTATAAGGATGATTCCAAGGTTAAATCATCATGATTGAAGAGTTTGAGAAGTTTCAAGCTAGGGTTTCTAAGGCTTGACAGTGTAAAATCCCCTAGTTTGACCCCTATCTTCAAGGCAGTTTAGCTCAAGATGTGATTGTCATCTCATCTTGCCCCCAACATGAATGTTGTAGAGCTTAATCTTAGCTTTAATTTGAGTGCTAGAAGTCTTTTATAGGATTTATAGAACTCAAGTTATGACTTTGACAAGTTACAGGTCATCTGAGGTATGTGAATCTGGGGCCTTGAAAGTTACCCAACTTACATCAAACGTTTGCCTAAGGATGATTCCTATGAACTTTTGGTCAACATTAATGTTTTTCCTTATCCTCTTAGATTTCTAGAGAGTACTAGAAGTCCTTGATAGGATTTGTAGAACTCAAGTTATGGCTTTGACAAGTCAAGGGCATTTTGGTCATTTGGAGATTATAGGTCATTTCAAGTATAAGGCCATAACTACTATTTCCAAGCTTCAAATGGAAAAATCTTCAACATCAAACTTGTTCAAAATGATGTTTTAAGGCTAGTAAGGAGGTCATGAGATGATGGAAATGCTTGTAACTCAAAGTTGCAAAAATGACCTAAAATAAGGGCATAAGTTAAATAAACCAAAGTTGGAAATTGATATTTTCAACCTACACATCCAAACCATGGCATGTAATATATCATTTTGACTCTAGAAAACATTTTAAGAATATTGGTTTAGCCACATTTTTGAGTTGAGGTTCAATTTGTGGACTTGCTTTGAAAAGTGATTACTTGCAAATTAAGTAACAATTGCAAAACATAGAATCAAGGCATGAGCAAGGCCCTTGGCAAGCTAAACCCTTCCAAAATGTCACTAGGGGAGAAATTGAAAGATATTGGGATGGTTTTCAAGCTACAAACAGAATTACACATATCATGATACATGTTTGAAAATCTCATGACATGAGAAATGGAAACTCTCATTAGAAGGATCTAGAGGGTTCTAGATCATCAAAACATCATCTATATAAGGAGTAGAGGTGATCCATTGAAGAGGTTGGTGATGATTGAAGGAGAGAGCATAGATTGATATTGAAATTTCATAGCTTGCAAGTGCATTCGGTTTCATCAAATTCTTCACTTTCCATCCACTTTCTTGATTGAAACTTCTTCCATGGATGTCAAGGAGTGATTCCAGATCATAATCAAGAAGGATTCGTGGCTAATTGGTGCTCTTGAACTCAGAATTTTCCACCTGCAACTCACCATCGGGTTTCAAGATTTAAGCACTTTCAACCGGTTCTTTTGCATACAGAAGCAAGGAGAGGGTTCATTGATCGTGTCTGCAAGATTGAAGAGCTTGATTTGGAGGTTTAGTGCATCTGTTCATCCAAGATTTTCAAGTTGGTAACTTTCTTCCTATAGCATGATCTAGGTAGAATCCAGGTGAATTAAGGTGCTAGATTCATTGTAGAATGGTGTAGGATGGATTTCAGATAGTTAATTGGAGAATTAGTGACAAAATAGGTGCATTACCATTTTCGGTTGAGATTTGGATATGGTGAATCTTGATGATTTAGGTTGAATTAAGGGTATGGTTGAATTCGTGGCAAGATTTGGGACAAGATTCATGTTTTGACCATTTGCAATGGAGGCCTGTAGAGAGAATTAGGGTTGAGGATGGTGACCGGAGCACCACCGGTGGTGGCCGGAGCTGGGCACGAGTTGCAGAGGTTTGAAAAGGTTGAAGATGACTTTGGGACCATTGGATGAGGGTTGGACTTTGACTAGAAGCTTGATCCAATGGCCACGTTTTAATTTCAAGTTGTGAAGGATCTGAATAAATGAAACGCTGCGTTTCATTTAGCAGCTGATGTTGGGCTTAGTGAAGTCAGTGATATTCACACCCCCCTGTAGGCCCAACCCATGATTTGAACTGTATTTTGTTGCTATCCACACCGCGCGTGTTATTATTTTAATTTGAATTTCTTTTAATTTTCATTTTATGCATGGTTCTTGAAAAATTCATAATAAATTGAAAATTAATCCAATTAATCCCATTCTTTTTGCATTTTACTCATGATTGAGTCTAGTATTATTTAGAGAAAAAATATTTTCATTTCATGTGTTTTCTGATTTAATGGGAATTTTACATTTTAATTGATATTAAAAGGGTTATGTTTGATGCAAAATTTTGTGTGATCATGTGGTGATAATTTGATCCTAATTTTTTGTGTGTGATTAGGTTAGACATTTATGCTAACATAGTATTTTTCTCACATTTTTGCGATGAAAATAGGTGTGCTTTCTAGATTGATATTTAGGTGCTTCCTTTTAGGGTTTAGGTTTGATACCTTGTAGTGTAGAATTTATTTCTAGGTCTAATTTGATGATTTGATCTTTGAAATTAATGTGGTAGAGTCATGATTGACCTAGGTTCCCATAGATATTTTTATAGGATTTTACAATTGAGTTTTAGTATTTTAGTGTGGACTAACTTTAGTACTAGGTTTTAGGTGATCCTAATTTACTAATCCAACTAGTTTAAATTCCTTAGCCCCCTTAGATTAGGGTTTGTGCTTGGTTTGCCTTTGATTGAGATTGAAGACAAGTTGAAGACAAGATGAGGATGCTTGGAGTTGCTTGAAGTTGCTTGGAGCTTGGATTTGTTTGTGCCTGAAGGTGTCAGATGAAGATTTAGGAGATAGGAGCCATAGGGAGAGCCTTATAGTTAGAATGATTTCTTTCACAAATATGGAAAGCATCTTGTGCTTCCATTCCTCCCAATGACTAAAATTCCTTCTCAGATATTCACATCCCTCCATTGGAAGGATGAGTGGCTTTATCTGGGAAGTAGAACTTTGAGGTAACCAGTCTCTCATAATGATGAACCCTTACAGGCTTCCTTTGGTTGTCAGTAAGTTGTTTATCATTTCCCCTCATTCTGTTAAATCAATTGTCTTCTGGTTTGAGTATCTTGAAAGATGTTGGACTTGAGTTTGAAGATGAGGACTTCATTGAAGAGTGTGGAAGAGGATGATCCTTTGAGCATTGCCATTGCAGCTGAAGCTTGAAGAGCAAGAAGAACTAAGTTGATACTTATGAAGAGACCCAATAGAGATTGAGTGAAGAGCTGAGGCTTGAGAAAGACTTAAGGATGAAGTTGACACTTCCATGTGATTGAAGATTACTCTGAGAAGCTGAAGCTTGTAGGAGAAGAAGACCAAGTTGATACTGGTAAAGCAAAGAGAGCTGAAGCCTGAAGACTAGGTTGATACTTATGAAGAGGATTCAAGGGAGATTGAGTATAAAGCTGAGGCTTGAGGAATAAAAGGTGAGTTGATATTTGCACTGATGCATTGAGAGCCTGGAGGAATCAAGTTGACACTTGTAGGTAAGAGTGAAGCCTGAAGGTGGAATTGACTGGAAAGCTGAAGCTTGAAGAAGAAGATTAAGTTGACATTTATGTTGATGGGTTGAAACCTGGAGAAGCAAGTTGATACTTGGCATGAAGGGTGAGTGAAGTCTGAAGACTGGATTGCTGTCAGAAGAGCTGAAGCTTGGAATTGGAAAAGAGGGAGGTGGTGATCTGCTTTCTTGTCTGTTCTCTTTTCTGTGCTGATGTGCCTTGTTTGACTTGCTTGATGCATTAGAATAAGTTCATATCTAGACTAACTTTAATCTAGGAGCATGATTGCACTAGAGGTTGAGTTGCTCCCTCTGCTTGTATTGTTACTGTATGGCTTTGCTTACGGGTATTCGGTAGAGCCCACCTCCCTTGCCCATGTGGTTGTTTTGCTTGACAGCATGTTATTCCTTCTGTATGATTATAGTCTCTTATATTCTGCTTGATAGCATGTTGTTATTTTTGCTGTATGATTACAGTTATCCATATTTGGCTTGAGGTTGAGATGAGCTTGTGGAGGCTGACACCTCACACACATTTCCTCCCTCACTTGCATTGCATGCATTTTACTGTATATCTATTTACCATTAAGCTGATGCTTTATCTGTTTCGGTTTATCATTGACATGATCCCCTAGGACTCTCACTTCCTTTGATAAGGAAGTGATGATAGAACTTTAGGTTGAAACATATGCATGATAACTTCTAGGAGTTCCCTGTTTCAAACTTCAACTATAGGATGAATCCTTGGCATGACAACAGTAGGACTTGATAGTTTCCCTTTAGTTGAGCTTGTTCTCTTCTCATCTCAAATAGCTTAAGATACAGTAATCATGAATGATTTCTTTCGTACGTTACGAGCCTTAAGCTATCTGAGAAAGGATTGTTGGAGAGCTTCTTTCCAACAGTCTGGATGTTTAGTATGGCACCCTTTGGGTGACATGCAACGCATTCACTCTCAGGTAATAGTCTTTAGTGCGATTGAAATTGCAAACACAATAAAAAAATAGGTCTTTCGTAAAAGACAGAAAACAGACTTCAAACCTTTTTGCCCCGTGGGCCTATAATTCAAAGGAAAGCTTTTCTGAAGAGTGTCGTTAAACTTCAGCGTCACCGCAAACAGGCTTTGTCTCTAACTGTTGGAACTGCTGTTTAACCCTACTCGATAAAACAGATGAATCCGAATTCCCGTAATTCGTATTATCCCGAACTACGTAAGCTCTGATCTCTCATACCTGTTGAGAGTACGTAGGCACAATACTGATGTATTGGCGAGCCACCTCCCCCGTAACCCGTAGTAGGTCGAACTACGTTGACTCTGATTTCTCATTCTCTGATGAGAATACGTAGGCATAAAGCGCGACGCTTTGCCGAGTCATTTTTCCTTTCTGTTTAAGCCAGCCTTGATAGGTAGATAGATAAACCTACTCGTCCAGTAAACACAACAAGTGTGGATCCCATCGAGTACGATGGACGTGAGGGGTGCTAATACCTTCCCCTTGCGTAACCGACTCCCGAACCCAGACAACGGTTGCGACGACCTTGTCTTATACCCTTTTCGTCAGGTTTTTCCGATCGTTTCCTTTCCCGTTCTGAGGGATAAATAACGAAAGGTGGCGACTCTTCTGTTTTGCCGGCACCTTATTTTCGCGGAAGCGACAATGGGGATCTATGGAGGGTTGATGGCCCAGTGTCCGTCAAACTTTAATGAATTACCATTAAGCTGAATACAAATTGGCACCACATGTCTGAGGGTTGATGTTTCCTTGATGATTATGATGATGTTGAATATGAAAATGACGCTATTTTATATATTGATTCCTATATTGAATATTATGAATTGTTTTACTCACCCTGCATGTTTGAATGTTGCCTCCACGTGGGTAATGTACAGATGATCAGGTTTAGTCGTGTATGCCGTCGAGGACTTTTTGGAGTTTTTGACATTTTGGTTGACTTAGAGGGTCTTGCTCTGATAGTGTAACATCGGGTTGGGTTCTTTTGAGTTAAACTATGTTTACTTGAATTTTTGTAATGTTGGTTTTGTTGCTGTACAAGGAAAACCTTGGATTTTTCCTTTTGAGTTCCGCTTCCATTTGAGCACTTTTGAGTAATTTTGGGAAAACTCGTTGTTTATAGAGCATTGACTTTAATTTGAATTTATTGAGAAATGTGCGTCCTTTTGGTGATTTTATTATGTTTAAAGTTTTACTCTGATAAATGTAATTGATTTGCCATGACATTCGTGGGGTAGAAAAAGGGTGTTACATATTTCATCACCATCAATAGCCTGCAAATAGTTGACATGAGGTGAAGGAAGAGAGCAGCTGCTGTGGTAGCTAAGATATGGCAGAATTTGCATAAAGTTTCTCTCGACTTGCCACTTGAATGTACTTGCCAGAATAAACAACTCAAAACAATCCAAATCTAGTTTTGGCACGTGACAATGCATTGTAATCTCATCAAATAAGTCCCTAAGCATCAAATAATGAGTTAAGCAAGTGATTAGAAGAGGTTTGAATGGTTTATGCAACAAAATGCAAGTGTTGAACTTGATTTTGTGACATGAAAAATGCCTAACTTGTCCTCTTCGATTCTCCCTAACCACAAAGGCTTAGAAAGTTCTCTTGGACTTTTTAAAAAGCCCCAAATATGATATACAACATTCATGTTCAGCCAAAGTTCAAATTCCAAAGGGAACTATGTCAAAAGTTGAATTACAAGCCAAGAAACAAGGAATTTTTTCAAGTGTGGAGATCCTTCACAACTTGATGAGCTCATAACTCCAAATATATGCATTTTTGGACCTCAACCTCTAGGACTCCTAAAGAGCTTTCCAACAAGTTTTGGATCACTCAATTTGGATGTGTGGTTTGAAAGTTATGACCAATCCAAATTAGCTTGTAATTAGGGTTTTTCATGAACCCTAATTTCTTGATTCACAAGTTATCCATAAATTCTTGATTAAATCCTCACCAAACTCACTAGTTAGGCATAAAATGATGTTGGAAACTTTGATTGCTTCAATTTGGGGTCAAAACCCTAAAATTCAAAGAGTTGACTTTCTAGACAGACGAACCGAACAGTTGAAATCTTTAGGATCGATCCTTACTATTATGGGGTTCTTGAACCTTTCAAACTTCTTGAGGAGACTTAAATAAGTCATAGAAGCATCATGGGCAATGTTTCAAGCTCTGGAAGACCCTTTAGGCCAACAGTCAAACTACAGTTGACTTTTTCAACTAGAAACCCTAATCAGGGTGTTGCACAACACTGCTTCAATTCTTTTGGTAACAAGCTAAAATTGAACTTGCTCTTGGTAATATATGAATCCCTTTATGATTTGAAGACTTGATATGTATAAGATCAATCCAAAACCTTGACTGATCAGTCCACATGATTCTTGATTTTAACAGTGTGGAGCCCTAATTCATCTGCATCTTGATAAAGACCAACTTGAAAGAGGTTAAGGTTAGATAACATATGCTTGATTCACCTAGAATGATAATGGAATCTAGTGGTAAAAATTTGGGGTATGACACATGCGCCTAAATATCATATATTACAACAGTTGATTGAACATCCGTAGTAATGTGGGCGTTATTATATGTATTTTTCGTAGTAGTGTCTTCGCCTACATATCTCGCCTAACACTATTTATGGCCATGTTATTTTCCTATTTCGTTAGAGAAACTCTAGTTATCACTTTGAGACGACATTATCTCGAAATTTACATAGGTGAAGTTTATATTATATCTATTTTTCTTGAGATATGTATTCTCCACATTGAACTTCATTAAGAGTTTGAAAAATAGCCTTAATATGTAATAGTCAACATTATTAAATAATTTCGAACAAACTTCTAAATCAACGATTTGTTGTTACCCATTGAGAATCTTAAGGTTAATGTTTTATTAATGTTAGATTGGGTTGTCACCGCTATTGGAACCCTTATTTAATGAGTTTCAATCTCATACATCTCGAGGTAGTCTTTACTAAATCTCTTGTCAGTGGCTTAGTAAATTGATCAACCAAATTATTACTCGGTCGTACATATGTGTGTGAGATGATTCCATCCTTAATCAATTTTCTCACGAAAGAATCTCTAAGTCTTATGTGTCTATACTTTCCATATACCTTTCACTGAATGCTCTAGCTAAAGTGATTTGTCTATCACAATGTATCAACACCTTTGAAACATTATCTTTTCAATGGAACATCCAACAGATGATCATTCAACCATTCACCTTTTTGACCAGTGGAAGCAAGAACCATGAACTCTGATTCCATGGTTGAAAGACATGTTTGTTTCTTGCTCTTATAAGAAAATGCACCTCTAGCTAGTGTAAATATCCACCTAATTATTGATTTATGATCTCTAATACCCGATATCTAACATGTATTGATATATCCCTCCAGTATGGTATAAAACTAATGACTTCTAACTTGTGATTTTAGCCATTTCTTAGATTCACACGTAAATAACAATTATTATTTTGAATTTTGTATGCTAGTGATTGTAAGGAGTGAAATTTTAGTATGAAAATGAACCTTTTTTGACGAAAATGATTTTTGGGGCAGAATTGGCGCAAACATGAAATGAAATAAGTTGATGGAAAAAAGGTAGAGATGGGGCACCACACCCTTTTTATTGACTAGAAAGAATGATAAGCCAAATGTAGATCGCCACAAGAAACTTGGTTTCATTATAAGATCGATATTTGGTCCAATCTTGAACCAATAGAGCAATGCTCACAAAATTCACTAAAAGTGAATTTTTTCCACAAAATTTATCTGCCTTTTTATTCATGACTGGTGCCCCCCTTATATAGGTGTAGGTTGAACGTGAGAAAAATACACAAGAAGGAGGGTTGAATTGTGTTTGCCAAATCTTTTCAACTTCTGATCAGAGTTCAGAATCTAAACAGAAGTTCAGACTCTGATTAATAAATGCAACGGATAGAAAGATAGAAGTAAATAAGTGGGCAGAGAACACACAAAAGTTATCATGGTTCCTCTCCAACTAAGAGTAGTACAATCCCCTTGCAGCACAAGAGATTTCCACTATAATCAACTAGACTACAACTGCTTATACACTTGACTATAAGACTTTTCTGCTCAGGCTCTCAGCCCGAGACTTCCTTAAAAGTGTGAAAAACATAACAAATGGGGGGTTTGAATTGGATTTTTAAAACAAAAGCTTTTCACCAACTCAAAAATCCAACAATCAAAAGATTGAACAATGAGAAATACACAAGGATTTTTATCCTGGTTTGCTTGAAAATCAAAGTTAATCCAGTCCACCCACCAAGGTGATTTCACTTTATATGTGTTGCACCCCAAAATTTGCCCAACTTTTCTTTACCTAGCTTATGTTTCATTTCATACACATTAGCATTATCATTTGCATTTCATTGACATGTATGCAGGAGATCAAGAGGTATGATTACCAATCAAGAGCTACACAAGAGTTTGAAGCTAGATAAGAAGGTTATTCAAGTGTTCAAGGGTTGATATCCTTGTCAGAGAAGTTAAAAGATCCTCAGAGAGATTGGTTGAAACCAAGAGGGTGTGCCTTATAACTTGAGAGTTGTGGAGAGTCCTCAGATGATTCTGAAGCCATGAGGATGGACTTGAGGTCTTGAGAGAGCTCATGATAAGTTTTGAAGATCACTTTGGTGCCTAGAAAGGTCATTGTGCAAGATTAATAAGCCTCAGCTATGGGTGGTGCAATCAGGGTTTGACTGGGTCAACCCTAAGTCAACTGATGATTTGGAGAAGGTTGAGACCTAATCCAAGAGCCATGTGATCATGGATTGATGCAATGAGATGTTATAAGGATGATTCCAAGTTCAACTCATCATGATTGAAGAGTTTGAGAAGTTTCAAGCTAGGGTTTCTAAGGCTTGACAGTGTAAAATCCCCTAGTTTGACCCCTATCTTCAAGGCAATTTAGCTCAAGATGTGATTGTAATCTCATCTTACCCCCAACATGAATGTTTTAGAGCATGATCTTAGCTTTAATTTGAGTGCTAGAAGTCCTTGATAGGATTTGTAGAACTCAAGTTATGACTTTGACAAGTTACAAGTCATCTGAGGAATGTGAATTTGGAGCTTGAAAGTTGTTTAACTTGCATGAAACGTTTGCCCTAGAAGCATGATTCCTATGAACTTTTGGTCAACATTAATGTTGTTCCTTATCCTTTTAGCTTTCTAGAGAGTACTAGAAGTCCTTGATAGGATTTGTAGAACTCAAGTTATGGCTTTGACAAGTCAAGGGTATTTTGGTCATTTGGAGATTACAGGTCATTTCAAGCATAAGGCCATAACTCCTATTTGCAAGCTTCAAATGGGAAAATGTCCAACATCAAACTTGTTCAAAATGATGTTTTAAGGCTAGCCAAGTTGTAATGAGAGGTTGGAATTGCTTGTAACTCAAGATTGCAAAATTGACTTAAAAAGGAAGATTTAAAGTTCCTTAAAAGGACCAAATTTGGGATTTTTTTCATTTCAAGGCCAAGATAAGGCATGTAATATGTCATTTTGATCAGAAATGACATTTTAAAGAAAATGGAAATGTTACTTTTCCCATTTGAGCTCAAAATCATGGAGTTGCTTTTGCTTGCTTAAGGTTTAAGTTACATATGCCAAACTTCTCATAAGTGCAAGACCAATGTTCCAATCCATCAAAACACTTTCAAAATCTCATGTGGAGAGAATTTGGAAGAGAATGAGGGCAAGTGCAAGCTGCTAGCAGAATTGGTATGAGAATGGCATGAGATTGAATTTTCCATGACATGAGATATTGAAATACTCATTGGATTGATCTAGAACTTTCTAAATCATTAATTCATGTCCTATATATGATTATGAAGTGGTTCAGAGTGAAGGTTGGTGAGAATTGAGAGAGGAGAGTGAGATTGCACTTTGAAATTCCTTCTTGCAAATCCAAATCTGTTACAAGGTTTGAAGCCATTTCAAGCCAAGATATTGATCTCAATTGCTTGCTCTGAGGTTGGTGGTTGATCCCAAATCAAATTCAAGGCCAAATTGTGGAGGAATCGTGAGTTAGCCATTGGAGTTGGAAGCTTGCAACTCAGAATCGGGTTCAAGAATCCAAGGCATTTCAACTCTTTTCTTTGCATACAGAAGATTGATTGGAGGCTAGTGAAGGAATCTGCAAGTTCTTGAGGGTTGATTTGAAGATTCAACCACTCTGTTCACACGATTTTACCAGGTATGCAGTTCTCATTCTATGGCTTAAATTAGGTAGAATCAATGGGAATTATTGTGTTAGATGCATTGTAGATTGATGTAGGAAGGTTTTTGGATCATCAATTTGGAGATTAGTGACCAATTAGAGTTGTTGCAATTTTCGAATGAGATTGTGTTCTTGCAAATCTTGAGCTTTTAGAATGAATTAGTGGCATGAATGAATTCCTGAGGAAATTTGGGACAAGATTCATCAAGGAATCGTGGCCAATAGTGGATCCTAGAGAGAGTTAGGGTTGTGGAAGGTTGATCGGAGAAGTCACCGGCGGTGACTCTAGCGCGCGCAGGTGAATTGAGTTCAGAGATTCAAAATGAGGAAGATGATCCCAGAGCCATTGGATTGGAGGTGGACCTTTGACCAAAGTGGGATCTAACGACCACGAGTGGTTTTCAGTTTGTGAAGGACTCTGAGTTACTATGAAACGCGGTGTTTCATTTATTTGCTGGTTTTGGGCTTAAGTCAATAGTTGATACACCCACCCCCCTTATGGCCCAATCACTAAAATGAACTGAGTTTTTGTGCTATTCACACTGCGCGCCTTTCATTTTCTCATGATTTTCTTTTTCTTTTTTCATTTCATTCATGGTTATTGGAAATTTCATAAATAATGGAAAAATAACTCAATTAATTCCATTCTTTTTGTCATGGATTCATGATAGAATCTAGTATTTTTTAGATAAAAAATATTAATATTCCATGCATTTTTTGATTTTATGTGCATTTTTACATTTTAATTGATATTAAAATAATCATGGTTGATGCTTGATCCTGTTGAATTTGGTTTGATCATTTGATGATGATTCTTGCCCTGATTTTTTGTATGTAGCTAGCATAGATATGCATGTTCCCCCTAGATTTTTCTCAGATTTTTATGATGAATATAAGTGGTAGTTTTAGGTTGAAACTTTAAGAGCTCCATTTTTAGGGTTTATGGTTGATACCTTGTGATTTAGGTTTTATTTTTAGAACTTGGTGGATAATTCAACCTCTGATTTTTGTATGGTAGATTCATGATTGAATGGGGATCCCGTAGGAATTTTTGTAGGAATTTTCAATGTAGTTTTCCATTTTTGTTTGATTTTAGTTTAAGTGCTAACTTTAGATGATTCTAATGCACTAATTCAAGTAGAATGACTTCTTTAGCGCCCTTAGATTAGGGTTTTGCTTCTTTTGCTCTTGGATGATGACGGAGGCAAGTTGAAGATGCAATGGATTGCTTGAAGAAGCTTGGATGTGAAGATCTTCCCTTCTTTTGGTGTAGTGTTGATTAGGTGTTAAGATTAGGGTTTGCAGGCAGAACTTCTAGATAGATTCTTTTCCTTCATAAACATGGAAGGTATTGATCACTTCCATTCCTCCCTATGATGTAAGGTCCCCTTGTAAAGGCCTCATCCCTCCTTTGGTAGGATGTGTGGCTCTTTACAAGTTGGTAGAACCTTTGAGGGTCCCTTTCTCTGATGATAGGATGCTTAGTGGTGACCTTTGGTCTTCACTCTGCTACCAATCATCCAAACTTTGCTCTTGTTAGATGAATCTTTCTCCCTTGCTAGAGGATGGAGTTCCTTGTTAGAAGATTGAAGAGGCTAGAGGTTGACACTTCTTTGTGTTTGGAGATTACCTTTAGGAGCTGAAGCTTGTGGATCAGGAAGACCAAGTTGATACTTGTAAGGAGGACTGAAGAGCTGAGGCTTGAAGAAGAAAGATTGAGTTGATATTTATGTTGATACATTGAGAGCCTGCAGGAGCCAAGTTGATACTTGATATTAGGAGTGAATCCTGAAATTGGAATTTACTGAAGAGCTGAAGCTTGAAGTTGGAGGAGAGGGGTAAGTTGATACTTATGTTGGATAGCTTAGAAGCTTGAAGAAGCAAGTTGACACTTGCTATTGGAGAGGATAGACTTGAAGAACAATTATAGACTGAGGACTGAACTGCTGTCAGGGGATTGCTTTGTTGTGGAGCTGTAGAAGCTGTTGATTTGCTTTCTTGACTGTTTGTTTTCTTTCTGTGCAACTGTATTGGTGTGACTTGTTTGATTTGCTTGATGCATTAGAATAAGTCCATGTTTAGATTGTGTTAAGCTAGGAGCATGATTGCACTAGAGGTTGAGTTGCTCCCTCTGTTTGTATTTTTACTGTATGGCTTTGCTTGCGGGTATTCGGTAGAGCCCAACTCCCTTGCCTATGTGGTTTGTGTTTGCTTGATGACATTTTATTTCATTTTCTCTGTATGATTGCAGTTGTTCATATTTGGCTTGAGGTTGAGATGAGCTTGTGGAGGCTGATGCCCCACACACATTTCCTCCCTCACTTGCATCGCATGCATTTTATTTACAATTGTTCCCTGTATTATTTACTGTTTACTGTTTAAGCTGATGCTTTATCTGTTTCTGTTTATCATTGACTTGATCCCCTAGGAATCTCACTTCCTTTGATAAGGAAGTGATGATTAGAACTTTAGGTTGAAACCTATGCATGATAACTTCTAGGAGTTCCCTGTTTCGAACCTCAACCATAGGATGAATCCTTGGCATGACAACATTAGGACTTGATAGTCTCCCCTTAGTTGAACCTGTTCGTTCTCTCTTCTCATCTAAAAACAAATTAAACTACAGTAATAAAGGTTAACTGATGTCGTACGTTACGAGCCTTAAGCTATCTGAGAAAGGGTTGTTGGAGAGTTTCTTTTCAACAGTCTGGATGATTAGTATGGTACCCTTTGGGTGACACGCGACGCATTCACTCTCAGGTCATAGTCTCTAGTGCGATATCGGTTGCAAACATCCATAGAAAACAGTTCTTCCGTAAAAGACAGAAAACAAACTTCAAACCTTTTGCCCCGTGGGCCCGTAATTCAAAGGAAAGATTTTCTGAAGAAAAGAGTGTCGTTAACTCCCAGTTCTATCATAAACGGTAACTCTTAAGTCTCCAAGGGTCGAGCTGCGTACGCCAAACTGCTGGAACTGTTTGTTAACCCTACTCGATAAAACAGATGAATCTGAATCCCCGTAATTCGTATTATCCCGAACTACGTAAGCTCTGATCTCTCAAGCCTGTTGAGAGTACGTAGGCACAATACTGACGTATTGGCGAGCCACCTTCCCCCATCCCGTTAACCCGTAGTTAGTCGAACTACGCTGACTTTGATTTCTTATTCTCTGATGAGAATACGTAGGCATAAAGCGCGATGCTTTGCCGAGTCATTTTCTTTTTTTTCCAGACCAGCCTTGATAGGTAGATAGTAAACAAACCCATCAGATAAACACAACAAGCATGGATCCCATCGAGTATGATGGACTTGAGGGGTGCTAATACCTTCCCCTTGCGTAACCGACTCCCGAACCCAGACAATGGTTGCGATGACCTTGTCTTATACCCTTTCGTCAGGTTTTTCTGATCGTTTTCTTTGCCGTTCTGAGGGATAAATAACGAAAGGTGGCAACTCTTCTGTTTTGCCGGCACCTTATTTTCGCGGTAGCGACAACTGGCGACTCTGTTGGGGACCTGATAGTTTCCTCGGATCCAACGTCCCTTATGCGAGTCAATTTGGGGATCCAACGTCCCTGCGAGAGTCATCCTAGCGCTTGTATGGTTACTTGTTGGGTTGTGTTTGTTTATCGCATTTTATTTCCCGCATCTTTATTTTCAGTATGATATGATTATCTGTGCTGTTGTGGGAGGGGCATTCTAATGAGTGAGAAGCCAGACCCAGGCTTGAGTATACTTAGCATTAGTTGTGGAAATTAGTGGGCGCGTGCTTGCTTTGCAGGCACTAGTGTCTCATGAAATCCACGCTCAGACGAGGTTCTCCCGGTTGACTTCTTTTCCGGCCCTTTGGGCCTGAGGGGTTGTTGGTTTGGAGGATTGTCGACTCTGGGGACCGATCACTTGGAATTCAGCTGAGTGAGGCCGCTTCAAGAGACGGTGATGCCACACTTTCTAGGTATCGTATCACCCCTCTTGAATGTCTGTGACGCTGATGACCGCATAGGATGCCGAACTTGTGTCAGTTTAGGTCCATACCTGTGAGCAGGGTCGGGTTTGTTGCAGGAAACCTTAACCTTCAGACTACCTGGTTTTCTTGATAGTGAATCAGTTTAGTTGGTACCAGAGGTTCTCGTCATCAGATATATGATTGTTCTTGACAGAGCAGAGTTATGGTCCTGTATCATAGGTCCTTATCTTCAGAGATGTATTTGTTCTTGACAGAGCAGAGTTATGGTCCGGTATAAGAGGACCTTATTATCAGATGTGTGCTGATTTATGATCCTGTATCAGAGGTCCTTATTATCAGATGTGTGTTTGTTCTCGACAGAGCAGATTTATGGTCCGATATCAGGGTTTCTTCTCATCAGAGATAGTGGTTGTTCTTGACAGAGCAATATTGTGGTTTTGTTGATACAGAATCTTCGCCCTCATCTCCTCAACAGCACAGTCGTCTTGATCTCCTGCTGCATGATTGCATTTTGCATTGTTTCGCATATTCATCTGTATTTCATTAACGTGTGTCTGTGTTGCAGGTACCGGTTCCCCCGATTCAGGTTTTCTTGCCTCCTATTGTGCTGTCATGGGTTCTCTGAGGAAGACCGTGGCTTACAAGCTCCCCACTCCTGATGTTGTTCAGCTGACTGGTTTGATTTCTTTGGCAGATGATTCTGTGAAAGGTGAATTCAGAAAGTCTTACGGTAAACTGCTCAGTTTGGTCCGTAAACCCTCTGCGTTTGAGTTGAATGGGTTGCACGCCCTGCTACAGTTCTACGATCCCCCGTTGAGATGCTTTACTTTCTAGGACTTTATTCTCGCACCCACACTATAGGAGTATGCTGATTTGTTAGGTGTGCCTATCAAGAGGTAGATGCCTTTTGTTCATAAGGATGCTGAGCCTAATCTGGCTAGTCTAGCTTCTTCACTTCACCTAGATGCCTTCGAGTTGATCTTGTCTAGTTGGAACAAGGTTCCCGGTTTCTCCTTGCAGTTCTTAGTGGGAAAGGCTCAACAGTACGCCAAAGACGGATGTTGGGTCGTGTTCAACGCCATCCTTGCTCTGTGCATATATGGCATCATTTTGTTCCCCAATATGCCTGACTTTGTGGACTTCGACGCTTTTCACATCTTTGCATCAGGGAATCCAGTCCCTACCTTGATAGGAGATGTCTACCATCCCGTCCACTACAAGAACGAGAAAAAAAGGGGTAAGAATGTCTCGTGCTGTGTGCCCCTACTCTGTAGATGGCTTGATAGTCACTTACCCAATAAGGGTCCCTTTGCTTCATCTGCAGCCACAGCTGAGTGGTCCGAGCGTTTGATGAGCTTGTCAGCGGAGGATATTACCTGGTTTGATAGAGATAGATTGGGTACTGAGATCATCTTCAGCTGCAGGGGGTTTCCGAATGTGCCTTTGATAGGCAGGAAGGGTTGTATCAACTATAATCCATCCCTGTTGGTCCGAAAGTTTGCTTATGCTTTGAGAGCTCCGCCGAAGGATGAAGAGGTGCAGGAATCTCTGTACCTCACTGGTCTTCTAGAGGGGGATATGTTATCTAAGCTTCAGCACGCTTGGAATGGTATCTGTAAGCGGGGAAAACCATTGCTGGGGAAAAGTAATAGCCAGGCCTACACTCCATATGTGACTTGGATCAGAGCCAGAGCAGGTGCTATAGGGATGCCGTTTCTTCCTGTCAAGCCAGAAAGCCCTCCAGTGGTTGAAGAGCCTACCACCGTGCCTATTCAGCAGCACAATCAGGTGTTAGCTGAGAGAGATGAGCTGAAAAAGGCAAATGAAGAACTAGAGAAAGAATTGGCTCAGCTCAGAAGCGAGAGAAGCGAAGCCGTTCATTCCTTCAAGAGGCAGACAGAGCTGGTGAACCAGTTGGGGACAGATTTGACTAAGCAGATAGCTGAGCGCAAGCGCATGGGTCGAGACTTCAAAGCTGTCAATGATGTGCTGGCCACTAAGAAGCAGCATTTGGATGAAGCGTATCGGAGAATATCCAAGTTTAACCAGCATTGGAAGGCCTCCCTAGCCAACGGTAAAGAACGGGAGGATAAGCTGAAGCAACAGATCTCCAAGCTGAAAGCCCAGGTGAAGGCTATTGAGAAGAGGTTTGATGAAGAAACCGCCCGCAGATATGCCGCTGAAGGCCAGCTCAACAAGGCTCTTGCTAACCTGAAGGAGCGCAAGCTGACGTTTGAATCCAAGAAGCGGAAGCTAGAAGATTGTTTCGGCGAAGGAGCATGGGAAGACTCAGTTGAAGGTCTCTAATACACCATTATGCAGAGAGATTTACTCGTCGAAGGGTTACTCACTCGACCTGATCATCCAGAAACGAAGGGGTTGTTAGAAGAGTTTCGCGCCCGTGGCCGTGCTTGACTATTTGTGATCCTTTTCTTTTGATCATTGTTGTATGCTGACCATCACCAGGCCTGTTGGTTGAGGTCATGCTTTTGATTCAGCATGTACTCAGTGACATTGTGTACCGCCTTGTTGGGCTTTCTTTATATATATGAGATGTTATTTCCATGACTGCACTCAGACTTCTTATTATCAGCACTGACACTCAGGCACTAGGATCGGGGGATACCTCCCTAACACACAGACACACGTTTGCATTTGCATGAAGCATTTGCATAACGAGCACTTTGTCGTTTTTCTAACCCTTTGTGTATGCAGGTTGTTCCAGGATTGATCAGAGACCTATCCACCGCTATCCAACCAGAGCAAATCAAGCTAGAGCTATGGAGCAAGTGCAAACTGACGTTCAAGAACTCCGAGAAAGGATGGACCGCTTCATGGAGCTCATGCAAGTGGTTGCCAACGGCCAGGATCAGCTCAGAACCTTGGTTCAGCCTCTGATCTCAAGGGTTGACAGCAATGGTGTACTCCATGGTGGGACTGTTCCAACCCCTCCACCTGTTGAAACTCCTCAGAATGGCGTCCCCGTGACGGGGGGGAATGGCAGTGCCAACGGCAATGTGATAGCTAACATGGGGCTCAATGGTAATACGACTGGCGTCGGTAATGGGAATTTTGAAGCTAATGTCAATGTTGGACTGGGCAACGGCGATGCGGGTGTTGGAAATCTGTATGGGCCTCAGCCATGGTTAGAAGACCGTCAAGACGATGTGTTCTCACAGAGAGGTGTTGAGGGGGAGCTGACTGCTGAAGCACGTCTGAGGTTTAAGGCACTCGAGGACAAGATGAGGAATTTCGAGAACTTGAACACCATGGGTGTTGACATGTCCAAGTTGGGACTGATTGCTGATTTCAAGGTGCCTCCCAAGTTCAAGGTACCCGACTTTGAAAAGTACAAGGGCACCACTTGCCCTCGCGTCCATCTGAGATCATACTACCGGAAAATGTCAGCTCACTCTGAAGACGAGAAGTTGCTGATGCACTTCTTTCAGGATAGCTTGTCTGGGCCATCCTTGGAGTGGTACATGAGTCTGGAACCTACCAGTGTGCGCACGTGGAAGGAACTTGCTGAAGCATTCGTGCACCATTACCAATATAACAGTGACTTGGCTCCGAACCGGGTCCAACTGCAGAATTTGTCGCAGAGGAACAACGAAGGGTTCAAGGAATACGCCCAACGGTGGCGTGAATTGGCAGCTAGAGTTCAGCCGCCGATGGTTGAACGCGAGCTTGTGGAAATGTTCGTAGCCACCCTCCCAGGGGTTTATTACGAGAAATTGGTCAGCAGTATGTCTGGAAGCTTCTCAGATCTCATTATCACGGGTGAGCACGTTGAAAATGGGATCAAACTGGGGAAAATTCAAGGGGATCTGTCCTCAGTTGGAGGAGGAAAGAAACCATATGGTGGCAAAAGGAGGGAAGGAGAGACGAGCGCCGTGTCCAACGCTCGAAGGAAGGGTAAAGGCCAGCACCAGCAGGGGGCCAGTATAACCATCCCCGCGGTCCAACAGCCACAGCAGCAGCAGCCGAATCAACAAGGGTACAGAAAGTATCAGAACAGCGCACCTCTGTCGAGCTGTCACCTCGAGACGCCGCCCATGTCTTATGCTCAGTTGTTACAGACTCTGCTCCAGTTAGAGCTGATCCAGAAGAGAACCCTGGCTCCCTTGACAGAGGCACCTCCGCCAGGTTATGATGCGAATGCGACTTGTGAGTTTCACTCAGGGGCACCGGGCCACACGATAGAAAACTGCAAAGCCTTCAAGCACAAGGTGCATGATATGGTGGACGCTAAGATCATCAATTTCTCAGATAATGTGTCGAACGTCACGAAGAACCCTATGCCAAATCATAGGGGAGGTGGGGTAAATGCCATTATTGAAGACGAGAGCTTGGATTTGTTGACTGACGTCAAGGAACTAAAGACACCGCTTAGCTTCGTTAAAGCCAAGCTAATGAAAAGAGGTTACTTCCCGGGCTGTGGAGAACTGTGTATGGGCTGCGCGACTAGTCCTGATGGATGTGAACAGTTGATAGAGGGGATTCAGAGTCTGATGACCGAAGGAATCTTACAGTTTAGCCGAAGGGCCGAAAGCGGATTGGGAGAGGTAATGCTGAAGCAAGATGATGAGGTTGCCACCATCACCATCCCTCGCGGGACGATCACTATTTCTGCACCCAGGCCGCCCACGATTACCATCACCAAAGCTGGGCCGATACCCTTCGAAAGCACCAATGCTGTCCCATGGCATTATGGGGCAGACATCTACTGTAACGGACAGAAGTTGGAACTGGAACCATCAGGGTCGTGTGTGGATAACCTAGCAGGAGTCGGCGGAATCACTCGCAGCGGAAGAGTATTTGCTCCACCTGAGATCGTGGCGGACAAAGCGGACAAAGCTGATGTAACTGATAAAGGAAAGAGTAAAGTTGTTGAAGAGACCCCTCGTGGGGTAGAGAAAGACTTACTTGTTAAAGACGCTGAAGAGTTTATGAGGTGTCGTACCTCAAAAAATACGATCCTCGCGATGGCCGCGGAAAATACTGTTCGAAACAGAGTCGCCACCGAACTTTATTCATTTCAAGGATGGAATAGGAAAATATCGATAAAACCTTTAAGGAGATAAGAACATGGTCATCGCAACCACATTCTAGGTTCGGGAGTCAATTACGCAGAGGGAAGGTATTAGCACCCTCTACGTCCGTTGTACTCAACGGGAACCTCTTGATCGATTCGAGAGTAAAGTTAACTATGCTTGTTTGTTTTCTTCTAAGGTTTCTCCTATAGAGGGAATGGGTGGTTTTAAGATAGGGTGCTCGCCAAGGATTGGGGCTCTTGTTCCTACGTATCTTAACTTGTAAGAAGTGGAAAATCAGAGCATTCGTAGTTCGTGGGACTACAGGAAAAATAGGGGATTGTGCTCGCCAAGATCATCGCAATCTTGTGCCTACGTATCTTACATTCAAAAGAGAATGAAGAATCAGAGCAGCCGTAGTTCGGCTAACTACGGTAAAAGGGTTCGGAAATGAACGAGTGCTTGGGTCGCTTTCTAACTGCTAAACGTTGGCTTGTCTGCTCGCTAGGGGAGGCTGAAGCACGCGTTCATATGCGCGGAAGAAGGGACTAAACAATGTTCTTAGTAAAAGGTATGGGAACCTAAAGGTGGAAAAGAAAGAAAAGTGGAAAAGTGCTCGCTAGGATCATCGCAATCCTATGCCTACGTATTCTCAACAGATGTGAGAAATCAGAGCATCCGTAGTTCGGCTAACTACGGTAAAAAGGTTTGGAAACGAACGAGTGTTTAGGTCGCATTCTAACTGCTAAACGTTGGCTTGTCTGCTCGCTATGGGAGGCTGAAGCACTTAGTTTGTTATGCGCGAAAGAATGGACTAAACAATGTTCTTTGGGAAAGTATTTAGGTTGGAAATCACACGAGGGTGAGGAATTAGGTTTATCGTATTGGATGTTTTAGTTTGAGGATATATTTTGAATATGTTTAAGGTTTCAATTGCACAGGGGCAAGAAAGAGGTTGGAATGGTTAGGTAATTTGATGGAGAATGACGACTATTCGATAAACGAGACGTCGGCCCCGCAATCAATTAATCGGGGTATTATTGGAATGCTAGATTCCAACAACACCTTTTTCATTTAACTAACTTCGAAATTAGTGTTTGAGAAAGTTTCAATCGCACGGGGGGCGAGAAAAGAGAATTGGGTTGAATAGTTTAAGGGAGAATGACGACTACTCGATAAACGAGACGTCGGCCTCGCAATCAATTAATCGGGATATCGTTGGAATGCCAGATCCCAACAACACCGTTTTCATTCAACTAATTATGAAATTGTATTTGAATGGACAATGGTGATATTTGTCCAAATAGTTAGGGCACGTGTTTTATAAACGAAAGGTTGAGCGAACCACAACCTAAAGCGTACGCCCCATGAGTGGTTACTCAAGAATTCAAGGAGTGCGAGACTCCAAGAACTCAGTTCTTTCGTAATTTAATTAAGAAAATAATTTGAATTTGGCGTATGGTTTAGAAACATACTAGGGTTTAGACTCGATCGCGCGAAGGTGAGGAACAAGATTAGATGGTTTGAAAAATTATGAGGAATGACGACTATTCAATAAACGAGACGTCGGCCTCGTAACCAATTAGTCGGGATATCGTTGGAATGCTAGATCCCAATGACATCTTTTTCATCCCATTAATTATGAAATATGTTTGTTGGACAGTAAATACTTGTCCAAATAATTAAAGGAGGTATTTTAGAAACGAAAGTTCGAACGACACACCATTCAAGGCGTACGCCTCAATAGTAGTCACTCTCGAATTCGAGGAATGCGCGACTCCAAGAACTTGATTATTTCGTGATTTAACTATGAAAATAGTTTGAAAATATTAGCGTAGGGGTTAAGCTAGGTATTCTAAAAAGTAAGATCAGAAAGATCACAACTCAAGGTGTGCACCTCGAGAGCGGTCGCTTAAAAATTCAAGGAATGCGAGATCCAAGAATTTGATTGTTTTGAAAATTATTTTAGGAAGATTGTATAATTTGATTGAGGAAAACAGTTTTAATTTTCATATATAAAATAAATTAATCAATTGTAAAAAAATTTGAGAAAAGTTAATTACAACTAATTGTTTTGAAGAAAAAGTTTAATATTTTAGAAAAAATATTTTAACTTAATTAATATATATATTTTTTCAATACTTAAAATATTATTTGTTACTAGTTTTGAAAAAAAAAGTTATTATCTTTAAGGAGAAATAGGTTTTAAATAAAGTATATTTTTTTGAAAAGTTTATTATTTAAAAATATTAATTTGGTAATGATTTTGAAGTATATTTGAATTTTCTTATAAAAAATATCTAAAAGTAATTAAAAGTATCTTTTGGAAATTTCAATTAAATTAAATAAAAACAGGTTTTGAGAATCGAAAAAAGGAACAACCACAACTCAAGAGCGTGCGCCTCAAGAGCAGTTGTTCAAAAATCCAAGAGGTGCTAGACCTCAAGAATCCATTACTTTTGTGATTTAATTAGAAAAATAAAATTAGAGTTAATACATTATGTTATTAGAAAATACAAAACATTTTTAACAACTACATAACCATATAACCATATATTGTCTTTATTAAAACAAACCATTCAAATATGTTGTGCCATGTTCATCAGCCATGAAGTAATGGAATTTGTACATAGTAACTCTATTGACCATCCATACAAGATGAGGAACAAAACACAGTCAATAAAATATGAAATTAAATTTCGCAAAACCGAAACCGAAACAGTGTAGTCAATTTAAACAATATTGCACGAGCAACAATCGAATTAATTCTGAGACACAAATTTGAATAACAAACAGTATACCACAGAAGTACAATTTTGAATCGTTACCGTAAACAAATCACTGTTTGGTGTTAAGCTGAACTTAACGTCAATGCTGCTGCGGAGTCGAGTAAGTGAAATCTTTGAGTTGTTTGGATTTGCTGGACTGCTCGGTGTTGTTGTCGGACAAAGGCCATAATGCTGCTGTTACTTCAAACTCTTCTCGTGTAACCGAAATGATGTCGCCATCCATGGATTGAAACAGAAATGGCTACTGCAATCTAGTATTTATCAATCAAAAACATAACAGGAACCAGAAAAAACTCGCATAAACCGAGCAAATAGAATTAGCATCAGTTTATTTCTAACATCTATTCCACAAATCATCACATTAATCCAAGTAGTTCATAAATTCAGTATGATTTACTAGAATTTAACATTAGCTAATTGAGATATCAGCAATAATTTGAAAAAAAACTAATGTACTTGAATCTCAATTGAGGCGACACAAAATCAGTTGCATGCTATTCATATCATTTTCAAAGCTTACATCACAAAGAAATTACTGCAATAAATTCAGAAGCTCAAAAGCTAGGACCAAATTGAGAAGCAGCAATAATAGAGTTCCAAAGCTCATTCACGGCTCAGAACAGAGAGCAGTGATAACAGTTTAAACTAAAAATGAAACAAAATCAAAATTGGTATTGAAGGCAAACCATAAATGAAATAAAGTCATGTAGTAGCACCAAGTTAGCTTTTCCTGAGGTTGAATCCACAAGGTCCGTGGCGATCCAGCATGATTGATTTCAAGTTTTGTGGTGCAAGTTGATGCAGCTGCGGTTGCTGGGAAATCTTTGCTAAAACTGAGTTGCCGCTAAGACGAGCCAAAGCTAAATTTTCATCGCGTATTGCTTAAATGTTTTTGTGGTGACAGATGTGTTGCACCCCAAAATTTGACCAACATTTATTTATCCATCAAGTGTTTGAAAGTTGATACCTTCACCAGACAGTTCAAGAGATCCTCAGAGGAATTGGTTGAAACCAGGGTTGTGTGCTTCATAGCTTGAGAGTTGTGGGTGCTCCTTAGATGATTCTGAGACTTTGAGAATGAACTTGATGCTTTGAGAAAGCCTATGAGATGTCTTGATAGCCATCATGAAGCCCAGAGAAGTCATTATGCAAGAATTCAGAAGATTCAACCATGAATGGTAGAATTAGGGTTTTGACTGGGTTAACCCTAAATCAGCTGAAGATTTGGAGAAGGTTGAGACCTAATCCAAGGGCCATGTGAACATGTAATGATGTATGGAGATGTTATAAGGATAATTCCTAGACCAACTCATCATGATTGAGGAGTTTGAGAAGTTTTAAGTTAGGGTTTCTGAGGATTGTCAGTGGAAAAACCCTAATTTGATCCTTATCTTCCAGGCAGTTTTAGCTCTATATGTGATTGATATCTCATCTTCCCCACAACATTAATGTTGTAGAGCTTGTTCTTAGATTTAATTTGAGTGGTGGAAGTCCTTGACAGGAGTTGCAGAGCTCAAGTTATGGTTTTGACAAATTACAGGTCAGCTGAGGTGTGTGAATCTGGGTCCTTGAAAGGCACCCAACTTGCAGGCAACTTTTGCCCTAGTAGGATGATTCCTATGATTTCTTGGTCAACATGAATGTTGAAGGGAATCTTCTTAGCTTTCTAGAGAGTACTAGAAGTCCTTGATAGGATTTGTAGAACTCAACTTATGGTTTGAACAAAACAGGGGTATTTTGGTCATTTGGCAGTTATAGGTCATTTTAAGCGAAGGCCATACCTCCTATTTCCAAGCCTCAAATGGAAAAACTCAAAACATTAAAGTTGTTCAAAATGGGATTTTAAGTCTAGAAAAGTGGTCATGAGTTATTGAAAGAGCTTGTAGCAAATATTTACAAGATTGGGTGAAAATGACCTAAAAATGGCTTATAAGTTGAAAAAGTTGAAATTTAATTTTGGTTTAGGAGATGTACAAATCCAAAATGGGTCATCCAATATGTCATTTTGACTCCAAACAATATTTTAAAAACAATGGTTCAAGTAGAATTTTGATTTGAAGCTTAGAAATGGGGGTTACTTTGTAATTCTCACTCTTGCATAATAAGGCAACTAAACAAAACTTCACAAAAGGTAAGGAGGTGCATGTTTTTCACTCATTCTTTCTCAATATCTCTTGTAAGGAGATTTTAAAGTCAATTTGGCAAGCCTAAGGCATGAGATAATGGATATCCAATGTATCATTTCATGAGAAGTTCTAAAACTTTCCAAGTGATTCTACAAGTTTCTAGATGCATCTAGATCATTCTTTTGATTGCTATAAGAAGGGTGAATCACCATATGGCCAGGGTTGGTGATAATTGTTGGTGAGTGGTGAGGTTAGAGTGTGAAAAAGTGAGGTTCTTCCATTTGCATTTCCATAACAAACTCTCTTTCTCTTCCATCTTCATTCATTTCTTCTCCACAAACACACTACTCTGATCTTGAGGAGCAATTGCATACCAAATTGAAGGTAGATCCATGGAGGTTTGATGCTGTTTTGAGGAATTTGCAAGAAGTGCATATTGAGATCAAACACAAGATTCAAGCCTTGTTCACCCATCTTCTTGCATACAGAATTCACATTGGCCATTGAGGATCAATCAGGGAAGCTTGCAGGCACTGAGTTGGAGAGAAACCATATCCACCATTGAAGTTTGACAGGTTGGTGATTTCCATCGTATCACCTTATTTATGTGCTTTTCACCATAGTTCTAGGTTTAGACTGGTTAAGCTAGGGTAGAGGACCATATTCTGAGAATTAGAGGAAGATTCATGAGGTTTCGAGGCAGGGTACCATTTCTTGCAGAATTGATAGCAAGCTATTTTGTGTGCATTAATGGATATGGTATTGCGTAGTTTGGTTAGGGAAGCATGTAGAATAATTCTGGATCATTAGTTTGAAGTTCCATTAAGATTGATAGCAGAGGAAAGAATTGAAACCATGAGGATGGAGCTTTCTGTTGGAACGATACAAGAGGTTTCAGGGACAACCATGGGTATCATTGTGTTCAGGGTGATTGGTAGACCAAATTTGCTTTTGGAATTTCTTGGTTTCATCCAGCCATCAGTGAGAACGAGCTTGAAGAAGATCCTTGCATGGGGTTAGGGTTTCTGAAAACCCTAGGGTTGAGTTGGGGACGATGAAGCTCCATCGTTGGATCGTCCAGAATGCTTGACTAATTCAGTCCATCGCACGGCCATAATTTGATTTCAGAAATGGAGGGAGACTGAAGCGCATCAAAACGCAGCGTACAACTTATCCAAACGCACCGTTTTGATTGAATAATAAACCTGGGCCTCTGCATTTGTTTCTATCCACACCTCCCAGGATTTTGGCCCATCATGAAAACAACTGGGGCGTGTTACTTTTGATACCCCCCTCCCCTTTATTTCTTATATTCTTTTTTATTAATTTCTTTTAATTCTTTGCATTTTCTAAAATTCATAAAAAATCCAAAAATCAATATTTTTCATTTCTTCTTTTTTTCACATATTCATGATTTTGTCTAGAAAATTAACAAAAAATAAAATTCCATTTTATTTTTCTTTTAATATTTTTTAGCATATTTTCTTGTAAATAGTCTTTTTAATATGTTTTTGTTTGATACTTGATTTTGTACAATTTGTTTTAGGACTTTCCCTTAGGGTTTTTGAGCCATTCTTTTTGGCATAGTTAGGTATTGAACCCTAGTTTCATGTAGGATTTATTTATTGATTTGTAGGTTAAAATTTGATGTAGTTTGATTGTTAGACATTTAGGTGTTCTAATTAGGGTTTTAGGTTGTATAGATAGAATTGAACAATTTTGTTTTGAGGTTTATAGGCCAAATTAGTGTATGGGGAATATATGGGTTAAGGGTAAGTATGTATAGAATCCTCTAGAATTTTGCTAGAATATTGTATGGTGTTTTAGTATTTTTCATTGATTTTTGAATGTATGGATAGTATGTGTGTTGCTTGAAGGCATAAGTTGTATTGTTGTGTTTGTTTTTCCTCTCCTTTGAGTGTGTGAGCTTTGAAGATTGAGTGAAGACCTTATGGATCATCATGGAAGCTTTGAAGACCTTGCAGAGGAGTTTAGATAGCTTTTTTTGTTTTGTTTATAGGATCATAAGTGCATAGGTAGAGCCTTAGATAGAATACTTTTATTCAATAAACAAGGAGTGTTTTGTTCACCTTCTTCCTTCTCTATGACATAAAGTCCATTAAGGGTATTCACCTCTCTCCTTTGGAGGGATTAGTGACCTTGCCCTATAAGGTAGAACTTTGAGAGAGCCTTTCCTTTGATGTTAAGTCCTCAATGGCATCCTTTGGAAGTCAGTGAGCACTGTAACATCCTCACCTCATCTTGTTGACTGAATTTTGTTTGCTGGAGCATTTGAGCCATTGAAGACAGAAGCTGAAGCTTTGAAGAGGATGATTCCTTGAAGATTGTTGAAGTCTGAATACTTTGTGAATATCAAGTTGATGCCTGAAGATCCCTGAAGATAGTGAATCCTGAAGGTGGAGCTGATCAAAGGAGCTGAAGCTCAAGGGAGAAGATGAGTTGATACTCATGTTGTAGGGTTGATACCTGGAAAGCTAGTGATCCCTGAAGTCTGAAGACTGAGTAGCTGCTGGAGGAGATGAGGCTTTCTTCTGGTTTTCTTTTCTGTATTGATTGTTTTGTCTAATTTGCTTGTTGCATTAGACTAAGTTCATCTAGAATAAGTTCAGTCTAAGAGCATGAGTGCATTTGCTTGTATTGTTACTGCTTGGCTTTGCTTGCGGGTATTCGGTAGAGCCCATCTCCCTTGCCCATGTGTTTATTTTACCTGATGGTATTTCATTTCTTTTATCTGTATGATTGCAGTTTACTGTTTATTGCTTGATAGCATGTTGTTTATTTTTCAGTATGATTATTGTTATTTCATGACTGGCTTGAGGTCGAGACGAGCTTGTGGAGGCTGAAGCCCCACACACATTTCCTCCCTCACTTGCATTGCATGCATTTTACTGTTAAAGCTGATGCTTTTGTCTGTTTGGGGTATCATTGACATGATCCCTTAGGACTCTCACTTCCTTTGATAAGGATTTGATGATAGACTTTTAGGTTGAAACCTATGCATGACAACATCTAGGAGTTCCCTGTTCAAACCTCAACCATAGGATGAATCCATGGCATGATAACAGTAGGACTTGATAGTCTCCCTCCTAGTTGGGCCTGTTCTCTTCTCATCTCAAAGCAGTTTAAGATACAGTAATCATGAATGATTTCCTTCGTACGTTACGAGCCTTAAGCTATCTGAGAAAGGATTGTGGGAGAGTTTCTTTTCCACAGTCTGGATGTTAAGTATGGTACCCTTTGGGTGACATGCGACGCATTCACTCTCAGGTCATAGTCTCTAGTGCGGTTGAGATCGCAAACACAATAAAAAAACACTTCTTTTAGGAGATAACCCGTAGTTTCTCGAACTACGTTTGCTCTGATCTTCCATACAGTGTGGAAGTACGTAGGCATAGGATGCGACGTCCTAGCGAGCAACCTTCCCCACCTTCACCCGTAGTAGGCCGAACTACGTCGACTCTGATTTCTCGTTCCAGATGAGAATACGTAGGCATAAAGTGCGACGCTTTGCCGAGTCATTTTTCTTTTCTTTTTCAGCCAGCCTTGATAGGTAGATAGATTATAACCAACCCGTCCAAGTAAACAAACAAGCGAGGATCCCGTCGAGTACGACGGACGTGAGGGGTGCTAATACCTTCCCCTTGCGTAACCGACTCCCGAACCCAGACAATGGTTGCGATGACCTTGTCTTACCCTCTTATCCGTCAGGTTTTTCCGATCGTTTCCTTTCCCGCTCCGAGGGATAAATAACGAAAGGTGGCGACTCTTCTGTCATGCCGGCACCTTATTTTCGCGCAAGCGACAGCTGGCGACTCTGCTGGGGACTCCAACGGTTCCCTGCGAGTCAATCCTACCGTTTGTGTGTTTACTTGTTGGGTTGCGTTTATTTATCGCATTTTACTTCTCGCACTTTATTTCCCGCATTTTATTTCCAGTATAATATGATTATTTGTGCTGTTGTGGGATGGGAGTTCTGATTGAGTGAGAAGCCAGACCCAGGCTTGAGTGCACCATAGACTTAGAGTGGAAATTAGTGGGCGCGTGCTTGCTTTGCAGGCACTAGTGTCTCATGAAATCCACGCTCAGACGAGGTTCATTCGGTTGGCTTCCCTTTCAACCCTTTGGGTTGAGACGGTTGCTGGTTTGGTGGATTGTTGACTCTGGGGACCGATCATTTGTGATTCAGCTAAGTGAGGCCTCTTCAGGACTTGATGATGCCACTCCTTCTGGGAATCGTATCATCAGTTTTGAAAGTCTGTGACGCTGATGAACGCATAGGATGCCGTACCTTGAGTCAGTCTAGGTCCATACCTGTGAGTGGGACTGGGTTTATTGCAGGAAACTTAGACCTTCAGACTACCTGGTTTTCTTGACAGTGAATCAGTTATATTGGGTTCTCTGTTGCAGATATGTTCTTGATAGAGCAAGGGTTCGATCAGAGGATCTTATCATCGGGTGTTTGTCTGTTCTTGATAGAGCAGGCTGTGATCAGTGTATTATTATCAGTGGTTTGTTCTGGATAGGGCAGATTTTGAGTGGGGTCTGAAGATCTCATCGGCAGATGTTATTTGTTCTTGATAGGGCGGATTTTGAGTGGGATCTGAAGATCTCATCAGCAACTGTGTATTTGTTCTTGATAGGGCAGATCTTGATTTGGGGTCTGAAGACTTCGTCAGCAGATGTTCCTCGATCTTGCACCCGGGGTCCTTATTATCAGGCGCTTATTCTTGTCAGAGCAGAATTTTGATCTCGGTCCTATCAGATGGTTATTCTCAGCAGATCAGATTAGTGGTCTTACACCGGGGTTTCCTTCTCATCAGTGACTATTGATACCGAATCTCCATAGCAGCTATCCGGATATATTATTGCATGCCTGCATTTTGCATTAGTTTGCGCATTCATTTGCATCCCATTAACGTGTGTCTGTGTTGCAGGTACCGTTTCCCCGGTCCCGGATTTCTCGCCTTCTGCTGTTATTATGGCCTCCCTCAGGAAGACTGTTGCGTACAAATTCCCGACCCCCGATGTGTCGAAGCTGACTGGTTTGATAGCCCTGGCAGGGGATTCTGTGAAGGATAGGTTCAGGAAGTCTTATGGCAGGTTGCTTAGTCTGGTTTGCAAACCTTCTACGTCCGAGTTGAATGGGTTACATGCTCTTCTGCAGTTTTATGACCCTCCCTTGAGGTGTTTCACTTTTCATGACTTCATTCTCGCGCCGACATTGGAAGAGTATGCTGATATGTTGGGTGTGCCTATCAAAGGGCAGATGCCTTTTGTCCACATGGATGCTGAGCCTGATCTGGCTGGTTTAGCTTCCTCCCTTCATTTGAGCGCTTCTGAGTTAGTGGTGACGAGTTGGAACAAGGTCCCAGGGTTCTCTCTGCAGTTTCTGATAGCTAAGGCTCAGCAGTGTGCTAAGGACAAATGTTGGGACGCATTCAACGCCATCCTTGCTTTATGCATATATGGCATTATCCTATTTCCCAGCATGCCTGATTTCGTGGACTTTGACGCATTCCATATATTCGCCTCGGGGAATCCAGTCCCTACTCTGATCGGAGACGTCTACCATTCAGTGCATTACAAGAATGAGAACCGGAGAGGGAAGAATGTCTCATGCTGCGTACCGTTGCTGTACAGGTGGTTTGATAGTCATTTGCCCAAGAAGGGTTCTTCTGTCTTGTCTGCAGCCACAACTGAGTGGCCTGAGCGTCTGATGAGTTTGTCAGCAGAAGACATTGATTGGTTCATTGACAGAGACAGGTTAGGCACCGAGGTGATCTTCAGTTGTAGTGGGTTTCCTAACGTACCTCTGATAGGTAGGAAGGGTTGCATCAACTACAATCCATCATTGCTAGTTCGTCAGTTTGCATATGCTTTGAGGACTCCACCGAAGGAAGAAGAGGTACGGGAATCTCTGTACCTCACGGGTATTCTAGAGGGGGATTTGTTGTCCAAGCTTCAGTATGCATGGAACAATATCAGCACGAGGGGAAAGCCTTTGTTGGGGAAGAGCAACAGCCAAGCCTACCCTCCTTATTCAGATTGGATCAGAGCCAGAGCCAGCGCTATAGGGATGCCATTCCCTCATGTCAGACCAGAGAGTCCTCCACCGGTCGAAGAGCCTACCACTGTGTCCATTCATCGACACAACCAGGTATTAGCCGAGTGTGATGAACTGAAGAGGGCGAATGCAGAATTAGAGAAGGAGTTAGCTCAGCTTCGAAGTGAGAGGAACGAAGCCGTGCATGCTCTCAAAAAGCAAGCAGAGTCGGTGAACCAACTGAGTGCAGACTTGGCAAAGCAGATTGCTGATCGGGAACGCTTAGGTCAAGACTTCAGGGCTGCTAATGATGTACTAGCTACGAAGAAACAGCATCTG
The DNA here is from genome assembly GCA_963859935.3 of Lathyrus sativus. Lineage (NCBI taxonomy): Eukaryota > Viridiplantae > Streptophyta > Magnoliopsida > Fabales > Fabaceae > Lathyrus > Lathyrus sativus. Next base: position 129,758,959 of record OZ012739.1, read on the forward strand.
GAGGAGGCATATCGTAGGATATCTAAGTTCGACCAGCATTGGAAGACCTCCATGGCCACCAGAAAGGAGCGAGAGGACAAACTGATGTTGCAGATTTCTAAGCTGGAAGCCGAAGTCAAAGACAGTGAGCGGAGGTTTGATGAAGAGACCGCCCGCAGATACTCCGCAGAAGCCCGTCTCAACAAAGCTATTGCTAACCTGAAGGAGCATAAGTTGTTGTTTGAGTCTAAGAAGCGGAAGCTGGAGGATTGCTTTGGTGAAGGAGCTTGGGAGAGTTCAATTCAGGGGCTTCAGTATACCATCAGGCAGAGGGAACTACTCGTCGAGGGGTTGCTCACTTTGCCAGATCATCCAGATACGAAGGAGTTATTAGCAGAGTATCGCGCCCGTGGCCATACTTGACTAGTCGTATTCCTGTTGTTTTGATCTTTGATGTATGCTGACCATCACCAGACTTGTTGGCTGAGGTCATGCTGTTGATTTGTACTCGCTGATACCATGTACCGCCTTGATAGGCCTTTCCATATATATATATATATGAGATTGATGTTTCCACGATTGGGCTCGGATTTCTTTGTCTTCTTATTATTATCGGCATTGACACTAAGGCACTAGGATCGGGGGAAAATCTCCCACGCACACAGACACACGCATGCATCTGCATGAGGCATATTTGCATGGTGTATATCTTATTGCTTTTCCTAACCTTTATTGTTGACAGGTTTTTCAGGTTCCGAGCTGCTTTCGATCTCCAGGATTGATCAAAGACTCATTCACCGCTACTCAACTCGCGCTAATCAGACGAGAATCATGGACCAGGTGCAGTCAGATGTTCAAGAGCTCCGTGAACGGATGGATCGTTTTATGGAGCTGATGCAGGTGGTCGCTAATGGTCAGGACCAGCTTCGCACTTTGGTTCAACCTCTGATCTCCAGGGTTGACAGTAATGGCATACTGCATGGAGGGGCCGTGCCTACTCCTCCTCCAGTGGACTCTCCACAGAACGTTGTTCCTGTTGCCGGGGGCAACGGCAGTGCTAACGGCAATCTGATGACTAATCTCGGACTCAACGCGGCAGGCGTCGGCAATGGTAGTTTGGGAGCCAATGTTAACATAGGGCCGGTCAACGGTAACGCTGGTGCAGGAAATCTGTTGGTGCCTCAACCGTGGCTGGAGGACCATCAGGATGACGTATTCTCTCAGAGAGGTGTAGAAGCAGTGTTGAATGCTGAAGCTCGACTCAGGTTCAAGGCGCTGGAAGACAAGATGAGAGACATAGAAAATCAGAACACATTGGGCGTTGACATGTCCAAGCTCGGGTTGATTGCTGATTTTAAGGTGCCTCATAAGTTCAAGGTGCCTGTCTTTGAGAAGTATAAGGGTACTACTTGCCCCCGGGTCCACCTTCGATCTTATTATAGAAAAATGTCCGCCTATTCTGACGATGAGAAGTTGCTGATGCACTTCTTTCAGGATAGTCTTTCTGGTCCATCGCTCGAATGGTATATAGGTTTGGAGCCCGCTACTGTGCGCACCTGGAAAGACCTCGCTGAAGCGTTCGTCCTCCACTATCAATACAATAGCGACTTGGCTTCCAACCGAGTTCAGCTTCAGAATCTCTCACAGCAGAACAGTGAAAGCTTTAAAGAGTACGCCCAGCGGTGGCGTGAATTGGCTGCTCGGGTTCAACCGCCGATGGTTGAGCGCGAGCTAGTGCAAATGTTCGTGGCTACCCTTCCTGGAATCTACTATGAAAAGCTGGTCAGTGGCATGTCTGGAACATTCTCGGCTCTCATCACTATGGGCGAGCATGTTGAGAACGGTATAAAGATTGGAAAAATTCAGGGCGAATCATCCTCAGCTGGAGGAGGTAGTAAGAAACCTTACGCTGGCAAGCGTCGAGAGGGGGATGCAAGTGCTGTCACTAATGCTCGGAGAAAGGGCAAGGGCCCTCAGCCTCAGATTGCTAGCATAAATATCCCAGCTGCTCCACCGCAGCAGCAGCAGCAGCCTCAGCAGCAGAATAACCAGGGGTACAGGAAATATCAGAACCGGGCTCCTCTGACAAACCGTCATTTTGAAACTCCACCTATGTCATATGCGCAGCTTCTGCAAACTTTGCTGCAGCTTCAGCTAGTTCAAAAGAGGACGTTGGCTCCCTTAACAGGGGCACCACCACCGGGGTATGATGCCAATGCTACTTGTGAATTCCATACTGGGGCACCAGGCCATACGATTGAGAATTGTAAAGCTTTTAAGCACAAAGTCCAGGACTTGGTGGACGCCAAGGTTATCAACTTTTCTGACAACGTGCCCAACGTCACCAAAAACCCGATGCCTCATCATAAGGGGGGCGGAGTGAATGCTGTTATCACTGAGGAGAGTGCGGACTTGCTGACTGATGTCAAAGATTTGAAGACGCCGTTGAGTTTTGTCAAGGCTAAGTTGCTGAAGAAGGGCTTCTTTCCTGGATGTGGAGAGTTATGTATGGCTTGTGCTACACTCCCTGATGGGTGTGAGCAGCTGGTCGAAGGTATCCAAAGTCTGATGTTCGAGGGTATCTTGCAGTTCAGCCGGAGCATTGAGAGTGCATCAGGGGAGGTCGTGCTGAAGCAGGCAGATGAAGTTGCTACCATTACTATTCCTCGTCACCCTATCACCATTTCTGCGCCCTGTCCGCCTACAATCACTATCACCAGGGCCGGACCGATCCCATTCGAAAGCACTAATGTCGTTCCATGGCATTATGGCGCCGAAGTTTATTGTAATGGTCAGAAGATAGAGCTAGAGCCATTCGGATCGACTGTGCAGAATCTTATCGGAGTCAGTGGTATCACTAGAAGCGGTAGAGTGTTTGCGCCAGCAGAGGTTGCAGCAGAGAAAGTGGTCCGGGCTGACGCTGCTGATAAGGGTAAAGGTAAAGTTGTCGAAGAGGTCCCTTCTGGGGCAGAAAAAGATTTGCTAGTTAAAGATGCTGAAGAGTTCATGCGACTAATCAAGAAGAGCGACTACAAGATTGTAGATCATCTTCATCAGACTCCGTCAAAGATCTCGATTCTTAACTTGTTGCTGTGTTCTGAGGCGCACCGCAACGCCTTGCTGAAGGTATTGAATGCTGCATATGTGCCGCAAGAGATATCAGTAAATCAGCTGGAAGAGGTGGTAGCCCATGTTAATGCTGGTAATGGGCTGGGATTCACAGATTTAGAGCTGACTCCTAAAGGAAGAGATCACAACAGCGCCTTGCACGTCTCCATAGAGTGCAGAGGCACTATCATGTCGCATGTCCTGGTGGATACGGGTTCCTCGCTTAATGTGCTTCCGAAAAAGGAACTGATGAAGTTGGATACCCGTGGATTGCTTTGCACGCCCAGTGATCTGGTGGTGAAAGCCTTTGACGGAACCAAGCGCCACGTATTCGGAGAGTTGACCCTGCCAATTCAAGTTGGTCCGGAGACGTTTAATATGGTTTTCTATATCATGGACATCATGCCTGCCTACAGCTGCCTCTTAGGTCGGCCATGGATCCATGCCGCTGGTGCCGTGACGTCCACGCTGCATCAGAAGCTCAAATATGCTGTTGGGGGCAGCATAGTGACCGTCTGTGGTGAGGAGGACATTATGGTGAGCCACTTGTCGTCCTTTAAATATGTTGAAATGGATGGCGAGATCCATGAAACTCTCTGCCAAGCATTTGAAACCGTCAGGGTGAAAGAGGTAGCTCCTGTCGTCGCAGAGAAGCAGGAGATGAGTCTCTCCTCGTTTAAAGAAGCTCGGGCCGTTGTCAAAGCCGGTTCCACCCCAGGCTGGGGGCATGTTTTGGATATACCAATCAAGCAGGATAAGTTTGGATTGGGATATTCTCCTGAAGCTGAAGCTTCATCTTCTTCTGGCAGCTCGTCTCGTGGGAAAGGGCCGATCCTATTCACCAAGGGGGGAGTGATTTTCGAGAGCATCAACGCAGCGTCTGAGGACAGCGGGGATAGTGATTGTGATCTTGACGCCTGGATGCAGCCAAGCAAGCCAGGCGAGCGCCTCAACAATTGGACCATCAAGGAGATTATCAAGCTGACAAGTGAAGAGTAATGATTTGCTTTTTACAATCTTTGTACAACCCTATGTCCTGCCCGGGGCATAGTGGTTTTACTGTCAGGGCCTTGTTGGATTATGTGTATGCATTTTGTTAATAAATAAAAGGCGTTTTCTTCGTACTCAAATGTTGTGTTCTCTGTTATTCCTGTTTTATGTTTATTTCGAAAAACAGCAAAATGGCAACGGGGTTTGTGCTAACCTGCATATTCTTGCTTTAAACTTAACCCTTGTTATTGCAGGATCCACATGACAGATGACATCGACTCTGGACCCTCTACGGCTCACTACGACTTTGATTGCCCGATTTATCAAGCCGAGGATGAGATTGATGAAGACGAGGACCTTCCGGAAGAGTTGGCCCGCTTGTTAAGACAAGAGGAGAAGGTTATTCTGCCTCACAAGGAGGATATTGAGATTGTAAATCTGGGTTCTGAGGAGCTCGTCAGAAATGTCAGAGTAGGGGTTGCGCTGCAGAGTGATGTCAAGCATAGACTGGTCGAGATGCTTCGAGAGTATAGTGACGTCTTTGCTTGGTCATATGAGGATATGCCCGGACTTGACACTGACATCGTGGTTCATCGCTTGCCGTTGCGAGAAGATTGCCCTCCAGTCAAGCAGAAGCTCAGGAGGACGAGACCAGACATGGCTGTAAAAATCAAAGAAGAAGTCCAGAAGCAGTTGGACGCAGGATTTCTAGCCGTTACCACTTACCCTCCGTGGGTCGCCAACATAGTGCCTGTACCGAAGAAGGATGGTAAGGTACGCATGTGCGTCGATTATCGGGATTTGAATAGGGCAAGCCCTAAGGATGATTTCCCGTTGCCTCATATCGATGTGTTGGTCGACAACACAACCCAGTTTTCCGTGTTTTCATTCATGGATGGCTTCTCCGGTTACAATCAGATTAAGATGGCACCGGAGGACATGGAGAAAACGAAGTTAATCACCCCCTGGGGAACATTCTTCTATAAGGTAATGCCCTTCGGTCTGAAGAATGCAGGGGCCACTTACCAGCGAGCAATGGTAACTTTGTTTCATGATATGATTCATCATGAGATCGAGGTCTATGTTGATGACATGTTTGCAAAGTCCCAAACAGAGGAAGAGCATCTGGTCAACCTATTGAAGCTGTTTGAGAGGCTTAGGAAGTTCAGGCTGAGGCTGAATCCTAACAAGTGCACTTTCGGAGTGCGGTCCGGAAAGTTATTGGGGTTTATCGTTAGTGAACGAGGTATTGAGGTTGATCCTGCGAAAATAAAAGCTATCCAAGAAATGCCAGCGCCGAAAACAGAAAAAGAAGTTCGTGGTTTCTTGGGCCGAATAAACTACATTGCAAGGTTTATCTCTCAGCTCACGGCCACTTGTGAACCGATGTTCAAGCTTTTAAAGAAAGATCAGGCGATTACTTGGAATGAGGATTGCCAGAAGGCATTCGACAAAATAAAGCAGTATCTTCAAGAACCTCCAATCTTGATACCCCCAGTGGCTGGACGGCCATTAATCATGTACCTGACGGTTCTGGAGAATAGTATGGGGTGTGTTCTCGGTCAGCACGACGAGACGGGCAGAAAAGAGCATGCCATTTATTATTTGAGTAAAAAGTTCACTGAGTGTGAATCTCGATACTCGATGCTGGAGAAGACGTGTTGTGCATTAGCTTGGGCTGCCAAACGTCTACGACAGTATATGCTCAATCACACCACTATGCTAATTTCGAAGATGGATCCGATCAAGTACGTCTTCGAGAAGCAGGCTCTTTCGGGCAGGATTGCCAGATGGCAAATGGTGTTAACGGAATATGATATTCAGTACGTCTCTCAGAAAGCCATTAAGGGAAGCGTATTGTCTGATTACCTTGTCGAACAGCCAATCGAAGACTACCAGCCGATGAAGTTCGAATTCCCTGACGAGGATATTATGTTTCTCAAAGCGAAGGATTGCGATGAGCCATTGCCCGATGAGGGGCCAGATAGGAAGTCTCAGTGGAAGTTGATATTCGACGGAGCGGTTAATTCCTATGGAAGTGGTATCGGGGCTATCATCACGACTCCTCACGGATCCCACATCCCGTTTACTGCGAGACTGACATTTCCAGTTACCAACAATGAAGCCGAGTATGAAGCATGTATTATGGGTCTAGAAGAGGCAATTGATTTGAGAATCAAGAATCTAGACATATATGGTGACTCAGCGCTTGTAATCAATCAGATTAAAGGGGAGTGGGAAACTCGTCAAGCGAATTTAGTGCCGTACATGAATTATGCCAGGAGGCTGCTTCCGTTCTTCGATCGAGTGGAACTTCATCATGTACCCAGGGCTGAAAATCAGATGGCTGATGCCTTAGCCACGTTGGCTTCAATGTATAAAGTCAATTATTGGAATGAGGCTCCAAGAATTGTACTTTCGCGTCTTGATAGACCAGCATTTGTCTTTGCAATCGAGGATGCCACCGACGACAAGCCATGGTTCCACGACATCCAGACCTTCCTCATGACTAAGGAGTATCCCGCGGGTGCGTCAACCCAGGATAAGAAGACTCTAAGGAGGCTATCTGGAAACTTTTATCTCAACCCTGATGGAGTGCTGTATAAGAGGAACCACGATCTCGTGCTGCTCAGATGTGTAGATGAGAAAGAGGCGAGTATGCTCATGGAAGAAGTCCATGAGGGCACATTTGGTACGCACGTCGGCGGGCATGCCATGACGAGAAAGATCCTGAGAGCAGGGTATTACTGGCTGACTATGGAGTCGGATTGCTTCAGATTCGCGAAGAAATGTCATAAATGCCAGATTTATGCTGATAAAGTTCATGTGCCGCCGTGCCCATTGAATGTCATGTCCTCCCCTTGGCCGTTCTCCATGTGGGGCATCGACATGATAGGCAAGATCGAGCCCACTGCATCCAATGGTCATCGTTTCATTCTGGTAGCTATCGACTACTTCACCAAATGGGTGGAGGCAGCCTCGTACGCTAATGTGACCAAGCAGGTGGTAGCTAAATTCATAAAGAAGGACATCATCTGTCGCTATGGAATTCCCGAACGGATCATTACTGATAATGGTTCGAATTTAAATAACAAGATGATGAAGGAGCTGTGCCAGAGCTTCAAGATTGAACACCACAACTCATCTCCTTACCGGCCGAAGATGAATGGCGCTGTTGAAGCGGCCAACAAGAACATCAAGAAGATTGTTCAGAAGATGGTTGTGACGTACAAAGATTGGCACGAGATGCTGCCGTTTGCCTTGCACGGTTATCGTACGACGGTGCGTACGTCGACCGGGGCAACTCCTTTCTCCTTGGTGTACGGCATGGAAGCTGTCCTACCGTTAGAAGTGGAGATTCCTTCTTTGCGAGTTTTGGTTGATGTGAAACTCGACGAGGCAGAATGGATTACGAGTCGTTTGAACCAACTCAGCCTGATGGACGAGAAGAGGTTAGCATCGATTGCATTTGGTCGCCTGTACCAAAGCCGAATGAAGAAAGCTTATGACAAGAAGGTGCGTCCTAGAAGCTTTCAGACGGGTGATCTCGTCCTGAAGAAGATTCTTCCACCACACTCCGATCACCGGGGCAAGTGGACTCCGAATTACGAAGGGCCGTATGTCGTCAGCAAGGTCTTCTCAGGAGGAGCTTTGTTGTTATCCACGATGGATGGTGAAGATTTTGCATCCCCGGTGAACGCGGACGCAGTTAAAAAATACTTTTCTTGAAAGAGACCCGCTGGACAAAAAAGGAAAGAGTCCAGGCAAAAAAGGGGCATCCCGGCGAACCAAAAACAGAATAAAAGGTTCGGGCAAAAATTAGGGATATATTGAAAAAATGTACACCCGCGAAGTCGAAAACCTACACTGGGCGGCTTCGGCAAAAAAGGGTATCCCGGTGAACTGAAAACCCGTAAAGGGCGGTTCACGCAAAAGTTAGGGATTTGAATAAGCAAATGACTGCGTTCCGCGCATGGACTTTCATTGTTTTGTGGTTTGGAGGACCTGAGGGCCGTTTATCTGAATCAATCTCTTCCGAAGCTGAAACGTCGGAGAAGTATCGAAGTCGAGTGGGTCTTAGAGGGATCAACTCATGGTGTTCGTCTACGCCTCGTCGCCGGCATTTGTATATACTGATGTATATTTATGTTTTTTTTGTGCGGCTTCCTCATTCCAGGAGTTTGCCTCTGTTGTAAAACATTTTTGCCCATTCAGGGGTTCATCATCAATAAAATGCACATTATTCAGCAATTCTGCTTGTCTGTTTAGCATTTATCTGTTTTGTTTGCGAATGAAAACGCCGATGTTTTTGATAAAATGTGCATACATAAACTTACGGGCCTAGGCCCATTGATTGTTGAAACAATTAATTAACTGAATACTGTCACAAGATAATAACCTGGATAGGCCCCTTTGAGGAAGGTATCTTGTCTGTTTGTTTGTGTTGTTGCAGGTGTAACGCCTTCCAGAAGAGGTGTCGTGCGCATCCCCGAAGCAGGACGAGTCCTCCTTCTCCAGCAGTGTTCAGTAGTCTCTCCTCCGCAGAATCTGAACGCAAATAGTGAGCATTGACATGTCTCCCCAGGTAGAGAGGATTCTCGTCCCCAAGCGGACGCGTCCTGAAGGAACGCCACCTCATCGGCTGAGTCGCGCGCAGCAACTCGTATTCTCCCCCAGCACCGGGTCACAAGTGCAGATTTCATAGAAGTATTCGGGTACCGAAGCTCGTGTTTTCCCCAATAAAGTCGCCGAAGCAGGTGTTTCCCCAGCACCGGGTCACAAGTGCAGGTTTCGCAGGAAGCTATTCTCATGCCAAATTATGCAGTAATTGATGGTGCCAGACTGAAGCCTCCAGCGGAATTGAGATTCCCCACCAGAGTTGTATTCTCTCCTGAAGTTGGATGATTCCCTCTTCCCCAGTAGAGTGTTGGAACAGCTGATGTTGTATTCCTCTGCAGAGTTGTACTCTCCCCCGAAGTCAGATGATTCTTTCTTCCCCAGCGAGATCAAAATTCCTCATCAGAGTTATACGTTCCAGTGAAGTAGAATGATTTCTCTCCCCGGCTGAGTCCGCAGAAAAGGAGAATCCTTGGAAGCAGTTGAGACCGTGAGTGGTTTTCCTAGCAGATGTTGAACAGCTGATGCTGTATCTCCCCAGAGTCGTACTCTCTTCGGCGAAGCAGAATGACTTCTCCTTCCTCAGCCGAGTTTGCGGATGTAGAGAGCCGAGTCCTTGGAAGTTGATCGGACCACGTTTTCCCCAGTGGAGTGTGGAGCAGCTGAGGTTGTTTCCCCACAGAGCGGTTATCCCCAGAAGAGTAGCCCAGTTGGCCGCGCAGTTCATTCTCGCGATGGATATCAGCAGGTCCAAGTTCTCGTAGAGCTTCGTCCCCCTGCAGCAGATCAACTGAAGTTGTTTTCCCTGCAGCAGTCAACGAAAGATCGTTTCCCCAGGCAGAGTCCGATTGATATTGGCGTGTCCACGTTCTCCTCAGCAGGATGATTCCTCTACCTGAGTAGTTCTTGTCTCCTTGACAGAAGGATTTCCTCCCCCCAGCATTTATTTTGCGGACGGGATCGCATCATTGTGCATGGTCGCATAGCATTGTGCATGACTGCATAGCATTTAACGTTGCATAGCCTTGTGCATGATTGCACAGCATTTAGCATAAAACGCATATCATTCCCACCGTGTGGGGCATGGCGCAGAAGCATACGCATCATAAGCATGATCTAGGTTATTATCATTCTTGTTTTACAGGTGTTCCACCAAAAGACCAGTTGCTCAGGACGATTCCTGATATTCTCCCCAACGAGGTTGTTTTCCTAAGATGATTCTTAAGACCCCGGTGTAATTCCCACAGTCGCTCACTCAAGATGATTTTTGAGATCCCCAGCAAAGTCAGTTCAAGACGACCCTTGAATTCCTCAGCAGGGCCGTTTGCTTAAGATGATTCTTAAGACCTCAGCGCAGGTTCCCGAATGGTTTGCCCAGGATGATTCTTGAGTTCCCCAATAGCGTCCCCAGCAAGAGTTGCCCAGGAAGATTCCTGGAATACCCAGCAGAATGAAGTCTCCAGAATGGTTATCGGTTCAGGATGATTCTTGAAGGTGCCCGACGGAGTTTGTTTGTTCAAGATGATTCTTGAAAACCCTAGCAGCGTGATATGTCTGCTCCAACAGTGATGTCTAATCTGAAGATTGACTTCGTAAGCGCCTGAAGGCGATATCAGAGGTTCCTGTGAATTCAGATTTCCTGGTTGATGAATCAACGTGTGGCTGAAGACAAGGTTCCAGATTTTGTATTCAAGATGATCCGTGTTGGCCTGAAGGCCAAGTCAGTTGTCCTGAGGTGATGATTGGTTGCGATCAAGTGAATAGTTTTTCTTCTGACTGAAGTCGAAGATGTTTCTCCAGCTGAAGTGGAGTTTTGCCTGAAGGCAAAGTGTTTGAATCCCCGTAGAGTCATGAATGACTCTGGATACCATTTCTCTGACTGAAGTCACAGATTTCCTAAGCTGAAGCGAAGGTGCCTAAGGGCAAGGTTATCCCCAAGGTCATGAATGAACTAGGATTCATTTTTCGGACTGAAGGCCGAAGTATATCCCTGACTGAAGTCACGGATGCTCTATAGCAGAGGTGGAGTTGCCTGAAGGCAGATCCATGTATCCTTAGAGGCCAAGGACCATTTCTTCAGACTGAAGTCAAAGATACCTCCTGCAGAGTTGCCGACGGGCAAAGTTCACATCCTTGAAGGTAAAGGGTGTTTATCTTCAGAAGTACTTGAAGATCTTTTCTAGCTGAAGCTGGAATCGCCGACGGGCAGGGTTTCATATATCTTCAGAAGAACTTGAAGATTCTCCAGCGGATCTGGAGTGGCCAGAGGCCAGGGTTTCATTCATATTCAGAAGTACTTGAAGATTTTTTCTAGCTGAAGCTGGAAATGGCCAGGGGCCAGGGTTTCATATATCTTTAATGTTTAAGTTCTACGATGGGCAGTGTGCAGTAGTATTCCGATGTTCGTTATGGTTCTGAGGGTGAACCCCAGATCAGAGTGTGCTCGGTTAAGTCTCTCATTCCCAACGGAGTGGTTTCAAATACGCAAGTGTACCTTTTGTTCCATTTACCTGGGGTGAACCCGAGGTCAGATTATGTTTTGTCCGGCGGCGAGGTTGGATGTTTGTTCGACGGCGAGGTTGAACGTTCGGATTTGACGGCGAGGTCAGATTATGTTTTGTCCGGCGGCGAGGTTGGATGTTCGTTCGACGGTGAGGTTGAACATTCGAATGTTTGACGGCGAGGCCAGACTCTTTAAATCCCCATCCGAGATGATGTGTGTTTCCGGCGGCGATGTCAGATTCAGTTCTCCAACGGCGAGGTTGGGTGGTGTGGTTGTCTGAAGGCAATGTCAGAAAAATTTAATGTGGATTACTGACGGTGATGTCAGATCGATATTTCTCCCGCTAGTTGTTGAGCAGCTAGTGTTGCAGTGTGCGAAGGTTTGTTTCCCGCAGAGTATCGTGTGCTCGTGCAGTTGGCAAATTTTCGGGTTTACCGGTATTCAATCGTCTCGCACCTTGATTGGTTGAGAGTCGTTCGCTTCTCACCCAGTCAGGTTCAAGCCGTTTGAATAGGGGCAGCTGTTGCACCCCAAAATTTGACCAACATTTATTTATCCATCAAGTGTTTGAAAGTTGATACCTTCACCAGACAGTTCAAGAGATCCTCAGAGGAATTGGTTGAAACCAGGGTTGTGTGCTTCAAAGCTTGAGAATTGTGGGTGCTCCTTAGATGATTCTGAGACTTTGAGAATGAACTTGATGCTTTGAAAAAGCCTATGAGATGTCTTGATAGCCATCATGAAGCCCAGAGAAGTCATTATGCAAGAATTCAGAAGATTCAACCATGAATGGTAGAATTAGGGTTTTGACTGGGTCAACCCTAGATCAGCTGAAGATTTGGAGAAGGTTGAGACCTAATCCAAGGGCCATGTGATCATGGAATGATGTATGGAGATGTTATAAGGATGATTCCTAGACCAACTCATCATGATTGAGGAGTTTGAGAAGTTTTAAGTTAGGGTTTCTGAGGATTGTCAGTGGAAAAACCCTAATTTGATCCTTATCTTCCAGGCAGTTTTAGCTCTAGATGTGATTGATATCTCATATTCCCCACAACATGAATGTTGTAGCGCTTGTTCTTAGCTTTAATTTGAGTGGTGGAAGTCCTTGACAGGAGTTGCAGAGCTCAAGTTATGGTTTTGACAAATTACAGGTCAGCTGAGGTGTGTGAATCTGGGTCCTTGAAAGTCACCCAACTTGCAGGCAACGTTTTCCCTAGTAGGATGATTCCTATGATTTCTTGGTCAACATGAATGTTTAAGGGAATCTTCTTAGCTTTCTAGAGAGTACTAGAAGTCCTTGATAGGATTTGTAGAACTCAACTTATGGTTTGAACAAGACAGGGGTATTTTGGTCATTTGGCAGTTATAGGTCATTTTAAGCAAAGGCCATATCTCCTATTTCCAAGCCTCAAATGGAAAAACTCAAAACATGAAAGTTGTTCAAAATTGGATTTTAAGTCTAGAAAAGTGGTCATGAGTTATTGAAAGAGCTTGTAGCAAAGATTTACAAGATTGGGTGAAAATGACCTAAAAATGACTTATAAGTTGAAAAAGTTGAAATTTAATTTTGGTTTAGGAGATGTACAAATCCAAAATGGGTCATCCAATATGTCATTTTGACTCCAAAAAATATTTTAAAAACAATGGTTCAAGTAGAATTTTGATTTGAAGCTTAGAAATGGGGGTTACTTTGTAATTCTCACTCTTGCATAATAAGGCAACTAAACAAAACTTCACAAAAGGTAAGGAGGTGCATGTTTTTCACTCATTCTTTCTCAATATCTCTTGTAAGGAGATTTTAAAGTCAATTTGGCAAGCCTAAGGCATGAGATAATGGATATCCAATGTATCATTTCATGAGAAGTTCTAAAACTTTCCAAGTGATTCTACAAGTTTCTAGATGCATCTAGATCATTCTTTTGATTGCTATAAGAAGGGTGAATCACCATATGGCCAGGGTTGGTGATAATTGTTGGTGAGTGGTGAGGTTAGAGTGTGAAAAAGTGAGGTTCTTCCATTTGCATTTCCATAACAAACTCTCTTTCTCTTCCATCTTCATTCATTTCTTCTCCACAAACACACTACTCTGATCTTGAGGAGCAATTGCATACCAAATTGAAGGTAGATCCATGGAGGTGTGATGCTGTTTTGAGGAATTTGCAAGAAGTGCATATTGAGATCAAACACAAGATTCAAGCCTTGTTCACCCATCTTCTTGCATACAGAATTCACATTGGCCATTGAGGATCAATCAGGGAAGCTTGCAGGCACTGAGTTGGAGAGAAACCATATCCACCATTGAAGTTTGACAGGTTGGTGATTTCCATCGTATCACCTTATTTATGTGCTTTTCACCATAGTTCTAGGTTTAGACTGGTTAAGCTAGGGTAGAGGACCATATTCTGAGAATTAGAGGAAGATTCATGAGGTTTCGAGGCAGGGTACCATTTCTTGCAGAATTGATAGCAAGCTATTTTGTGTGCATTAATGGATATGGTATTGCGTAGTTTGGTTAGGGAAGCATGTAGAATAATTCTGGATCATTAGTTTGAAGTTCCATTAAGATTGATAGCAGAGGAAAGAATTGAAACCATGAGGATGGAGCTTTCTGTCGGAACGATACAAGAGGTTTCAGGGACAACCATGGGTATCATTGTGTTCAGGGTGATTGGTAGACCAAATTTGCTTTTGGAATTTCTTGGTTTCATCCAGCCATCAGTGAGAACGAGCTTGAAGAAGATCCTTGCATGGGGTTAGGGTTTCTGAAAACCCTAGGGTTGAGTTGGGGACGATGAAGCTCCATCGTTGGATCGTCCAGAATGCTTGACTAATTCAGTCCATCGCACGGCCATAATTTGATTTCAGAAATGGAGGGAGACTGAAGCGCATCAAAACGCAGCGTACAACTTATCCAAACGCACCGCTTTGATTGAATAATAAACCTGGGCCTCAGCATTTGTTTCTATCCACACCTCCCAGGATTTTGGCCCATCATGAAAACAACTGGGGCGTGTTACTTTTGATACCCCCTCCCCTTTATTTCTTATATTCTTTTTTATTAATTTCTTTTAATTCTTTGCATTTTCTAAAATTCATAAAAAATCCAAAAATCAATATTTTTCATTTCTTCTTTTTTTCACATATTCATGATTTTGTCTAGAAAATTAACAAAAAATAAAATTCCATTTTATTTTTCTTTTAATATTTTTTAGCATATTTTCTTGTAAATAGTCTTTTTAATATGTTTTTGTTTGATACTTGATTTTGTACAATTTGTTTTAGGACTTTCCCTTAGGGTTTTTGAGCCATTCTTTTTGGCATAGTTAGGTATTGAACCCTAGTTTCATGTAGGATTTATTTCTTGATTTGTAGGTTAAAATTTGATGTAGTTTTATTGTTAGACATTTAGGTGTTCTAATTAGGGTTTTAGGTTGTATAGATAGACTTGAACAATTTTGTTTTGAGGTTTATAGGCCAAATTAGTGTATGGGGAATATATGGGTTAAGGATAAGTATGTATAGAATGCTCTAGAATTTTGCTAGAATATTGTATGGTGTTTTAGTATTTTTCATTGATTTTTGAATGTATGGATAGTATGTGTGTTGCTTGAAGGCATAAGTTGTATTGTTGTGTTTGTTTTTCCTCTCCTTTGAGTGTGTGAGCTTTGAAGATTGAGTGAAGACCTTATGGATCATCATGGAAGCTTTGAAGACCTTGCAGAGGAGTTTAGATAGCTTTTGTTGTTTTGTTTATAGGATCATAAGTGCATAGGTAGAGCCTTAGATAGAATACTTTTATTCAATAAACAAGGAGTGTTTTGTTCACCTCCTTCCTTCTCTATGACATAAAGTCCCTTAAGGGTATTCACCTCTCTCCTTTGGAGGGATTAGTGACCTTGCCCTATAAGGTAGAACTTTGAGAGAGCCTTTCCTTTGATGTTAAGTCCTCAATGGCATCCTTTGGAAGTCAGTGAGCACTGTAACATCCTCACCTCATCTTGTTGACTGAATTTTGTTTGCTGGAGCATTTGAGCCATTGAAGACAGAAGCTGAAGCTTTGAAGAGGATGATTCCTTGAAGATTGTTGAAGTCTGAAGACTTTGTGAAGATCAAGTTGATGCCTGAAGATCCCTGAAGATAGTGAAGCCTGAAGGTGGAGCTGATCAAAGGAGCTGAAGCTCAAGGGAGAAGATGAGTTGATACTCATGTTGTAGGGTTGATACCTGGAAAGCTAGTGATCCCTGAAGTCTGAAGACTGAGTAGCTGCTGGAGGAGATGAGGCTTTCTTCTGGTTTTCTTTTCTGTATTGATTGTTTTTTCTAATTTGCTTGTTGCATTAGACTAAGTTCATCTAGAATAAGTTCAGTCTAAGAGCATGAGTGCATTTGCTTGTATTGTTACTGCTTGGCTTTGCTTGCGGGTATTCGGTAGAGCCCAGCTCCCTTGCCCATGTGTTTATTTTACCTGATGGTATTTCATTTCTTTTATCTGTATGATTTCAGTTTACTGTTTATTGCTTGATAGCATGTTGTTTATTTTTCAGTATGATTACTGTTATTTCATGACTGGCTTGAGGTCGAGACGAGCTTGTGGAGGCTGAAGCCCCACACACATTTCCTCCCTCACTTGCATTGCATGCATTTTACTGTTAAAGTTGATGCTTTTGTCTGTTTGGTGTATCATTGACATGATCCCTTAGGACTCTCACTTCCTTTGATAAGGATTTGATGATAGACTTTTAGGTTGAAACCTATGCATGACAACATCTAGGAGTTCCCTGTTCAAACCTCAACCATAGGATGAATCCATGGCATGATAACAGTAGGACTTGATAGTCTCCCTCCTAGTTGGGCCTGTTCTCTTCTCATCTCAAAGCAGTTTAAGATACATTAATCATGAATGATTTCCTTCGTACGTTACGAGCCTTAAGCTATCTGAGAAAGGATTGTGGGAGAGTTTCTTTTCCACAGTCTGGATGTTTAGTATGGTACCCTTTGGGTGACATGCGACGCATTCACTCTCAGGTCATAGTCTCTAGTGCGGTTGAGATTGCAAACACAATAAAAAACACTTCTTTTAGGAGATAACCCGTAGTTTCCCGAACTACGTTTGCTCTGATCTTCCATACAGTGTGGAAGTACGTAGGCATAGGATGCGACGTCCTAGCGAGCAACCTTCCCCACTTTCACCCGTAGTAGGCCGAACTACGTCGACTCTGATTTCTCGTTCCAGATGAGAATACGTAGGCATAAAGTGCGACGCTTTGCCGAGTCATTTTTCTTTTCTTTTTCAGCCAGCCTTGATAGGTAGATAGATTATAACCAACCCGTCCAAGTAAACAAACAAGCGAGGATCCCGTCGAGTACGACGGACGTGAGGGGTGCTAATACCTTCCCCTTGCGTAACCGACTCCCGAACCCAGACAATGGTTGCGATGACCTTGTCTTACCCTCTTATCCATCAGGTTTTTCCGATCGTTTCCTTTCCCTCTCCGAGGGATAAATAACGAAAGGTGGCGACTCTTCTGTCATGCCGGCACCTTATTTTCGCGCAAGCGACAAGATGCTTTGAGGATGATGCAATTATCTTCAAAAACTGAATTGGGACAGATTATACTCTAACGCTGAGTTAGTTGTGTTTCCGTCGTTGCCGTAAACACTAAATCAACCAGAATCCTTCCTTCACTTTGCAAGGACGAACTTTGTGGCAAGGACGAACTTTGTGGCAATTCAATCCTATAAGGATGACAAGAAACACAGGGCAGGAGACTAGAAAAAAAAATGATTGTAAGATATTCAAAACATAAATTCAGTAAACATTCAAAAATGCCAAAAGATTATCACGTAAGCACTCGGAAATAACCGATGTTGTTTTGTTGCCACCAGAGTTGTTGTTGTTAGAATAAACAAAAGGAACTCCACATCTGCTACATCTGCCGGAGCTACAACCTAAAACCAGTTTTAATCAGAAGGCTGAGTTGCCGCATGAGCATCGAGTTGAAGAGACTTGCTTCGTAAGGTGGAACTCGGCGAGATCACAGCGAGAAGCAACTCAAGTTTGAATCAAGAAAGTCCAACACCTGCATATAGATCAATCACAGACAGTGACCCCAACATAGAAAACAACCTTCGCAGCTTCTTATTGTTATTGTTTCAGTAGTGTGTTGTTGAATCACGAGGAGGTAGTGGGACTTAACAACTTCGAAACGGCGGCAAATTCACACTAGCCACATCTGTTGCTTGTGGCAGAATGGTTCAGGTGATAACCAAAACTGCAGCATCATATACATTAAACAAGTGAAGTTGAACCATAAACAATAAACAACATTTCTACATAATCAAACCACAATCTGTCAGAAATACTCATACAGCCGCAAAATTGAATCGGTGAAAACAAACACATACAATACTACACAAAGGTAAAAAAGAGAAGAACCATTCCACTATTGCGCTGTCGGCGGAGATGGTGATGTTGTTGCGGATTAAAGCCTGTACTATGGTCGTGCTGTTGCCTGCTGTCTGTCGTGACGGAAGCTTCTTGAGTCTGAATCCTAGATTAAACTTCACACCAAATGTATAGTAAGCCATCCATTTCTTGGCTATGCACCCTTTCCAAAAGCTCAATCTAACAGATTTTGCTGAATATATTGGTGACCCCATCTAGGAAAAGCTGAATATTAATTTCTGTAATAACACATATTTGAGAAGCTAACTGGTATGTTAATGTCTCAGGCACATTGGGATTGCTTTGTCCGTTACTCGACCAATAGGAAAATCTACCAGAAATTTTGTCTCTTTCATCTAGAGTATTATCAATACTCTCCTGAGGGAAATTATCAGTGCTAGAAGCACTGATTGCTGTAGCTATGCAATCTGTAGCAACAAGTGATAAGCAGGATCTAGCAAGATAACTATAGACTCTATGATCTTTCCGCAGAGCTAGACATTCATTAGAATGGCTAGATCCAACCTCTGTGTGATCCTTCACTCCGTCCTGGTTTAGTTCAACAACACAGGAAACTCTAGATAATTGAGGAAACATTCTCAAGCACAACTGCTTAGAAAGACTGTTTGCAACCACAAAGCCTCCCCAAGATCGTGACACGCAGCTGACACTGACTAGATTTGCTGGATCATCTAGACACTAGCTACCTGAAGGATATGTGTTCGAAAGTGAAATTACTATCTCGGGAGTTGCAGTCATATACACCATCTAGGTTAGTAGCTTTGAGGACAGCCTGAGCATTTACGTCTTTCGACGAGTGTTGATATGTGCATCTCTTATTCATGTAGATGTTGCGCCATGGGAGTTGGTGTTCTTGCATTTGAAACCTGTACAGAAACAGAACAAACCAAACAACAAACACGTAAATATCATCGTCGCTGGGACACGACGCGACTTTGTTATGGCCACGAGGTGGTGAACTGCGGACGAGGTGCTCTTGCGCTGCATAATCGATTTGTTGTCGCAGGAGCTTGTCGGAAAAACGGTGGACTAGTTGTAGGTGAGAGATTCCCTGTTGACGGTATTGACGTCGCGCTGCTGGACTTGCAGTAATCAACTAAAACCAGCTTTAATTAGAAGGCTGAGTTGCCGCATGAGTATCGAGTTGAAGAGACTGCTCCGTAAGGTGGAACTCGGCGAGATCACAGCGAGAAGCAACTCGAGTTTAAATCTTGAATCAAGAAAATCCACCACCTGCATATAGATCAATCACAGACAGCGAAACATCTTCACAGAATTTATTACTCTAAATTACAATGAATGTGCAAGTAGCAATGTGAGCACACACACACTACCCTAACAATAAAATGTCAGAAGAAACTCGTTCGAGGCCGAATCGTGATACGACAATGCAATAGTTGGAACACAAAACAAGTTATAGCAACTCAGCTCAACTCTTAAAGAAGATTAACTTAACAAAAAAAACAAACTTCCAATATTACGCAAACAGTATTGAATATTATAGTTTCAGACTCTATAACAATAATCATCAAAATTACGATCAACTGGAAGCATAACTATAATCGAAAACCAACCAAAATAGGATACAGTTGTGCATCAGTTCACGGATCATTTGTTGCATCCTGAGGTGTTATTGCTGCTACTTCTGAAAGCTGTTGTTATGCCACTAATGGAAGTCGCGCGAGCTGAGGATGTCGCATCCTAGGTAAGAGCAGATACGGGAGTATACGATGTTGGTGCGGTTGAACTGTTGTTGTACATGTATAGCCACTGATATGGTTGCAGTGTCAAAGTTGTTGTTGATTCGAAACAGGGAGACTCGTCGAAAATTACGACATTCCTCCAATAACATCAGTTGAATTCGCACCAAATGTTCTTGCTCATGTCGGAGCCGCGAGTGACATCAAGTTCGTGTGATGTTGTTACCGCCGCTTGAAGAACTCAGAGTTGTTCGGTGTTATTATAATTGTTGCAGAATTGAGTTATTGTTGCTGATTTCCAGGGGCTTCACAGTAGTAACAGGAAAATTGCGGAGTTAATTAACCCACGTACAATTTCGTAATGATCTCGAACTGTGTAAGAATTGTGAAGATTCTCCAGAAGGCAAGTGACTGTTTTGCAAGATAAGGATCTGACTGCTTGAGGATCTGTCTGCAGACCAACTTGAATGAACTCCATATACTGTGGAATCAAAGATGCGCCAAACTTTGCTTTGAATAACCTTTCAGGGTACACAACTAGAGTAGTTTCAAGGCCAGACACATCAGATTGAGTCTGCAATGCATTGATTATGAGTGGGAGAGGGAATCGATTGACAAATTGTGTTGCGGAATCATCACTATGAGAACAAGGGTAGTGGGCAAAATCGGTAGCTGCTTCTAGGAGTTTAGATTGTTCGTCCAGGGCTGCGTATTTTCGTTCAGAGTTAGTAACGTCGGCTTCTCGAAGGCAGGAGACCAACATCTGTCTCTTCAATACAAAAAAAAAGCTGCGACACTAACCAAACTTGAGTCAGAACCTCAGATTCAACCTCAAACCATCTTGCTGCTGCCACTTGCTCATCAACACGTAAACCGCACCAGTCGAAGAAATAATGAAATCAATGACATAACTAAACTCGTTGCCTGTTGAAACAGCTTACGAACACGTCTTTGCAAGATATGGATGATTGAGTTGTGATTTTTGAGTTACGGAGAGCCATCGTGAGTTTGTTCTTGAAAGAGTATTCATCTCCGGTGAAGGATGGTAGTACGAACAGAAAGTGCTTGCAAATGGTTAATAAAAATAACCCTCCTAGCCAGAAATCGACCGATATTAACTGCATCTACAACTTGCTTTCACTCTTGACAGAAAAAACCACAGATTTGGATTGCTACTGAATAAAGCTTGTGATGTGATGCCATCGACTGCCTGGGATTGTTGTTATTGAACTGAGTTGCTCCAAAATGCTGTGAGTTGAACCTCCGAATGAAGCAAATCGCGAATCGTTTGAACCTCAATGTGCGGTGAACTGAAAAAACTTTCTGTGAACTTTCTTTTGACAGCCGCTTCATCTTCAAAATCTCTCTGAGAAAATCTCTTCTTAGCAATCTCTATCGCCTTAAGCGTTTCCTCTTTATCTTCTTCCAGCTTGAAACCAAATCACTTCACATCTGAACTGAAAAAGTAATCTACAAACAACCCCAACATCGTTTCCAATATCATACATAACCTCATTTCCATACCTCACTGGTGTTGAAGATGACCTAGATCGCCTCGTGTAGTTGAAAACTGAAGCAAATCTATGCTGAAGTAAGAACAAATCTAACTCTAATGTGAGGTGGTTGTGATTTTAGTGGGTTATTGATGGTGGTTCGTCATTTTAGTGGTGAGTATGTGATTTATGGAGTGGTTTTTTCTTTTGTGTGTTTTTTTCCTGAAATGATAGAGAAATGATGGGTGATGATATTGAAGGAGAAAGTCTGTTATATAAGGAGAAAAGCAAAGGGGACGAAGGTTAGAGGAAGGAGGAGGTTGAAGAAGGTAATGAAAGTGGATTTCGGTTGAAATGAAAGGGAAGAAAGGAGATGAAGTGTAGTGTTTCGGCGATGCCGGTGAGGGAGAATTTCGTGGCGGCTGTGTAGGGTTTTCTTTTAGGGAAGAAGAAGGTGTAAGGAAACGGATATGGTGATGAGGGTTTCATGAGATGAGGGATTCTAGGGTTGAGAGTCCGGCGCCGATTTAGGGTTTTTTGGTGATGATGAACAGTGATTCCGATTTAGGGTTTTTTTGAAAGGGGGTGGCCCAAGTTAGGGCTCGATGAACAGTAACGTCCTAATTCTCTAGGGTATGTGAACAGTAGCTGACCTTATATACTATTTCTAAACCCTAATTTCCCCATCTAACCAACCGTGTTTCTCATTCAATCTTTTTCTATTTTTCTTTTAATTTTTGAATAATAAACTAAATTAATAAACCTATTTCCTATTTAATTTAATTCTATTTATTAATTACAATTTTAAATCTAAGCTAATTAATTAAAATCTAATCTAATTTTTTTAAAATAAATCCTAATTAAATTCTAACTCTATTTTTTTTAATCTATATTTTTTTTTAAAATTAAAATTTCTAAATTATAATTAAGTTCTATCTAATTAAAAAATTTTAAATTTAAATCCTAATTTCTAATTCAAAACTAATTTAAAAAATAAAAAAACATTATATTAACCTATCACGAGAAAAATGAAATTATATAAAAAAAAGATAGATATATATAAAAAACAAATGCCACGTGGCATACTCTTATTGGGCTAAAAAAGCGAAAATGCCTGTTTTTGCTGAAAAATACGCTACGCTGTATAAGCGAGGTAAATTAAAAACAAAGTCGAGCAAATGAGAATTTTTAAAAAAAAGGTAGGACAAATTTGGGGTATGACAGTATCTCGAATCAAAACTTGAAGGTTCTTCGATGATACCAAAGCAGTATCTCGAATCAAAACTTGAGATTCTTTGGGTGGTCAAAGCAGTACCTTATCCATTAAGGCTCTTCGATGATACCAAAGCAGTATCTCGAATCAAAACTTGAGATTCTTCGGGTGGTCAAAGCAGTACCTTATCCATTAAGGTTCTTCGATGATACCAAAGCAGTATCTCGAACAAAACTTGAGATTCTTCGGGTGGTCAAAGCAGTACCTTATCCATTAAGGCTCTTCGATGATACCAAAGCAGTATCTCGATTAACTTGAGATTCTTCGGGTGGTCGAAGTAGTACCTTATCCACTAAGGCTCTTCGATGATACCAAAGCAGTATCTCGAATCAAAACTTGAGATTCTTCGGGTGCTCAAAGCAGTACCTTATCCTAGAACGTTCTTCGATGATACCAAAGCAGTATCTCGAACAAAACTTGAGATTCTTCGGGTGGTCAAAGCAGTACCTTATCCATTAAGGCTCTTCGATGATACCAAAGCAGTATCTCGATTAACTTGAGATTCTTCGGGTGGTCGAAGCAGTACCTTATCCACTAAGGCTCTTCGATGATACCAAAGCAGTATCTCGAATCAAAACTTGAGATTCTTCGGGTGGTCAAAGCAGTACCTTATCCATTAAGGCTCTTCGATGATACCAAAGCAGTATCTCGAATCAAAACTTGAGATTCTTCGGGTGGTCAAAGCAGTACCTTATCCCATAAGGTTCTTCGATGATACCAAAGCAGTATCTCGAACAAAACATGAGATTCTTCGGGTGGTCAAAGCAGTACCTTATCCATTAAGGCTCTTCGATGATACCAAAGCAGTATCACGAGTGATAATTTTGCTGAGGAATAGTTGAGCTAAAATTCCTATTTAAAGGAACAGCGTTGTCCAAACTCTGCAGGGGAGAAATCTTCCATAAACTCTCTAAGATAACCTCTGCTTGGGGAGCTACCAGAGCAATAGTTGCTGAGGATTATCATCATCAACTGCATGGTTGAAGAATGACTTGCTGGGGAGTAGAATTCCCTGAACTCGTGGGGTATTAACTCTTTTCAGAGTCATACTGCCAACTTCATTGGAGGACTGACCAAGATGCTCGCGAACTGATCCTGGATCCTACTACATTGCTATGTAATGCAATGTTTTATGATGCCCAAACATGCAACTAAGATGTAACTGCTAGGGAGTGCACGATGCGAATGCGAAGGATATGTTAATGCTTGATATGATTATGATATGAAGTTGTATGTCGTGCTTATGATAATGCAGCGACCAGGTATGCTGGGGATAAAATCCTGTCGGGGACATCACCAGGGGCTGAATTTGGTAGTTGCCAAATGGTTTGGACTTTGGTTATTGAGGATGCCAACGAGGGTGGAGTTTCAGTGGTTGCCAATGACGACTGGACTTTAGAATGATTTGCCAGACGAGAACTGGACTTTGAAGGATTTGTTTCGGTTACAAAGCTCTGACAGGTATCAAGTCCAGGCCGTGGGGGTGAAACCCAATGACAGAGAGGCTCTTTCAGGAGGTTAAGGTTATTTGGTGGGGTGATGGCATAATTCCCCGACACTCAACTTTTGCTGACGAGAATAAACTTGCTTGAGTAACTGCCCCAATGTTGTTCAACTTGCCCCAGTTTGGGTCTATGAAGGAATTTTCCTTGAACGGAAATTGGAAGCAATCATACCATGAGACGAACTCGAGATGGCTTGCCCCAGCATTCCAAGTCGTGAAAGGAAGTTGGAAACAGTTGTACCATGAGATGAACTCGAGATGGCTTGCCCCAGTATTCCACATCGTGAAAGGAAGTTGGAAGCAGTTGTACCATGAGATGAACTCGAGATGGCTTGTTCCAAAACTCCAAGTC
Organism: Lathyrus sativus; assembly: GCA_963859935.3. Taxonomy (NCBI): domain Eukaryota; kingdom Viridiplantae; phylum Streptophyta; class Magnoliopsida; order Fabales; family Fabaceae; genus Lathyrus; species Lathyrus sativus. The sequence continues at coordinate 129,782,946 of OZ012739.1, forward strand.
ATGAAAGGAATTCGGACGCATATATACCATGAGATGATCTCGAGATGGTTTGTTGCAAAACTCCAAGTCATGAAAGGAATTCGGACGCAGATATACCATGAGATGATCTCGAGATGGTTTGTTGCAAATTTTATTCAGGAAAGGGTTTTGACCTTGATTAACTGACCCTTGGGGTAATTGGCTTCAAATTATTCTTGAAATAGTCTGCTCCAGAATGAGCGTTGAAGCGACATGACTTGTGCTGATTGAGCGTTGGAGGGACTCTCCCTTAATCAAACGAAACTCTGGGTAGCCAGTGTAACACCCCACTTCCCGTATTAAATAAAATATAAATATTATAATAATAATAATCAGAGTTTTCACCAAAAAGTGGGATATCACATCTCCAAATTTTATAAAAATACTTTATTCATTCTTTTCAAAATAATACAGCGGAATTGGTTTCATAAAGTAAAATACATCAAAACATGATACGTCACAGGATTTCAACACGTTTGACATAAAACAGTTACAACACCCATATCCCGTGTTACGTATCAGAGCATCCTAGACTCGACGGTCACACCAATATCCAAGCTAGCTAAACACCTGGATTATCTGTACTTCCGAAGAAGCACAGACCACAACAACAACAAAGGGGTGAGAAAACATGATCAAAATATATATTGGTAATTACATACATGAAATAAGGTAGTAACTACAAAGCATATCACTCGTCACCCAACATTCAACAATCACGACATATAGTCCACAATCACCATACACACCATAATGCAAATATGCAACACAACACCATGCATGCGGTACCGACTCATTGGTTCATTCAATCGAACCTGGATAGATCACTTACGCTCCTCCTGAGACATGATCCATCCCCCACCATTCTCCACAAAGGAGTACGGATGAATCGCTTACGCTCCTCCTGAGACATGATTCATCCCACCAAAACACCATGATATGCACACACCAATGCATAACTATTATATTCAGGCACACTAAGTGCACACGATCCTCCTGATCATATCATCATACATCAATGCATATATGTATAGATATATTACATCAACACCATATAAATCAATCAGATAGTAGACAAATTCATACTATAACACCAGATATAAACACATCCCACGACTCGGGGATACACGATCCTACTAATCACTGCACCATAATCATATACATGATACACCCATTATTCATTTTAATTAAATTAGATATTAAACGAGTTCACACTCTAACACCATGTATAATCACATCCCAACACTCGGGAATACACGATCCTACTGATCGTTGCACCATGCTCTGCATGATTCACACACCAACTAATCATCCTCTTAAAATATTACGGGAACCTCGTACTATCACCAAGTACCTCATACTCCAATACACCGAATGCACATGATCCTACTGATCATCTCGTTCTACACTCGTATACGCCATACACCAATTAACCATTTACTTTAAATTAATTATCAGGAAAATCACTTCATATCACCAAGTATGCACCATACATCATTCAATAATCATCCCTACACTCATCATGATCAAGGGATCCTACAAGACTAAAGCTCCAGACAAAACACCTCAAGAGTCACATTCTGCTACGTTCGCTGGCATTCGCCAGGCAAAGCATAGCGAACCCTCGCTGGCATTCTCCAGGCGAACCTGCTGGAAAAGCCCTCATTCTACTATCGTGCATTCGCCAGGCGAAGAGATCATTCACCAGGCGAACCTTCGCTGGCCACACTCGCCAGGCGAAGTTTCTACTCTTTAGGTTTGGGACTTAATTCAAAATTATTCGCTACCACTCGCCACAGCTCGCCAGGCAAACACTCGCCCCCATTCGCCAGGCGAAGCTTCGCCAACACTCGTCAGGCGAAGCCCAGCGAATGCTGCGATTCACCAATTTGCCCACAGTTCTGCAGTGCTATTCTAAGCCAAACTCAACCTAACTGCTCACTCCCAATTCACAGCCTATGATCAGTACCAACAATATACGATATCATAACTTATCGGTTTCTAAACCACATTCCCAAATCAATTCTTATACATTCTATCGATACCTCAAAAGGTCACACATAATTTTCCCTAAAACCCGTAAACCCAACCTATACGCCAAATTAACCAAAAACCACAATTCATCAACAATCAACATCCAGTTATCAACAATAATCAACAATCACAATATATCAATATAGAATATCATATATCGATCAATTTCCTACGGGGTTAAGGAATCCCCAACTACCCTATACATGTATAAACCATTCCCAATCAAGTTTCTCCCCCCTTACCTTGTTAATTGATTTGATCGGTGAAGGAATCCTTCAAGGTTGGCCAATTCTGACCCTCTGCCTTCTTCTCCGTTCTTCGCTCTCTTCCTTCGCTCTTCTCACTTTTCTCGTATTTTCTCTCTTCTCTCCTTTCTATCGTATCCTCCTCATCTCTTCAACTTCCCATTTTCTTAATATTATTAATCCCAACTAATAATAAAATAATATAATATAATAATACTAATATTAATAATAACACTTATTAATAATAATGATAATAATAATAATAATAATAATAATAATAATACCACCAATATTACTATTAACTATTATATTATTATCTCCACACCACCAATGATCCTTATATATCAAGGATACTCACCAATCACATACCAACACACCCCACCTAAGGGCACACCAACATAAAATAATTAAATTAACACCAAAATGACTAAATAAATAAAATGGGTGTTACAGCCAGCCCCTTGTTGCATCCTTTGCAGAAGTGGTATACTTGTTCTTGTAAGAACCTTGCTTCTAGCTGGTATGTCATGATGACTTTCAAACATTGAGCGTAGCGACTTATACAAAGCATGTTGACTGCACGAGCGTAGCGACACAACCAATGCGTGTTAATCGTGTGAGCGTAGCAATTTAACCAACGCATATGGATCGCGTGAGCGTAGCGACTTAACCAATACTTGTTGATTGTACGAGCGTAGCGACTTAACCAATGTGTATTAGTTGTGCTTTTGCTCTACCCCAAGGCCTTTGACGTTTGTTGACCTCAACCATCATCTAGTTTGCCCCAAGTTCAACCAGTGTGCCCCAGTCTGCCGGGTGTTTGAAGGACTTTCTTCTGGGATGAGAACCTTGGTGGTGATTATACCAGGATATGGCTTGAACCCATTTGCCCCAGTACCTGGGCCTTGCAGTGGTCCGCCCCGGTTTAAACCTCAGAAGGACTTGCCCCAGATTCGTAGGGTTAGGAGAAAGTCTTAATTCAGGTCAACACCAATGAGTGATCAAGTTCCTCTTTGATATCACTTTGTTGGGATTTCCATTATGCCAATTACTAATTTGCCATTAAAATTGTTTATTCAAAAATGGTAATTTTAATGCGACATTCATGCAAGTTATGAAAATATCATTTATTGGGAATGATGTGAAAATGTGTGACGAGTGGACTGTTAATCCAAACGCAATGCTGATTTAATTGGTGTGAAAGATATAGCAAGAATATGACACCAATGCATAAGATTAGCAATGTAGGAGTCAGTTTACGCAACCTTACTGTAGTTATGCTTTCAGAATAAAACTCGCCTCAATTAGGTCTTTCGAGGGTTGTAACGTGGTCTGGTTCACGGTTATAGGAATAAAAGATATTAGGCTCAAAGTATTATTTGTACCCACCCCTTCTTCGTAATGATATCCATACCTACGTTCAGTTAATTTTGCACCTGCTTTGACGGTGTAGGCTTGATGATTCAAGGTTTACTTGAGATGGCAGTAACCTTATTTTGATGGATGTCAGTGGCCCTTTGATTTAGGGTAGCCACTAATCTTATTTTGTTCTTGTTGAGGATTTGAGGACCTCTTTTGTTTTTCTTTTGATCCCTAACTTTTGCATGGACTGATTTTGCACTTCGAGTCCATCGGGATTGCCTTGATTTTTGCCTAAGTCCCCTTTTGAGGTGTTCGACTTAGCAGGCTTTTGAAAATTTTTTGAAAGGCTTGTGACTGCCAAGTCATTGGTCATTGATATACAATCGTCATCTCTTGGATTTTATCTCGTGATTCGAGTGCGTAATCAAGTTAACTGAATACTACCCATGCCCCAGGTCAAGCGTTAGGGTTTAGAAATCTGAAGGAAACTCCTACTTCTAGGCTCGAAGTGGTTGACTAGGGACTAACTCCTTATCTCTCCAGTGTTTGGGGGTTCGAAACAATGCCTGTACATCATCAGCAGAATTTTATCCAAAAGCATACTATCAACAATTATGGGTATTTAGTTTTCGTCATCCTCCCTCAAATCTTTGCTAAACAGCAGTGTGATGAAGGAAGTGGAGTGAAAAAAAATTTGTGATTTTTTTTGCAATAAGTGAGAAAATGTGAGTGAATACGAATGTATTTGATCAAAAACATGCATAATTATCACATTAACAATACCATAAATAAGAAACAATGTCTAAAAGCAAGTAGCACTTAACATAAAGGAAACTACAAATGCATAAAAATGATAAGGAAATTGCCAGTATTGAGGAATTGGGCTCTTCTTTCTTGCTTCACTGTTGGGCTAACTTCTGGCAGCTGTTTCATCTTGCCTTTTGCATTGTTCTCGTCTTTTCTTAGCTCAAATTGATTCTGTCTCAAGTGTTCCATGGTCTTCCAGCACTAAGTCAAGTTCATTAGTTGTGTTGGGAAATCAACCGCGGATTATGGATAAAGGGTGGATAGGCTTTTTGGTTTCGGAATATGGTATGCGGTGCAAATGATATGCGAATGCAATGCAGGTGCAAACAGGACCCAGGATAACATAAGCAACCTAAGGCACCCTAACCGGTAGGCTATACCAGGCAAGTTCTAGATTCTTTACCCATATACCCACTCACGGGATAGCTTATATGTTGACGGATAAGGTTCCCAGGATCACGGACACCAATCGCATCAACATTATGCAACAGGCTAGTTGTATTATAACGAGAGTACGATAGGGTCTCTCCTGAGCGGAGTCCTCATGCCAGGCACACGAGGAGCGGGTCCTCGGAGACTAACACTACACGACCACTAATATAGAAACTGGTTCTAATAGTGGTTCCCAGAGTCATGGACCCTTCATGAATCAAATCGTGCAACAGGCTAGCTGCGTTACGATATGATCTACGAAAAGGTCTATTCTGGAGGAGCTTTCATGCTAGGCACACAAGGAGCGAGTTCTTGGGGACTAACACTAATCACTACCAACTCTAAGCTATATTTTCTCTCTTCTTTTTCCAAAGCTCGGGTGTAGATCTTTACTTGCAATGCTATCCCCGAATCCAGCAGGCAGATATAATAAACAGCATACGATAGAAAGAGAAAACAAGAAATAAACAATAGGAGAAAATAAACATGAAGAAAACAGTTAGGCAAAAGGTTAGTACTCTTGAATCGAGTCGAGTTAGGCTTGACTCTCTCTTGCATAGGGCAATGCATTATCCCCAGCAGAGTCGCCATCTGTCGTACCTCGAAAAATACGATCCTCGCGATGGCCGCGGAAAATACTGTTCGAAACAGAGTCGCCACCGAACTTTATTCATTCCAAGGATGGAATAGGAAAATATCGATAAAACCTTTAAGGAGATAAGAACATGGTCATCACAACCACATTCTAGGTTCGGGAGTCATTTACGCAGAGGGAAGGTATTAACACCCTCTACGTCCGTTGTACTCAACGGGAACCTCTTGATCGATTCGAGAGTAAAGTTAACTATGCTTGTTTGTTTTCTTCTAAGGTTTCTCCTATAGGGGGAATGGGTGGTTTTAAGATAGGGTGCTCGCCAAGGATTGGGGCCCTTGTGCCTACGTATCTTCACTTGTAAGAAGTGGAAAATCAGAGCATTCGTAGTTCGTGGGACTACGGGAAAAATAGGGGATTGTGCTCGCCAAGATCATCGCAATCTTGTGCCTACGTATCTTACATTCAAAAGAGAATGAAGAATCAGAGCAGCCGTAGTTCGGCTAACTACGGTAAAAGGGTTCGGAAATGAACGAGTGCTTGGGTCGCGTTCTAACTGCTAAACGTTGGCTTGTCTGCTCGCTAGGGGAGGCTGAAGCACGAGTTCATATGCGCGGAAGAAGGGACTAAACAATGTTCTTAGTAAAAGGTATGGGAACCTAAAGGTGGAAAAGAAAGAAAAGTGGAAAAGTGCTCGCTAGGATCATCGCAATCCTATGCCTACGTATTCTCAACAAATGTGAGAAATCAGAGCAGCCGTAGTTCGGCTAACTACAGTAAAAAGGTTTGGAAACGAACGAGTGTTTAGGTCACATTCTAACTGCTAAACGTTGGCTTGTCTGCTCGCTATGGGAGGCTGAAGCACTTAGTTTGTTATGCGCAGAAGAATGGACTAAACAATGTTCTTTGGGAAAGTATTTAGGTTGGAAATCACACGAGGGCGAGGAATTAGGTTTATCGTATTGGATATTTTAGTTTGAGGATATATTTTGAATAGGTTTAAGGTTTCAATTGCACGGGGGCAAGAAAGAGGTTGGAATGGTTAGGTAATTTGATGGAGAATGACGACTATTCGATAAACGAGACGTCGGCACCGCAATCAATTAATCGGGATATTATTGGAATGCTAGATTCCAACAACACCTTTTTCATTCAACTAACTTCGAAATTAGTGTTTGAGAAAGTTTCAATCGCATGGGGGGCAAGAAAAGAGAATTGGGTTGAATAGTTTAAGGGAGAATGACGACTACTCGATAAACGAGAGGTCGGCCTCGCAATCAATTAATCGGGATATCGTTGGAATGCCAGATCCCAACAACACCGTTTTCATTCAACTAATTATGAAATTGTATTTGAATGGACAATGGCGATATTTGTCCAAATAGTTAGGGCACGTGTTTTATAAACGAAAGGTTGAGCGAACCACAACCTAAAGCGTACGCCCCATGAGTGGTTACTCAAGAATTCAAGGAGTGCGAGACTCCAAGAACTCAGTTCTTTCGTAATTTAATTAAGAAAATAATTTGAATTTGGCGTATGGTTTAGAAACATACTAGGGTTTAGACTCGATCGCGCGAAGGTGAGGAACAAGATTAGATGGTTTGAAAAATTATGAGGAATGACGACTATTCAATAAACGAGACGTCGGCCTCGTAACCAATTAGTCGGGATATCGTTGGAATGCTAGATCCCAATGACATCTTTTTCATCCCATTAATTATGAAATATGTTTGTTGGACAGTAAATACTTGTCCAAATAATTAAAGGAGGTATTTTAGAAACGAAAGTTCGAACGACACACCATTCAAGGCGTACGCCTCAATAGTAGTCACTCTCGAATTCGAGGAATGCGCGACTCCAAGAACTTGATTATTTCGTGATTTAACTATGAAAATAGTTTGAAAATATTAGCGTAGGGGTTAAGCTAGGTATTCTAAAAAGTAAGATCGAAAAGATCACAACTCAAGGTGTGCACCACGAGAGCGGTCGCTTAAAAATTCAAGGAAGGCGAGATCCAAGAATTTGATTGTTTTGAAAATTATTTTAGGAAGATTGTATAATTTGATTGAGGAAAACAGTTTTAATTTTCATATATAAAATAAATTAATCAATTGTAAAAAAATTTGAGAAAAGTTAATTACAACTAATTGTTTTGCAGAAAAAGTTTAATATTTTAGAAAAAATATTTTAACTTAATTAATATATATATTTTTTCAATACTTAAAATATTATTTGTTACTAGTTTTGAAAAAAAAAAGTTATTATCTTTAAGGAGAAATAGGTTTTAAATAAAGTATATTTTTTTTGAAAAGTTTATTATTTAAAAATATTAATTTGGTAATGATTTTGAAGTATATTTGAATTTTCTTATAAAAAATATCTAAAAGTAATTAAAAGTATCTTTTGGAAATTTCAATTAAATTAAATAAAAACAGGTTTTGAGAATCGAAAAAAGGAACAACCACAACTCAAGAGCGTGCGCCTCAAGAGCAGTTGTTCAAAAATCCAAGAGGTGCTAGACCTCAAGAATCCATTACTTTTGTGATTTAATTAGAAAAATAAAATTAGAGTTAATACATTATGTTATTAGAAAATACAAAACATTTTTAACAACTACATAACCATATAACCATATATTGTCTTTATTAAAACAAACCATTCAAATATGTTGTGCCATGTTCATCAGCCATGAAGTAATGGCATTTGTACATAGTAACTCTATTGACCATCCATACAAGATGAGGAACAAAACACAGTCAATAAAATATGAAATTAAATTTCGCAAAACCGAAACCGAAACAGTGTAGTCAATTTAAACAATATTGCACGAGCAACAATCGAATTAATTCTGAGACACAAATTTGAATAACAAACAGTATACCACAGAAGTACAATTTTGAATCGTTACCGTAAACAAATCACTGTTTGGTGTTAAGCTGAACTTAACGTCAATGCTGCTGCGGAGTCGAGTAAGTGAAATCTTTGAGTTGTTTGGATTTGCTGGACTGCTCGGTGTTGTTGTCGGACAAAGGCCATAATGCTGCTGTTACTTCAAACTCTTCTCGTGTAACCGAAATGATGTCGCCATCCATGGATTGAAACAGAAATGGCTACCGCAATCTAGTATTTATCAATCAAAAACATAACAGGAACCAGAACAAACTCGCATAAACCGAGCAAATAGAATTAGCATCAGTTTATTTCTAACATCTATTCCACAAATCATCACATTAATCCAAGTAGTTCATAAATTCAGTATGATTTACTAGAATTTAACATTAGCTAATTGAGATATCAGCAATAATTTGAAAAAACACTAATGTACTTGAATCTCAATTGAGGCGACACAAAATCAGCTGCATGCTATTCATATCATTTTCAAAGCTTACATCACAAAGAAATTACTGCAATAAATTCAGAAGCTCAAAAGCTAGGACCAAATTGAGAAGCAGCAATAATAGAGTTCCAAAGCTCATTCACGGCTCAGAACAGAGAGCAGTGATAACAGTTTAAACTAAAAATGAAACAAAATCAAAATTGGTATTGAAGGCAAACCATAAATGAAATAAAGTCATGTAGTAGCACCAAGTTAGCTTTTCCTGAGGTTGAATCCACAAGGTCCGTGGCGATCCAGCATGATTGATTTCAAGTTTTGTGGTGCGAGTTGATGTAGCTGCGGTTGCTGGGAAATCTTTGCTAAAACTGAGTTGCCGCTAAGACGAGCCAAAGCTAAATTTTCATCGCGTATTGCTTCAATGTTTTTGTGGTGACAGATGCTTTGAGGATGATGCAATTATCTTCGAAAACTGAATTGGGACAGATTATACTCTAACGCTGAGTTAGTTGTGTTTCCGTCGTTGCCGTAAACACTAAATCAACCAGAATCCTTCCTTCACTTTGCAAGGACGAACTTTGTAGCAAGGACGAACTTTGTGGCAATTCAATCCTGTAATGATGACAAGAAACACAGGGTAGGAGACTAGAAAAAAAATTATTGTAAGATATTCAAAACATAAATTCAGTAAACATTCAAAAATGCCAAAAGATTATCACGTAAGCACTCGGAAATAACCGATGTTGTTTTGTTGCCACCAGAGTTGTTGTTGTTAGAATAAACAAAAGGAACTCCACATCTACTACATCTGCCGGAGCTACAACCTAAAACCAGTTTTAATCAGAAGGCTGAGTTGCCGCATGAGCATCGAGTTGAAGAGACTTGCTTCGTAAGGTGGAACTCTGCGAGATCACAGCGAGAAGCAACTCAAGTTTGAATCAAGAAAGTCCAACACCTGCATATAGATCAATCACAGACAGTGACCCCAACATAGAAAACAACCTTCGCAGCTTCTTATTGTTATTTTTTTAGTAGTGTGTTGTTGAATCACGAGGAGGTAGTGGGACTTAACAACTTCGAAACGGCGGCAAATTCACACTAGCCACATCTGTTTCTTGTGGCGGAATGATTCAGGTGATAACCAAAACTGCAGCATCATATACATTAAACAAGTGAAGTTGAACCATAAACAATAAACAATATTTCTACATAATCAAACCACAATCTGTCAGAAATACTCATACAGCCGCAAAATTGAATCGGTGAAAACAAACACATACAATACTACACAAAGGTAAAAAAAAAGAAGAACCATTCCACTATTGCGCTGTCGGCGGAGATGGTGATGTTGTTGCGGATTAAAGCCTGTACTATGGTCGTGCTGTTGCCTGCTGTCTGTCGTGACGGAAGCTTCTTGAGTCTGAATCCTAGATTAAACTTCACACCAAATGTATAGTAATCCATCCATTTCTTGGCCATGCACCCTTTCTAAAAGCTCAATCTAACAGATTTTGCTGAATATATTGGTGACCCCATCTAGGAAAAGCTGAATATTAATTTCTGTAATAACACATATTTGAGAAGCTAACTGGTATGTTAATGTCTCAGGCACATTGGGATTGCTTTGTCCGTTACTCGACCAATAGGAAAATCTAGAAATTTTGTCTCTTTCATCTAGAGTATTATCAATACTCTCCTGAGGGAAATTATCAGTGCTAGAAGCACTGATTGCTGTAGCTATGCAATCTGTAGCAACAAGTGATAAGCAGGATCTAGCAAGATAACTATAGACTCTATGATCTTTCCGCAGAGCTAGACATTCATTAGAATGGCTAGATCCAACCTCTGTGTGATCCTTCACTCCGTCCTGGTTTAGTTCAACAACACAGGAAACTCTAGATAATTGAGGAAACATTCTCAAGCACAACTGCTTAGAAAGGCTGTTTGCAACCACAAAGCCTCCCCAAGATCGTGACATGCAGCTGACACAGACTAGATTTGCTGGATCATCTAGACACTAGCTACCTGAAGGATATGTGTTCGAAAGTGAAATTACTGTCTCGGGAGTTGCAGTCATATACACCATCTAGGTTAGTAGCTTTGAGGACAGCCTGAGCATTTACGTCTTTCGACGAGTGTTGATATGTGCATCTCTTATTCATGTAGATGTTGCGCCATGGGAGTTGGTGTTATTGCATTTGAAACCTGTACAGAAACAGAACAAACCAAACAACAAACACGTAAATATCATTGTCGTTGGGACACGACGCGGCTTTGTTATGGCCACGAGGTGGTGAACTGCGGACGAGGTGCTCTTGTGCTGCATAATCAATTTGTTGTCGCAGGAGCTTGTCGGAAAAACGGTGGACTAGTTGTAGGTGAGAGATTCCCTGTTGACGGTATTGACGTCGCGCTGCTGGACCTGCAGTAATCAACTAAAACCAGCTTTAATCAGAAGGCTGAGTTGCCGCATGAGTATCGAGTTGAAGAGACTGCTCCGTAAGGTGGAACTCGGCGAGATCACAGTGAGAAGCAACTCGAGTTTGAATCTTGAATCAAGAAAATCCACCACCTGCATATAGATCAATCACAGACAGCGAAACATCTTCACAGCATTTATTACTCTAAATTACAATGAATGTGCAAGTAGCAATGTGAACACACACACACTACCCTAACAATAAAATGTCAGAAGAAACTCGTTCGAGGCCGAATCGTGATACGACAATGCAATAGTTGGAACACAAAACAAGTTATAGCAACTCAGCTCAACTCTTAAAGAAGATTAACTTAACAAAAAAACAAACTTCCAATATTACGCAAACAGTATTGAATATTATAGTTTCAGACTCTATAACAATAATCATCAAATTTACGATCAATTGGAAGCATAACTATAATCGAAAACCAACCAAAATAGGATACAGTTGTGCATCAGTTCACGGATCATTTGTTGCATCCTGAGGTGTTATTGCTGCTACTTCTGAAAGCTGTTGTTATGCCACTAACGGAAGTCGCGCGAGCTGAGGATGTCGCATCCTAGGTAAGAGCAGATACGGGTTTGTACGATGTTGGTGCGGTTGAACTGCTGTTGTACATGTATAGCCACTGATATGGTTGCAGTGTCAAAGTTGTTGTTGATTCGAAACAGGGAGACTCGTTGGAAATTACGACATTCCTCCAATAGCATCAGTTAAATTAGCACCAAATGTTATTGCTCATGTCGGAGCCGCGAGTGACATCAAGTTCGTGTGATGTTGTTACCGCCGCTTGAAGAACTCAGAGTTGTTTGGTGTTATTATAATTGTTGCAGAATTGAGTTATTGTTGCTGATTTCCAGGGGCTTCACAGTAGTAACAGGAAAATTGAGGAGTTAATTAACCCACGTACAATTTCGTAATAAGCTCGAACTGTGTAAGAATTGTGAAGATTCTCCAGAAGGCAAGTGACTGTTTTGCAAGATAAGGATCTGACTGCTTGAGGATCTGTCTGCAGACCAACTTGAATGAACTCCATATACTGTGGAATCAAAGATGCGCCAAACTTTGCTTTGAATAACCTTTCAGGGCACACAACTAGAGTAGTTTCAAGGCCAGACACATCAGATTGAGTCTGCAATGCATTGATTATGAGTGGGAGAGGGAATCGATTGACAAATTGTGTTGCGGAATCATCACTATGAGAACAAGGGTAGTGGGCAAAATCGGTAGCTGCTTCAAGGAGTTTAGGTTGTTCGTCCAGGGCTGCGTATTTTCGTTCAGTGTTAGTAACGTCGGCTTCTCGAAGGCAGGAGACCAACATCCGTCTCTTCAATACAAAAAAAAAGCTGCGACAATAACCAAACTTAAGTCTGAACCTCAAATTCAACCTCAAACCATCTTGCTGCTGCCACTTGCTCATCAACACGTAAACCGCACCAGTCGAAGAAATAATGAAATCAATGACATAACTAAACTCGTTGCCTGTTGAAACAGCTTACGAACACTTCTTTGCAAGATATGGATGATTGAGTTGTGATTTTTGAGTTACGGAGAGCCATCGTGAGTTTGTTCTTGAAAGAGTATTCATCTCCGGTGAAGGATGGTAGTACGAACAGAAAGTGCTTGCAAATGGTTAATAAAAATAACCCTCCTAGCCAGAAATCGACCGATATTAACTGCATCTACAACTTGCTTTCACTCTTGACAGAAAAAACCACAGATTTGGATTGCTACTGAATAAAGCTTGTGATGTGATGCCATCGACTGCCTGGGATTGTTGTTATTGAACTGAGTTGCTCCAAAATGCTGTGAGTTGAACCTCCGAATGAAGCAAATCGCGAATCGTTTGAACCTCAATGTGCGGTGAACTGAAAAAACTTTCTATGAACTTTCTTTTGACAACCGCTTCATCTTCAAAATCTCTCTGAGAAAATCTCTTCTTAGCAATCTCTATCGCCTTAAGCGTTTCCTCTTTGTCTTCTTCCAGCTTGAAACCAAATCACTTCACATCTGAACTGAAAAAGTAATCTACAAACAGCCCCAACATCATTTCCAATATCATACATAACCTCATTTCCATACCTCACTGGTGTTGAAGATGACCTAGATCGCCTCGTGTAGTTGAAAACTGAAGCAAATCTATGCTGAAGTAAGAACAAATCTAACTCTAATGTGAGGTGGTTGTGATTTTAGTGGGTTATTGATGGTGGTTCATCATTTTAGTGGTGAGTATGTGATTTATGGAGTGGTTTTTTCTTTTGTGTGTTTTTTTTCTGAAATGATAGAGAAATGATGGGTGATGATATTGAAGGAGAAAGTCTGTTATATAAGGAGAAAAGCAAAGGGGACGAAGGTTAGAGGAAGGAGGAGGTTGAAGAAGGTAATGGAAGTGGATTTCGGTTGAAATGAAAGGGAAGAAAGGAGATGAAGTGTAGTGTTTCGGCGATGCCGGTGAGGGAGAATTTCGTGGCGGCTGTGTAGGGTTTTCTTTTAGGGAAGAAGAAGGTGTAAGGAAAACGGATATGGTGATGAGGGTTTCATGAGATGAGGGATTCTAGGGTTGAGAATCTGGCGCCGATTTAGGGTTTTTTGGTGATGATGAACAGTGATTCCGATTTAGGGTTTTTTTGAAAGGGGGTGGCCCAAGTTAGGGCTCGATGAACAGTAACGTCCTAATTCTCTAGGGTATGTGAACAGTAGCTGACCTTATATACTATTTCTAAACCCTAATTTCCCCATCTAACCAACCGTGTTTCTCATTCAATCTTTTTCTATTTTTCTTTTAATTTTTGAATAATAAACTAAATTAATAAACCTATTTCCTATTTAATTTAATTCTAACTATTAATTACAATTTTAAATCTAAGCTAATTAATTAAAATCTAATCTAATTTTTTTAAAATAAATCCTAATTAAATTCTAACTCTATTGTTTTTAATCTATATTTTTTTTTAAAATTAAAATTTCTAAATTATAATTAAGTTCTATCTAATTAAAAAATTTTAAATTTAAATCCTAATTTCTAATTCAAAACTAATTTAAAAAATAAAAAAACATTATATTAACCTATCACGAGAAAAATGAAATTATATAAAAAAAAGATAGATATATATAAAAAACAAATGCCACGTGGCATACTCTTATTGGGCTAAAAAAGCGAAAAATACCTGTTTTTGCTGAAAAATACGCTACGCTGTATAAGCGAGGTAAATTAAAAACAAAGTCGGGCAAATGAGAATTTTAAAAAAAAAAGGTAGGGTAAATTAAAAACAAAGTCGGGCACGTGCATGCTTTGCATGTACTAGTGTCCCACAAAATCCACGCTCGGACGAGGTTCTTCTGGTTGACTTCTTTTTCAACCCTTTGGGTTGAGGGGGTTGTTGGTTAGTTGGATTGTCGACTCCGGGGACCGATCAATTGGAAGTTGGCTAAGTGAGGCCTCTTCAGGACATGATGATGCCACACCTTCTGGGTATCGTATCATCAGTCTTGAAAGTCTGTGACGCCGACGACCGCATAGGATGCCATACCTTGTGTCAGTTGATAGGACACTTACCTGTGAGAGGGATTGGGGCATGCAGGAAACTAGACCTCCAGACTACCTGGTTTTCTTAATATTGGATCAGTATGTGCGGTTACTTGGGGTTCTTCATCAGGACAGTGTTATAGATCTGTTGAGACCAGGTTGGAGCATTGTTATGGGTCTGTTGAGACCAAGTTTGAGCAGTATTGTGGGTCTGTTGAGGCAGATATTATGGATGGATCTCTTCAGCAATATATCACTTGATCCCTGTTGCATGTTTGCATATTGCATTGTTGCATATCATTAACGTGTGTCTGTGCTGCAGGTGCATTTCATACCCTCTGGTTCTAGTTGCCCGGATTTCTGTCTGCTGCTATTATGGATACTTTGAAGAAGACTGTGGCATACAAGTTGCCTACTCCAGATGTTACTTCTTTGCTTGGGTTGATGTCTTTAGCTGATGATGATGTGAAGAGAAGCTTCTGGAAGAGTTATGGGAAACTGCTTAGGCTGGTTTGCAAACCATCCACGTATGAGCTGAACGGATTGTACGCGCTTATGCAGTTTTATGATCCCCCGCTGAGGTGTTTTACTTTCCCTGACTTCATTCTGGCTCCGACCATGGAAGAATATGCTGAGGTCTTGGAGTTAACCATTCAGAACAGGGTACCCTTCATTCATATGGGTGCTGAGCCCAAGCTGGAGGATTTGGCTGTTGCTTTGCATTTAGATTCCTCAGAGTTGCTGTTAACCTCGTGGAATGGAGTTTCTGGTTTTTCTCTCAAGTTCTTGGTTGGGAAAGCACAAGAGTATGCCAAGAGTGGCTGTTGGGTTGTGTTTAATACTATCCTTGCTTTGTGCTTCTATGGCATTGTACTGTTCCCTAATATGCCTGACTTTGTTGATTTGGATGCATTCCACATATTTGCTTCAGGCAATCTTGTGCCTACATTGATTGGAGACTTCTATCACTCTCTGCATTATAAGAACGAGAATAGGAGGGGCAAGAACGTCTCTTGTTATGTGCCTTTGTTGTATATGTGGTTTGATAGTCACCTGCCCAAGAAGGGTATCTTTGCTGAGTATGCAGCTACGGTGGAATGGCCTGAGCGTCTGATGGGGCTTTCTTCAGAAGATGTTGTCTGGTTTGATAGGGATTTACTGGGATCTGAGATTATCTACAGTTGCGCCAGGTATCCCAACGTTCCCCTAATTGGGAGGAAAGGGTGCATTAACTACAATCCTTCATTGTTGATCAGGCAATTCGATTATGCTTTGAGAAGCCCGCCAAAAGAGGAGGAAGTGCATGAATCTCTGTACTTCATAGGTGATCTGAGTGAAGAATTGTTATCCAAGCTTCAGCATGCTTGGAATAACATCCACAAGAAAGGGAAGCCGTTGTTGGGTAAGAATGATAGTCAAGCCTATCCTCCGTACCAAGTCTGGATCCAAGATAGGGCAAAGCGGGCGCTGATGCCGTTTCCTGCAGTATTACCTCCTGCTCCCCTCATGGTTGAAGAGCCAACTACTGTGCCTATTGAGAGATATGAGCAGGTTGTGAAGGAGAAAGAAGAGCTGATGAAAGCCAACGAAAAGTTGGAAGGAGAGCTAGTGCAACTTAGGAGTGAAAGGAATGAAGCCGTATATCTTTCGAGCAGTAAACAAAGTTGGTGAACCAGTTAGGTGCAGAACTGACTGAACAACAAAAGAAACGTGAACGTTTAGGGATAGATTTCAAGAGTTCTCATGACATGCTGGAGTCCAAGAAGAAAGCACTTGATATAGCCTACCGGGAGATCTCTACATTCAACAAAACCTGGAATGCTACGCTGGCAAATAACAAAGAAAGAGAAGACAAACTGAAGCTGCAGATTTCTGAACTGGAAGATCCGTTGAAAGCTAGCCAGAAAAAGTTTGAAGAAGAGGTTATGCGGAGATACAACGTTCAGAATTCGTTGAACAAAGTTATCAAGCGTAAGAAAGAGTCTACATCCCAGAAGCGGAAGCTAGAGGATTGCTTTGGAGATGGTGTTTAGGAGGAATCCATTGGGGATCTCCAGCGTGTTATCAGGAAAAGAGACTCGCTCGTTGAAGGGTTTCTTTCTCAGCCGGACCATCCCAAGACCAAGAGATTGTTAGAGGAGTATTGGGCATATGGTCGCACTTGATTACCTTATGCACTGTTGTATATGCTTTATTTGCATTGTGCTGGCCATCACCAGGATTGTTGGTTGAGGTCATGCCTTCTTGTTATTGTACACTCAGTGATATTGTATTTCTGCCTTGTTGGGCTCTTTGCAGCAATATATGAGATGTTTTCTCCGTTGATGAATCTAAGCTTCTTCACTGTCACTGCACTGGCACTTTGGCACTAGAATCAGGGGTTGATCTCCCTAACGCACAGACACATATTGCATCTGCATATTCATTTTGCATTGTCCGTTACTTGTTGAATCTGTATCTTATTTCCTGCATCTCACAAGTTTTTCAGGATTGACGACTAAAGAATCCACCGCTACTCAACCAGGAACAACTGCAAGAAGATAATGGATCAAGTTCAAGTCGAGATGCAGGAAATCCATGAGAAGCTGACTCTGTTCATGCAAGCTATGAAGAGTATGGCCAAGGGCCAGGAGAATCTTCAGACCTTGGTGAAGCCGCTGCTGACGCGGACAAACGGAAATGGCAATACTGACCACATTTCTGTTGAAACTCCTCGCCGGGAGGATGAGATACCGGCAGTTGTTACTCCACCTGTTGTGACTGTCAATGGAAACACTGGTACTGGTGCAGGTGCTGGTACTGGTAATGGCAATACTGGAAATGGTGATGGGCATGTTGTTAACAACAAAGGAAACACTGGGGATGCCGATCAAGGATTCGTTGACAATGTTGGCTTCAGAAAAAATGGGTATGGCAATGTCAATCAGGACGGGAACTTCGGGTTCAACAACCAAGGCTTTGGTAATGACAGTTACGGCTACAATCAGGGGTATGGCCACGGTAATGGTAGATTCGGTAACATGAATAACAACGGCGCTGGAGTATTTCCTTTCAACAATGGTTTTGGACCTGCTAGGGTCAATCTAGGGTTCGGCAACCGAGGACAGGGTCTTGTGTTCAATCAGCAAGGACTTGGCCGTAACATGGGTTACGATGGGTATGACTAGAATGTGGATCACCAGGATGACGTTTTTTCGGGAAGAGGTACGGGACCTGAGGGCCCCATTGACCCTGTTCAGAGGATCAGAATGCTAGAAGAGCAGATGAAAGGTGTGGTTGATCAGAACTCCGCTGGGTTAGATATGACTACTATGGGGTTGGTACCAGGGCTAAGGGTGCCATTCAAATTCAAGGCTCCAACATTCGACAAATACAAAGGGGATACCTGCCCAAAGGTCCATGTACGTTCTTATTATAGAAGGATGTCGGCATATTCCAATGATGAAAGGATGCTCATGCATTTCTTTCAGGATAGCTTATCGGGGCCATCATTGGAATGGTACATGGGACTGGAGCCCACTCAGATTAGAAGCTGGAAGCAGTTGGCTGATGCTTTCATTATGCATTACAAATACAACAGTGATTTGGCGCCAAACAGAGTTCAGTTGCAGAGTCTGTCGCAGAAAAGCGGTGAAAGTTTCAAAGAGTACGCGCAGCGGTGGCGCGATATGGCAGCTCGGGTGCACCCTCCTTTGGTTGAAAGGGAGATGAATGACATGTTTGTGGGGACATTCACAGGAATGTACTATGACAAGTTACTCAATGTTTCGATGGGCAGCTTCTCTGATATGATCCTTATGGGAGAGAGGATCGAAAATGGAATTAAAATTGGAAAGATTCAGGCAGGCGAATCTACTTCAGCTGGGGGTGCGAGAAAAGCGTTCGGCGGAAGACGACAGGGGGATACAAGCGTTGTGTTTGGTGGTAGAGGTCGGGGCAGAGGTAGAAATCAGTACACTCAACCTCAACAAATAGCCAGTGTTACTATTCCAATTCCTCAACAACAACAACAGCAGCAGCAACCACAGCAGCAGTAAAGGTAGAATCAGGGTCAAAGAAGGTTTCAGAATGCAAAGCCGAAGAGGGTATTTGATAAGCCTCCGTCGACATATGCAGAGCTTCTTCAGACACTGCTGGGTTTGAATTTGGTTGAGAAAAGAACATTGGAACCGCTTACAGGACGGGTGCTTCCTTATGGGTACGACGCTAATAAGCACTGCGAATTCCATTCTGGGGCGCCCAGACATGATGTAGAATCTTGTCATGCTTTCAAGCATAAAGTTCAAGACTTGTTGGACAGTAAAGCCATCAACTTTGGCCAGGTGGGGCCCAATATTGTACAACAGCCTATGCCTAATCATGGGACAAATGCTATCTTAACAGAAGAAGGTTTGAACTTGGTGATGGATGTTAACGAACTGAAGACACCATTGAGGGAGGTGAAAAGCAGGTTGCTCAGAGGGGGAGTATTCCTCGGCTGTGACGAATACTGTTTAGGGTGTTGGACCCAACCCGAGGGTTGTACTGATTTGAAGCAGGGCATTCAGGCCATGATCGACGAAGGGACCTTGCAATTTGATCGAATTGCGGTTGAGAAGCCTGTGGAGGCATTATGTGATGAGAAGAATGATATTGCAACAGTGACGATCCCGAGGAAGACTATAACAATAACGGCGTCCGCCCAGCGGCCAACTATTACAATTACCAAAGCAGGGCCGGTTCCCTTTGAGAGTACGAAAGCTATCCCGTGGACATACGGATTAGAAGCATATTGCAATGGTGAAAAGATTGTGATGAATAGCCAGCCAGCTGGGCTGTTGATAAATTCGTTGCAACGGGGGGCATGACCCGTAGCAGAAGGATCTTTAGCTCACCTGAAATAGAAGCAGAGAGATTGGCCAAAGGCAAAGCCAAGGTAAATGAAAGCGGGCCTACTCAGTCGAAAGAAAAGGATACGTCACTCAAGGACGTAGAGGAGTTCATGAGACTGATTCCCAAAAGCAACTACCAATATGTTGAACACCTACAGCAGAAGCCGTCAAAGATTTCTATCTTGTCGTTGTTGTTATGTTCCGAGGCCCACCGGAACGCCTTGCTAAAGATCCTGGATACGTCATTTGTGCCTCAAGAAGTTTCTGTAAACCAGTTAGAGGGGGTAATGGCGCATGTCAATGCTGGACATAGCCTGGGTTTCACATATTTTGATCTAACACCCAGGGGTCGAGAGCACAACATGGCTTTGCATATATCGGTGGAATGTCGGGGCACCGTAATGTCGCATGTATTGGTGGATACTGGATCGTCGTTGAACTTATTGCCAAAGAAAGCCATGATGAAGTTGGACATACGGGGAATTATTTGCACGCCCAGCGATTTGGTTGTGAGGGCGTTTGACGGGACGAAAAGATCAGTGTTTGGGTCAATAACATTACCGCTTCAGGTGGGGCCGAAAATTTTTGATATCGAATTCTACATCATGGATATCCACCCAGCTTATAGCTGCCTTCTTGGGCGCCCATGGATCCACGCTGCAGGGGCCGTAACGTCCACATTGCATCAGAAGTTGAAGTACATGGTGGGTGATAGCATTGTTACCGTTTGCGGGGAGGAGGACATTTTGGTCAGTCACCTGTCATCGTTCAGATATGTTGAGGTCGACAGAGAAATACACGAGACACCTTGTCAAGCCTTCGAGGGGTTTCGGATTAAAGACAAAGCTCAGGGTCCCAGCAAAATGCCAGAGGTGACCGTGTCGTCCTACAAGGAAGCTCAAGCTTTAGTGCAGACTGGTGAGACTAAAGGCTGGGGGCAGGTTTTGGAGATTCCCGTGAAGAATGACAAGTTTGGGCTAGGGTATCGACCGACGTCGTTAGCGTCATCTTCAGGAACGCCCAGGTTCAAGGGACCGATAACGATTACGCCAAGCGGGGTGTGCTTTGAGACAATCAACGCTATTTCCGATGCTGAGGACGGAGATAGTGACTGCGATATGGACGCGTGGATCAAGCCAAGCGTGCCAGGACAAAGTCTCTGCAACTGGTCCATCTGGGAAACTGTCCCAGTGACTCCTAAACAGTAATGATTTATTTTGTCAATTGTTGAACAATCCTATGTCCTACCCGGGGCATAGTGATTTTACCTTAGGGCTACTTTATTATGTGTATTGCACTGTTTTAATCATGAAATAAAGGCGTTTTTCATATACAAATATTGTGATCCCTGTTTTTCTTGTTTTACTTTAACAATAAATGGCAACGTGGTTATTTGCTTTGTTTGCGTGTTGAAGCGTTTAACCATTTCCTTTGCAAGACTAATATTTCAGATGACATCTCCTACGAACCGCCGATGACTCGTTTCGACTTCGAGCACCCGGTATTCCAAGCAGAGGAAGAGATTGTTGAGGATAGCGACTTGCCAGAGGAGCTGACTCGTTTGTTGAAACAGGAAGAGAGAATCATTATGCCTCATCAGGAGGAAATTAAGATTATCAACTTGGGGTCGGAAGAAGTTGTGAGAAATATCCGTATAGGGGTTGCGCTGCAGAGCGACATCAAGCAAAGGCTGATTGAGATACTGCAAGAGTATAGTGATATATTTGCTTGGTCGTACGAGGATATGCCTGGGTTGGATACAGACATGGTTGTGCACCGTCTACCGCTGCGAAAGGAATGTCCGCCTGTTAAACAGAAACTCAGGAGAACCAGACCAGACATGGCTGTGAAAATCAAGGAGGAAGTTCAAAAACAGTGGGATGCTGGTTTCCTAGCTGTTACACCTTATCCGTCATGGGTCGCTAATATAGTACCAGTGCCGAAGAAAGACGGTAAAGTGCGAATGTGTGTAGACTACCGTGATTTGAATAGGGCGAGCCCGAAAGACGACTTTCCACTTCCTCACATTGATGTGCTGGTTGATAACACTGCTCAGTTCTCCGTATTCTCCTTCATGGACGGCTTCTCAGGCTATAATCAGATCAAAATGGCACCAGAAGACATGGAGAAGACTACCTTCATTACTCCCTGGGGAACATTTTGCTACAAAGTGACGCCCTTCGGACTGAAGAACGCTGGGGCAACATATTAACGTGCTATGACGACTCTCTTTCATGACATGATGCACAAAGAGATCGAATTTTATGTTGATGATATGATTGCCAAATCCCAGACGGAGGAGGCGCATTTGGTTAATCTGCTGAAATTGTTCAAATGGCTTAGGAAGTTCAGGTTGAGACTGAACCCTAATAAGTGCACCTTCGGGGTGAGATCGGGTAAACTGCTGGGGTTTATTGTAAGCGAAAAGGGAATAGAGGTTGATCCTGCTAAGATAAAAGCGATACAAGAAATGCCAACGCCTAAAACAGAAAAAGAAGTGCGTGGGTTTTTAGGGAGGTTGAACTACATCGCTCGGTTCATATCTCACCTAACTGCGACATGCGAGCCGTTATTCAAGTTGTTGAAAAAGGATCAGGTGTTGACCTGGAATGAAAATTGTCAAAAGGCGTTCGACAAGATAAAAGAATACTTGCAGGAACCTCCTGTTTTGATACCCCCAGTGGCCGGGAGATCTTTGATTATGTATTTGACGGTTCTTGAGGAAAGTATGGGTTGTGTTCTCGGTCAACACGACGAGACCGGACGTAAAGAGCATGCGATATACTATTTGAGTAAGAAGTTTACCGACTGTGAGTCCAGATACTCAATGCTCGAGAAGACGTGTTGCGCGATAGCCTGGGCCGCCAAGCGTTTGAGGCAATACATGCTAAATCATACAACCCTGCTAATTTCAAAGATGGATCCAATCAAATATGTGTTTGAGAAGCAAGCACTCTCTGGAAGAATTGCCCGATGACAGATGGTGTTAACAGAATACGATATCCAATATGTCTCGCAAAAGGCTATTAAAGGTAGTGTTCTGTTAGAGTACCTTGCGGAGCATCCGGTTGAGGACTACCAATCGATGAGGTTTGATTTTCCTGACGAGGATATCATGTACCTGAAAATGAAAGATTGTGAAGAACCGTTGTCGGACGAAGGACCAGAGTTGGGTTCCAAATGGCAGTTGATATTTGACGGAGCAGTTAATTCTTATGGTAGCGGAATAGGTGCAATTATCACTACTCCTCATGGGTCGCACATCCCATTTACTGCCCGATTGACTTTTCCTGTTACAAATAATGAGGCTGAATATGAGGCTTGCATCATGGGTCTGGAAGAAGCCATTGATTTGCGAATCAAGAACCAGGATGTATACGGAGACTCGGCTCTAGTGGTGAATCAGATTAAAGGAGAATGGGAGACACGTCAGCCCAATTTGATACCCTATATGAATTATGCAAGGAGGTTGTTGCCTTTCTTTGACATGGTGGAATTGCATCACGTGCCGCGAGCAGAAAATCAGATGGCTGACGCCCTGGCGACATTGTCTTCAATGTATAAAGTTAACTTCTGGAACGAGGCTCCCAGGATTGTTATCTCTCGGCTTGATAGGCCTGCCTTCATATTCGCCATTGACGAGGCTCCCGATGGTAAACCCTGGTATTTTGACATCTAAAATTTCCTGAAGAACAAGGAGTATCTGGCTGGGACATCCAGTCGAGATCATAAGACTCTCAGGAGGTTGGCTGGCAATTTCTATCTGAATCCAGACGGTGTCCTATACAAAAGAAACCATGACTTGGTGTTGCTACGCTGTGTAGATGAGAAAGAGGCGCAGTTGCTCATGGAAGAGATACATGAGGGTACATTTAGTACACATGCTGGTGGGCATGCTATGACGAGAAAACTGCTGCGGGCGGGTTATTATTGGCTAACTATGGAAACAGATTGTTTCAAGTTTGCAAAGAGGTGTCATAAATTCCAGATTTATGCCGACAAGATCCATGTGCCTCTAAGTCCTCTGAATGTGATGTCATCACCATGGCCTTTCTCGATGTGGGGGATTGATATGATTGGCAAGATCGAGCCCACGACATCAAACGAACACCGGTTCATTTTGGTGGCAATTGATTACTTCACCAAATGGGTGGAAGCAGCATCATATGCCAATGTGACCAAACAAGTGGTAGCCAGATTTACCAAACGAGATATTATCTGCAGATATGGAATCCCTGAGCGGATTATCACTGACAACGGTTCGAATTTGAATAATAAAATGATGAAAGAGCTGTGTCAGAATTTTAAGATTGAGTATCACAACTCTTCTCCTCACCGGCCCAAGATGAATGGCGCTGTCGAAGCGGCCAATAAGAACTTAAAGAAGATTGTTCAGAAGATGGTTGTGACGTATAAGAACTGGCACGAGATGTTACCTTTCGCTTTGCACGGTTATCGTACGGCGGTACGCACATCAACCGGGGCAACCCCTTTCTCATTGGTATACGAGATGGAGGCGGTGTTACCGTTGGAGGTCGAGATTCCATCCCTGAGGGTTTTACGTGATGTCCAACTCGACGAGGCAGAATGGATTAAAGATAGACTGAATCAGCCCAGCTTAATGGATGAGAAAAGACTGGCTTTTCTAGTGTACGGTCGGTTGTGTCAGAGCCGGATGAAGAAAGCTTACGATAAGAAGGTGTGCCCTCGAAGCTTTCAGACGGGCGATCTTGTTTTGAAAAAGATTCTCCCACCACAAACAGATCACAGGGGCAAGTGGACTCCCAATTACAAAGGTCCCTACGTTGTCAAAAAAGTCTTCTCTGGAGGAGCCTTGTTACTATCCACCATGGATGGTGAGGACTTTACGTCTCCTGTGAATTCAGACGCAGTTAAAAAATACTTTGCTTGAAAGTGACCCGCTGGACAGTAAAAAGAGAGTCCAGGAAAAAATGGGGCATCCCGGCGAACCATAAAAAAATGAATAAGAGGTTCAGGCAAAAGTTAGGGATAAAATTGAAAAGTTGTACACCCGCGAGGTCGAATATTGTTTTGTATTTTCTTTATGCTTCTTGTGCATATATTTATGTGTGGTTGTGCCTAACTTCCTCTTTACAGGAGTTGCATCCAGTGTACAAAACTTTGCCTATTCAGAGGCCCGTTATCAATAAAACGTGTTATTCAGTAATTGATGCTTGTTCTTTACTATTTTGTTTGTGAAAGACGCCGATGTTTTTGATAAACTTGCACTTACATAATCTTGACGGCCCCTGCCAATAATTGCTAAAACTTCGAATTGACTGAAGTGAGGTCACAGATGCTAACCCGGATAGATTCTGTTGTATAGGCATGTTTTGTCTCGTTTGTGTTTTGCAGGGTTCTTACCTTCGGAGCAAACGGTCAGGAATTGTATTCCCCAGCTTAGGTCGCTTGACGTAAGACCTGACTCCAGTTGATGTCATTCCTCAGCTAGTCGCAGCTTATCCCCTGAGAGCAGAAATGACATTTATCCCTTCTCGGAGGAGGGGATTATTTTCCCCAGGAGAGTGTCCTCATGGAAAGCCGTCCATAGGATTAACCCCAGCAAGTCAAAATCAATGTCCTTAGCAGAGGTTGCGCCCCTCGGCGAATCGAATATGTGCACGTTTAATCTCCAGCATGGGAGATTCCCGCAATAGTTAACCAAGTTGTTGGTTCGAAAGGTTTATGTCCACGAAGGATGGTTTTCTTGCTCCCCGCAGGTCGTCATGCCATTGACAGGATGTTGATCCTCAGCGGAGTGGTAACTCTGAATGTGTAAACTGTGCCCAGACAGTGTGCTTTGCCCATAAGTGTCGCTTCTTCCCCAGCTAAGTTTGTTCACCAGCAGGGTCTTTGTTCTTTCCTCCCAGTGGAAGTCGGTGTTTAATCTCTCCCCGACAGAGTTGGTTGTGTTTCCGGCATTTATTTTACCGGAATACCTTATGATACTTGTTCTCCCCAGCGGAGTTGGCTTTATCCTCAACATTCATGTTGTTGAGACATCACTATCAGAGTGGCCCCGGCAGCTTGAGCCTGCATTTGCATATATCGTCATATTTGCATCTACTCAAACGCGTAGCATTTCCGTGCCGTACGGAGCATTACGCCATTTTCAAACATACGCATTTTTGAAACATAAATCAGGTTGGTTAACCTTTTGCTTTCAGGTGTGTTTTCTCAGCAGGAGTATGGAGTTCTAGCTCAGATCTATTACCAGGTATTCGAGGTCTCGCCGTGAGACGTGTGATGATACGGTTCATCTTACTATTTTTCCCCACAGAGTTACCTGGTTAAGTTTCTCTTTGTCCTCGAGCAGAGTTATTTGTTTAAATTTCTCTTGTTTTCCCCGCCAGAGTTGCTTGTCGAGGTTTCTCTTATCCGGCCAACGGATTATTTTCTTCAAATTTTTTGTTACATCATCACCAGAGGGTTTCATGAATCAAATTGATGCCGGTTATCGGAGCAGGCGTCCGACCGTTTGGTTTCCAAATATCCCCAGTAAAGTCCTCCTCAAAGTCGCTGTCACGTCAGTGCTAAAAGGTTTGTGGGTTGGGACCAATGGAGGTAGCTACTGCAGAGATAAGCAGAGAAACTGTATTCGAAGTATCCTCCCGTATGGATAAACGAATGTATTTTCCTATTGGTTGACAGAAGTATTTCCCGGAAGTCGCCAAAATTTTATTGCCTATGTTGATAGGAGTTCCTCGTGTCGACGAGATATGAGTCCTGACGTGGACAATTTATTCCTGTATTGACGAGATTTCTTCGTGTTGGCGAAGTAGGTGTCCTAACGTGGATAGATTTATTTCCTCGTGTTGACGAGATGTGCTAGTCCTAACGTGGACAAATTTGATTTCTCCGTGTTGACGGAATGTGAAGTCCTGACGTGGACAAATTGATTACTCTTCATGTTGACGAAATGGTGTCCTGACGTGGACCATTTATCCCCAGCAGATATATTTCATCGTATTGGCAAAATGTGTGTCCTGACGTGGACAAGTTTATAGTTCATCGTGTTGACGAGATGTGCGAGTCCTGACGTGGACAAATTTATCTTTCTTCGTGTTGACGAAAAGGTGTCCTGACGTGGACAATTTACTCCTATGTTGATAGGAATTCCTCGTGTTGACGAGATGCGAGTCCTGACGTGGACACGTTTACCGTTCTTCGTGTTAACGAGATGTGAGTTCTGACATGGACAAATTTATTTCTCTTCATGGTGACGGGTTGATTTCTCCGTGTTGATGGAATGTGAGTCCTGACGTGGACAATTTATTCCTAACGTGGAAAATCTATTCCTAACATGGACAATTTATTACTAACGTGGACAATCTATTCCTAACGTGGACAGTTTATTCCTAACGTGGACGATTTATTCCTGACGTGGACAATTTATTCCTATGTTGATAGGATCCCCTCGTGTTGACAAGATGCAGACAACTCATCCCCAGCGAAGTCGCCGGGATTTCTCCGTGTTGACGGAATGTAGCGTCCTAACGTGGACAAAGTTTTATTCCTATGATGATAGGATTTCTCCGGGTTGACGGAATGTGGAGTCCTAACGTGGATAAATGCTGTCGAGATTTCTTCGTGTTGACGAAACAAGCGTCCTAACATGGACAAAGTTCTATTCCCGTGTTGTTGAGATTTCTTCGGGTTGACGAAATGTGAGTCCTGACGTGGACAGATTTGTGTTTATTCGTGATTTGACGAAATTTGGGTCTAGATGTGGACAAGGTTACTCTTGTGAAGACAGAATCTCTATTCGTGTTGACGAATTTGTTTCTCTTCTTGTGTTGACAAGGTTGGTCCAGTTGTGGACGGAGGTGTTTTGCAAAAAAATGTTCAGTGTCTGTGGCGTTACATAGATGGTTGAAGTTGAAATCAGAATTATTATCAGCCGTTGGATCAGCTGTTGCCGTAACAACTAGATTCAGATAGGGGATGTTGTTCCCCAAGCAGTCCAGTTTATTTCTGCGGTTGGCAAATTTTTGGGTTTCCTTGGTATTCAACCGTCTCGTACCTCGATTGTTTGAAGGCCGTTCGCTCTTCACCCAGTCGGGTCCAAGCCGTTTGAATAGGGGCAGCTGTTACACCCCAAAATTTGCTCAACCTTTTCTTGCCTGATTTGTGTTTCATTGCATTTCATTTGCATAGTTACATCATGTACATAGTCTAATAATTTGCATATTATAGCATAGCATGCATCCAATAAGGGATCAAGGATTTCTATCAAGAGAAGAGCCTAGCAAGAGGTGTTATCCAAGATGAGAAGTCATCCAAGTCATCAAGAAGTGATTTGAAGTCTTGAGGTTTGAGTGTCTATATGTGAGTTTTGCTCCTATCTTGAGGGATATTGAGAATCATCAGTGGGATGTGAAACATGGAATGTGAATTTGAGGTGTGTATGGATCTCATGGGATGCCTAGAGGGCAATATTGAAGCTGAGACAAGTCATTGATTCAAGTATGAGAGCCACAGTTGAGGTGCAGTCAACTAGGGTTTCATCTGGGTCAACCCTAGTTCAATTGTGCAAAATTAGAGAGCATCAAAGCCTACTTAGAAGTCATGGGATTCATGAATTGGTATGTTGATACATGTGTGGTGTTGTTCCAAGGTTAAGCAAAGAAAGATCAAGAATGTGGGAAGTTGCTAAATTAGGGTTTCAGTGTAAAATCCCCTATTTAGTGCCTAACTTCAAAGCCACATAAGTCAAAATAAATGTTTCAAATGGATCTTTGGCCAACATGAAACTTGTAGAGCATCTCAATACCTTTAATTTGAGTACTAGAAGTCCTCAAGGGGATTTATAGAACTCAAGTTATGGTTCTTGCAAGTTACAGGTCATCAGAGGACTATGAAATTTATCTGTGAAAGTCACTTGACTTCCAAGCAACTTTTTCCCTTCAAGGAGGTTTCAAATGGATTCTTGGCTAACATGAGAGTTGTAGATCTTGGTCTTATCTTTCCATAGAGTTCTAGAAGTCCTTGATAGGATTTGTAGAACTCAAATTATGATCTTTGCAAGCCAGGGGTATTTTGGGTATTGATGATTATAGGTCATTTGTGATCATAGGCCATTTTCACCAACATAGAGGCCTCAAATGAAGTTTTTTTCAACTATAAAGTTGCTCAAAATAGGGTTTTAACCTTGACCATGAATCAAGGAGGCTTTGAAATGGCTCATAGAAGAAGTTGGTTTGAGAAATTTTGAAAAGGAAGAAATTAAAGTGATTAAAAGGCCAAAATTATGGAAAAATTGATATGTGACCAAATAATGCAACATTATAGGTCAAATTGATCAGAAAACATATTTTGGAAAGGATGGAAATATTACTTTTTGGATTTGAGGCCATTTTCACTCATTTCCACTTTGTTACTTAAGGTTGAAGTAACACATCAATACATGGCCATTGGATCAAAAACAAGGAAACAATCATAGCCATTCAATTCTAAATATCATAAGGGGAGAATTTCAAGCAAGATGGTGAGCTAGAACAGAGCAATTCCCAATTTTCACATATGAGATTTTCAAGGAATATGAGAAATTGAATTTCTCATTCAGTTAGTTACAAAAGGTTCTAGAGGTTTCCAACAACTTCTATATAACATATGCATTAGATTCAGATCAATTTTTGGCAAGGATTGAGCAAGGAATCAGAGAGAGCAACTGAATTTTCCCAACTGCTTCTCAGAATCGGGTTTTGGAATTGAAGAGGATTCAGTGCAAATTGACCATTGTAGAAGCCTGGGGGAGTGTTCTTGAGTGATTCTGGAAAGAATTGGAGGGTGGATCGAGCAAAACCACTATCTGTTCATCTCTCAAAGCCAGGTTCGCAACTTTCATTTTCTGCTCTAATTTATAGGTAATTGCTTAGGTTTTGATAGTGGGAGAGGTTAGTGATGATGCTTAGGTGGATTTAGGCACAAGAATTGGACAATTAGAGACCAAATTAGTGTGATGCCATTTTCTGTTGAAGCTTATATCTCCTTGTTCTTGAAGTTTTAATGGTGTTTGAATAGTTAGAATTGAAGCCTGAAGAATGTAGTTCATGCTAGGATCTTTAATTTTAATAATTGCAACGATCAAGATTTGGTGATTTTTTTGCAACTTCTATCGGGTTTTGAGTTAGGGTGAGAATCAATGGAATTGGAGTGCATATTTGAACTCAGGGGATGATTTTAAGTGAGATAGGGTGTTTCAGTTTTGTGTGTGATGCATTTTTGGGATTGTCTCGCCGGAGAAGACGGTGGTGCATAGCTCAGGCCACCGTCCTGAATATTTCCCTCCCAGTTTGAATTTTTGGGGAAGATGAAGTTTTAGCCATTGATTTGTGTTTGACCTTTGACTAAGAACCTGAACCAACGGCCACGATCGTGTTTCACAAGCTGAAGAGGGTGAGTTTAATCAAAACTCACCATTTCATTTAATCTGAGTTGGATGGGCTTAAGTTATTCTTGCTTTCCACACCCCTAGTTTGGGCCCAATGAGAAAATGCACTAAAATGTATTGCTATTTTCCACAACGTTTTTTCATTTTCCTTTTTTTTTCTGATTTGTTTTTATTTGGTTTTAGGCCTAGTGACAGATGCGCTTTTCACACCCTCTTTTTAGCCCAGGTTTGGTTTATAATTGGTTTACATTGCTATTTGCAACGCAGTTTTCTTCATTTTCTTTATTTTTTCTTTTATTTTTATGTTTTGCATATAGTTAGGAATAAATTCACAATAATTAGGAAAATTAGTCTATTTAATCTAGGTTTTTTTCCCCTTACTCCTTAAAGAGTCTAGAATTTAATAGGATAAAAAAAGAATTAATTCATGCATTTTATATTTTAATTGCATTTGTTGAAGTTTAGTTCATTTCATTTTGAATATGGCTGATATGTGTTTTTGTTGATTTTGGTATGGGTGTTTGGTGTATAATTTTGAGGTGATTCTTTTTGGAATAGATAGCTTAGATACGCATGTATCCATAGTAATTTTCTCATATTTTTGTGAGATAATTTTAGGCTAGTTTGAACATTGAACAATAGGTGGTGTAGAATTAGGGTTTTAGGATAGTACCCTTAGGTTTAGGGCATAGTTTTAGGTCCAAATGAATGGTTAACCCCCTGGTTTTTGTATGGAATATTCTTAAGAGGTTTAGGAACCCTTAGAATTTTTCCTAGGATTTTACAATCACATTTGGTATTTTAATTAGAATTAGTTTTAGGACTAACTTCTAGGTGTTTCTGATGAACTAACTTGACTAGTTTAACTCAATAGTTTCCCTTAGATTAGGGTGGTGGTGCTCTTGTGCTTGGATGAAGTTGAAGACCAATTGAAGATGCTTTGGGGATGCTTGATGGAGCTTGAATTTGAAGATTTTCTCATCTTGTGGAGTGCTTGTCTGGAGCTTAGGGTAACTAGGGTTTTAGGAAGAGCATTAGATTAGTTTTGTTTCTTTCTTCAAACATGGAGTATATTGTTCATCTCCATTCAATCCAATGACATAAAGTCCTCTGAAAGAAGTCAGGTATTCTAATTCAAAAAATCACTATCCTTTATGTACTTGCTCTCTCTTTACTTTGTTTCTTACTTTGCCATCAGAGTACCTTGTAGGTACACCCCCTCCTATTCACCTCTACCGGCGAATTAGGAGCTCACAACGCGTTTCGGTAAGATCAGTGGCGTCGTCTATGAGAACTTTTACTTCTCTGTTTTTTCTTCCTCAGAAATCAAAGAACCAAAGCATCTCAACTTTCATCGATCATGGCCAGTCCACGCGTTGACGATAACGTTCGTGAAACTGCCTTCACCACCTTCACCAACGGAGACGACCATGACCCCGACATGGCTGTCCCCGTCGAGGAGGGTGACCCCAGGGACAGGCGCACCCCATCTCCCTCCTCCAGCAATGCGGACAAAACCACCCAACGATTCGACATTCTGTTTGTTTTCCAACCCATTCCTATGTGGTCCAACGCCGACCCGACCATGGTGGCCTTGTTCGCTGCGATCAACAATACAAACCTAATGATGTTCCAAAAAAATGAATGCATCGGGATGCTAGAAAAGGAACGGAAATCACGCTCTCCCTCGCGGAGACATAGGCGCCCAATTTCTCGTAGCTCATCCCTGAGAGGGCGAGAAACATTTCCTTTTTGTCTCCCGCAAAGACATCAACAAGACGAATCTCGAAGCCCCTCGTCGTGACAACATGGACGTCGCCCACAACTTGTTAGCTCCTAAATTTGACGCCTCAGCTAGAAAGAAAGTTTCCAAACAAAACGGCACACCTAAAACCTTGAATACAACAAAATGGTCGAAAGGAGGAAGAAGCTAAGTCGAAAGACCCACCCCGAGGCCAAGGGTTCGACTGCCTGCCAATAACGAATGGTGCGTCGAAGTATTTGAAATTTGAATGTTGGAGGAAGCGGTTTTACTTATGGAAAATGGAGGGAAACACGTGTCACCTTATGAATGATGGATCCATGCATTTAAGACAAGTGGCGGAAGGAGATTATGTTGGAAGTTATTAGAGGTTATTTTTTGTTACTATAAATAAAAGTGTCTTAGACACATCCAAAATGTGTTGTAATTTACTATTTGTGCAAGTCACTCCTAAATTTACTCAAAGTATCTGAGTGTAGAGGAAAGAGTACCAAGGAGAATGTACGTGATGTAAACACACCATCTTTTAAACTTAATGCAATTTATTTGTTTTTACTTTAAGTTTTACAAAGTCTTTTACTGCCTTTATTGTCCTTAACCTTCTTTACTCTTTACCTTACTTTTTTCCCTTTACGCAATTCTTTCTTCTTCGCCCTCAAACTAAATTCACCTTTACCAAAAAAACCTTCTTTTTTTTATTAGAAGCCTTATTTTACCTGCAAATCAACCCGTAGTCGAATAGATGTTCTTTTAGGACTCTGTTTATCCCAGCCTTATTCGAGTGTGGAACTTGGATAAAGTCTCAAAACCAAAAAATATATCTTATAGCACATGTCCTAGGATCAATTTGATTGATCCTGTGAGTCACCAAAGTTAGATTTGGAAGATCAGCGGTTGTTTTCCGATTTTCAAGGGAAACAAAATGGCACGCCCAGTGGGACAGTGCTAGGAAATCTATTTTATAAAACTAAACTTATAAGAGATTCTGCAGTCTTACAGGTCCTTTTTCTTTGTAAGAGGGTAAACTTTTATGTTACTGAGAAGTGGTAAAATTACCGCTGTAAACGAAGAGACGCGATCCAGAAGAAGCAGTGAGAACATGGCTACAGATACAAACCAGCCAGATAACTCTAACCAGCGAGGAGACAGTTCTATCAAAGGAATAAGAGACGAGGGAATTCCCCCTTCGATACCGTCAACTGGAGACCAGACGGTGCTTCCTGTGAGGCCAGTGCCGACGCCTTCAGCGCTTGGAGTGGGATCGACGGTGATAAGGCCTTATACTCAACCAGTGTTAGAATACATTGGTCACCAGACGTCAAATCCTCAGATTGTGTTAGGGGGGAGTTCGACGTTCAGGCAGTTTGTGCCTCCTGGCTTTTCACAGTCACCCAGAAACCCTTCATATGGGATGCCCACTGCTATGATGCAAGGACTCTAAAGTGTGCCCCCTATATTTTCAGATCAGGCGATGGCTTCGCCACTGCAAGGGTCGGGGTCAGGCGTGAACATGAGTCGAAACCCCCAGAGTTTAGGGTATTCGACACAAGGCTCCAATTTGACCAACACATCAGTGGCGTGTTTGAGAAAGCAGATGGATGAAAGTAACTTACAGATGGTTCAGACTTTGTTGCAAACCATGGGTGAAATATTTCAGCCATTAATCCAAAATACAACCCAGACCAACCAACAAATGGCGGTACAATTAACAAGATTGGCTGAATTCATGGGGGTGCCTCCCTTAGCCAGAAATCAGGCCGCAATAGCGAACACCCCGTGAGATAACCTGGCGAACGTGACAGAAGTCGATGTAGGAAACCAAGGAAGGGTAGTCCCTCCGGTAGTCGAAGAGCTTAGGGAAGAGCCATTGCAGAACCAACCCCGTGGCTTGGGAGAAAGAAATCCAGGGTTGGTGGTTGTGAATCGAAACCAAGACGCAGACAATGTAGTCCAGCATGTTCGTCGAAACAACATAGCCGTAGACAATAGTCTAGCGGCCATGGTTGAGAGAATTATGGCCAGAAATGGGTTAAACACCGGTTTTACTAGGCCAAATTACACTTCACCTATAGTAGACTATATCCTTCAGGCAGAGTTACCTCCTAGGACGAAAGTGCCTAAGTTCACTAAGTTCTCAGGAGATACGACGGAATCCACCGTCGAACATGTGGCTCGTTACTTAATTGAGGCTGGAGAGATAGCGAACGACGAAAGCCTTAGGATAAAAACTTCCCAAGTTCTCTTACTAAGAACGCCTTTACCTGGTTCACCACGATCCCCCCCAACACGATATGTAACTGGACCCAGTTAGAGCGTTTGTTTCATGAACAGTTCTATATGGGTCAGACTAAAATTAGTTTAAAAGAGCTAGCTAGCGTGAAGCGTAAATTCTCTGAACCCATAGAGGAGTACCTTAATAGGTTCCACTTGCTTAAGGCCAGATGCTTCACGCAGGTCCCTGAACATGAGTTGGTCGAAATGGCCGCTGGCGGCCTCGACTACTCTATTAGGAAAATATTGGACACCCAGTACCTAAGGGACATGGCCCAATTAGCCGATCGGGTTCGACAACTCGAAAGACGAAAAGACGAAAAGGCTAAATTCAATAAAAATAAAAAGATAGCTTTTGTCGAATTCAATGATAACTTCGAAGGCCTGGGTGACGAGCCCATGAGTTTCGACGATGGCGAAGTGGATCTTGCTGAACTCAAGCAAGGGCCACCTTACTTATGCAAAGTATTAGCTCCTCCACAAGGGAAGAGTTATGTCGAATCTGAAAAGAATGATAGGTTC
This sequence comes from Lathyrus sativus, assembly GCA_963859935.3. Lineage (NCBI taxonomy): Eukaryota > Viridiplantae > Streptophyta > Magnoliopsida > Fabales > Fabaceae > Lathyrus > Lathyrus sativus. The sequence continues at coordinate 129,817,616 of OZ012739.1, forward strand.
CCAAAGAAAACATATACCTTTGACATCACAAAATGTGATGAAATCTTTGATTTGTTAGTTAAGGATGAACATATGATAGTGCCTCCTGGCGCCAAAATGTCATCCATAGAGCAAAGGAAGAAAAGAGGGTTTTGTAAATATCATAATTTCTTGGGTCATAAAACATCTCAATGTTTTCTTTTCACGGACCTCGTTCAAAATGCGATCCAAGAGGGACGTCTAAAGTTCGGGGAAAAAGCTGGTGGCCAAATAAGGGTCGACTCAGATCCTCTACAGACGGCAGACGCAAACTACACGGAGCCAATCGAGGCTAATATGATCGAAGTTGTCAGTGGTTACGACTTCTCAATCGAAGTAACGGAGGTTGCTGGCAATCCCATAGACGAAGCGGTGATGGCGAAGGTTACCATCAATTTCGGACAGGAGAACTATGTCAAAATGGAAGTTGATAGCTGTGACCAGAGGGGTGAAACCAAGGGCCCAAGCGACAGGAACAATCTGGGTTGGGAAATAGTGACCAAGGAAACAGCTGATGACTTTGTTAAGATCAATGAAGCTACCAAAGGCATGGAGTTAAGTCTGAAAAAGCTTAACTTGGCCAAAGAAATTGAGATTAACATGGTTCAAATCACTCAGCATGAGGAGGTAGCGGATAGTGAGTCAAACTACCAGGAAACACACACAAGGGAAGCCTACCCAGAACAAGAGGAATCCATCGTTTCTTTCCTTCACCGCTGCCAACAAAAGGGTTCTAGTGTAAGGCTCTGTCCCCGATGCAGCGCCATATTCGACAAGAAGGCTGCACAAAAATTGGAGGGGACATGTAGGTTGAAGCAAGAAAGCGAAAGGTCAAGATTCGACCCTCGAAGAGGCCTCCAACAGAGATCTAACCCTCGCATAAGGCCTCCAATGAACAAGTCCACTAGCTTCAAACCCAACGCTGAGGCCACTGATGGAAAGTGGACGAATCCTAATGAGAACAAGAAGCAAGGACAAAAGAGATGGAAGAATTTCGAAGTACAAAGGGGATCCTCGTTAAGCTATCGAAAAGAATTTCAGTCTTCGAAGGCTGCTCATATATCAGAAAATTACAAAGGGAAAAACCCCATGTCTCCATCCCAATGGAGACGTGAGCAGAGAAGAAGGAAGGCACATAGAGAGGGTACACACAAAGACCAACCACAGTCCAGTACCAATAATCCTACAAAGCAGGAAGGTCGAATGGAAGCTCTTGGGAAGACACCTGTAGGAAGAAAGTTGTTTCCAACACGGATGAAAGAACAAATAAAGTCGGTCGACGATGAAATGACCGATAACTTTGATGAAGATTTTGATGATACGTTGGATATTCTAGTCAACGTAGTATCAGTGATACCCAGGGAGTTCGACAGGGTTTCAGTAGTCGAGAACTCAGACGCCTATACGGACTGGGAAATAATGGCTCATAAGCCGGTGTGCTAATATGTAATGAACAATGGCTGCATCGAGGAGCAAAATTCTTTCTTCGAACAACCAACGGAGGCGATGAAAAACCATCTGAAGCCTCTTTATATCACATCACAAATAGATAAGGTCCCAATCAATAAAATATTGGTGGATTGCGGCGCTACGGTGAACGTGATGCCGCATTTCTTGCTGAACAAAATTGGGAAAAGAGAGATAGACACCAAGCCACACAACATGGTGTTATCAAATTATGAAGGGAAGATAGGTTCGACTATGGGGGTCATTCAGGTAAATGTCACGGTCGGAACCATCACCCTTCCGACTGTCTTCATGGTGGTAGAAACCACCGCCAATTATAATCTATTACTTGGAAGAGAATGGATTCACGGAGTGGGGGCAGTGCCATCGTCCATGCATCAGAGGATTGCCATCTGGCGACCAGATGGTATTGTCGAAAACATCGAAGCGGATCAGGGATACTTTAAAGCACCTGTAAACCAAATTAATAGAGGACAGTTTGACAAACATTTGGCCAGTATAGGGCCATGCGAACCTGCAGACTTCGACTTTACACCTAATGACGAAGTGTATTGTTCATTGTATCTGCATCCCGTCGAAGGATTCTGATGGGACAAGGAGGTTCCAGGCGAAAGGTTACCATACCTTGGCGAACTTTCCATAGACCCCACTGGCTGGGGAAGTGAGTTCGATGATGATGACTGAAGCCGCAGCGCTTCAAAAGATTTCGGCCTACGTGGTCGAGAATAAACTACAAATGGCCTTGGAGGCCGCTAATAATAAAATGGCTAAAGAAGCCAATGAAAAATCCAACCAAATAGGTCCAGTTGGGTATTTTGACCCTAAGATTCAATATGAGGGGCAAAGACTCGACGCCATATACAACGATGAGCCTTTAGGTTTCGAAAAGGACCCCCTGGCCAGCGATGTCAAAATGTTGGCGCAATATCCACTGGAGGAAGTTGACTTGGGAGATGGAGCAATCACAAGGCCAACTTACATTAGCGCCAGCCTCGACCCCCAACTTAAGGCCGAAATCATTCAGTTACTGCGAGAGTACATGGATTGTTTTGCTTGGGACTACGACGAAATGCCAGGTCTAAAAAGAGATCTAGTCGAGCATAGGCTACCAATCAAGCCTGGGAAAAAACCAGTCAAGCAGAATCCAAGACGCTTCGCCCCTAAGGTCCTCTCAAAAATAAAGGAGGAAATCGAAAGACTCCTCTGATGCAAATTCATCCGTACGACCAGGTATGTCGAATGGCTAGCGAATATTGTGCTAGTCATAAAGAAAAACAGATCGTTGAGGGTCTGTATAGACTTTAGGGATCTGAATTCAGCAACCCCTAAAGATAAGTATTCGATGCCGATGGCAGAAATGCTAGTCGATTCAGCTGTTGGCCACGAATACCTTAGCATGCTGGATGGATATTCTGGTTACAACCAGATTTTCATAGCTGAGGATGATGTTCCTAAAACAGCGTTCCGTTGCCCAGGGGCCTTAGGCACTTACGAATGGGTAGTGATGCCTTTTGGCCTAAAGAATGCTGGGGCAACGTACCAGCGGGCAATGAATTCGATTTTTCACGACTACATCGAGTCCTTTATGCAAATTTACATTGATGACATTGTGATAAAATCAGTGTCAGGAAAGGCTCATGTGGAACACTTGCGCAAATCCTTCATGAGAATGAGGAAATTTGGACTCAAGATGAATCCCCTCAAGTGCGCATTCTGTGTGCAAGCAGGAGACTTTTTGGGTTTTGTAGTCCACAAGAAGGGGATCGAAATCAACCAAAACAAAACGAAGGCCATCATGGAAGCGAAAGCGCCATCCAACAAAAAGGAACTCCAGTCCTTGCTGGGCAAAATAAATTTCCTGAGAAGGTTCATATCGAATCTCAGCGGGAAAACACAAGCTTTTTCGCCATTACTTCGAGCTACCAAGGAGAAGTTCGAATGGACGAAAGATCAACAAGAGGCCTTCGACAAGATCAAAGAATACCTGACTCATCCTCCGGTCCTTACACCTCTGTGTCGAACCAAAAACATGAGATTGTACATATCAGCATCAGACAAAACTCTAGGGAGCATGCTTGCTCAAGAGGATGAGAGTGGCGTCGAAAGGGCCATTTACTACCTTAGTAGAGTCCTAAATGATGCAGAAACTAGGTATAGTGAAATAGAGAAATTATGTTTATGTTTATATTTCTCATGTATGAAGCTGAAGCAGTATATAAAACCAGTTGATGTTTATGTGTCTTCACATTTTGATGTTATTAAGCACATGTTGTCCAAACCTATTTTGCATAGTCGAGTCGGTAAATGAGCACTAGCACTAACTGAGTATTCATTGACTTATAGACCGTTGAAAGCGGTCAAAGGACAAATAGTGGCAGACTTTATTATCGACCATTTTATAAACGAAAATACCCTGAACTTTGTTGAACTAGAGCCTTGGAAGCTATATTTCGATGGATTTAGTCACAAGAACGGGACAGGCATAGGTCTATTGATCATTTCGCCTGACAAAATTCCAACAAAATTCAAGTACAGGGTCGAGGGCTTATGTTCTAATAATGAGGCTGAATACGAAGCTTTGATCGCCGGACTTGAAATTTTGTTAGAATTGGGGGCAACCCGAGTCGAAATAATGGGAGATTCAGAGTTAGTTGTAAAACAGCTAACAAAGGAATATAAATGCGTCAAAGAAAATCTCATCATGTACTTCGTAATAGCTAACAGACTGCTCAAAAAATTTGAATTCTATACCATTCGACACATACCACGAATACACAATCAGATAGCCAATGACCTGGCATAAGTTGCCTTAGGATACAGGGTCTCGAATGAGAACTTACAGGAGGCAACAGAGGCAAGGTGGTGTCCGTGGGCTTAAGACCATCAGACCTAGAGATCACGAAATTTGGCTATGCCGACGAGGAAACCTTTGATATTTTTACAGTCGAAGGTCTGTCAGACAAAGACTAGAGGAGACCGTTGGTCGAATACCTTCAGAACCCTTCATCGACTACAGAGCGAAAGTTAAGATACCAAGCATTAAGCTACGTCCTGTTGGGAACGAGTTGTTTAAGAAAACTTCTGAGGGAGTTTTACTTAAATGCCTCAGTGAATCTGAAGCGTACTTAGCATTGTCCTCAGTCCATGGTGGGACATGCGGAGTGCACCAAGTGGGCCATAAGATGAAATGGCTACTGTTTCGCCAGGGGATGTACTGGCCTACGATGCTGAAAGATTGTATTGAGTTCGCCAAAGGTTGTCAGGAATTCCAAATTCATGCTGGCATACAGCATGTCCCAGCAAGCGAGTTGCATTCCATAGTCAAGCCATGGCCATTTAGAGGTTGGGCTTTAGACCTTATAGGAGAGATTCGACCAGCATCTTCCAAAAATCAGAAATACATTCTGGTAGGGATAGACTACTTTACCAAGTGGATCGAGGTTATACCTCTTCCAAAGGTAGACCAAGAAGATGTTATCGGATTCATCCAGAAGTATATCATCTACAGGTTCGGCCTACCATAGACAATAACGACAGATCAAGGGTCAGTATTTACGGGTATGAAGATGTAGGAGGTCGCTAAAGAAATGGGATTTAAACTCCTTACCTCATCACCTTACTATGCCCAGGCCAATGGTCAGGTCGAAGCGGCAAACAAAGTAATAATTGGCATGATAAAGAAACAGATTGGAAGCAAGCCTAGGAATTGGCATAGGACATTGGATCAAGTCCTATGGGCATGTCGAACATCCCCAAAGGAAGCAACCAACACTTCCCCCTATCGACTTACTTTCGGACACGACGCATTATTGCCAGTCGAGATACACATACAGTCAGTAAGAATTCAAAGACATCATGAAATCCCTCGAGAGGTTTACTGGGACATGATGCTTGATGAGTTAGTTGACTTAGACGAAGAGAGAATAAAAGCTCTAGAACTCTTGAGGAGACAAAAGAGGAGAGTGGAAAAATCATATAACAAGAAGGTCAAAGCGAAGACTTTCCTGGTTGGAGATTTGGTATGGAGGGTAATCCTGCCTATGGATCGAAAGGCGAAATCCCTAGGTAAATGGTCTCCGGAGTGGGAAGGACCATTCCAAGTATCGAAGGTATTCTTCAATGGGGCATATGAAGTGACAGAGCTGAGCAAGGATGAGAGAGTATTAAAAGTAAATGGCAAATATCTAAAGAATTATAAGCCTGCACTTCGAGAGGTGAAAATATCAACAGAGTAATTATAAAAGATAAAACGAAGCCATAAATGGTAATTTAAACATGCCAAAATGGCCCAATGTCTTACAAACAGGAGAAATGGCTCGTAAAGGCCAGTATAATCTACTCTATTATAAAAGCACAACAAATCAAAAAGGAAGATTCGCCTTAATCTTAAGGTAAGTCGACTTTTGAAGTTCGAGGCGGCTGTAGCATTGAGCTTTATCTGCCCTTAGCCGGGCAACTTCAGATTCTAAACGACGGGCTTCCTCAGCATAGGTGACGGCGTGTTCAAGCTCAGCTATTAAGGAGGCATCATCGAAAGAAGATAACTCAGTATTCCTTTTCTTAGCCTTCGCTGTCTTACTACGGAGCTTTTTAATTTTCCGTTCCCAACAGGCGATGTTCGCCTCGTTAGTCAGAACCTCCTGCCTATTCTTTTCCTTGGTTTCTTCCAACTCAACAATTTTCCCCTCAGAATCTACAACGGTGCTCCAAGCGGCAGCTTCGCTGCCAGCCTTTGTTTCAATCTCATTCTCAATCTGGGGCAGCAGGCGATAGTCTTTGTAAACTTGGTCGATCAAGATATCAACCTCTCGAATAACGCTTGCAGCCTCATGAGTAAGGGATTTGATGTCCACTTTCTGAAGGAGATCTTTAAGGGGAAGATGGCTGGCAGGGCCCATCTGCAGGAGGGTAAAGAGATCCCATCTGAAGAGTTTTTGTTTGACCTTGTCAAGGGCACTATCAGTTGGGGGCTTCGAGGTTTGCCCTTCAGAAGTCGAAGTGTTGAGCGTCCGGCTGGAAGAACAGCTTCTCCTACTCAACAAGAGCCTGATATATTGTCGAGGGTTGGAAAACTTCAGCGCATCTAGTTCAGCGGGAGTCAGTTGAGTTTCGTCTGGGAAAGAGCTTGTTGGGATTTCTTTTGGGATAGGAGGAACGGGAGTCCTTGTTGTTTCAACAGCTTTAGTTTCTTTGACAGAAGTATCCACAATTGGCGATTCTTTATTTTTGCTGTCTTTGATCTCATCAACATCTTCCTCCATGGCATCCCCGCTGCCTTTGTCATTAGATTCATGCAATGCAGGTTGGGGCTTAGCCTGGTCCTCAATGGCTTGGCTACCTTCGACAGCTGTTTCGTCCATAGCAACTGTCTCACCCAAAGGGCAGTTGGTCGTATCAGCCAGAGTTGTTTTCTCCTCTGAAGCATCGACCTCATCGTCCACTGCGATAGGATCAGCCTGAGGATGGTCATCTTCATGATCAGACCCGTCAGTCTGAGACTGTTGGGTAGTAGTCTTTGCAGGAGATAGAGGGGCTGTGAGAGAATCAGGTTTATTAATCTCGCCAAGTGAACTCACACCAGAACCCAAATCAAAAGTGGGATGATAGGTAGGCTCACCTTGGCTATTCAAGGAGTATAGCGACAGAGGAATCACGGTGGGATTAGATCTTGAAGTGCCAACATCATCCTAGAAAAAGTAGACATTAGACAAAGATGCAACGCAAATACCCAAGGAAAGGTGGATGAGTGACATACCTTGACAGTTTCGTCAGCAGGGCTCGAATTGTCACTTTCCATAGGGACAGCCGCTCGAAGCGAAGCATCCCCTATAGGAGCAGGAGTAGTTCTGGAGGAGGATTGGTAGGTTGAGGTGTGTTGGGCACAACAGGAGCAGTAGGAGCAGGTGGAGCATCTGGAGTGTCTACATCGTGAATAAGCTTTCTTTTTCGTCTCACCTGAAGACTCTCACGAGGAGACTCGTCTTCGTCATCAGAATCAAGAATAATTTAGGGAGAAGCCCTTTTCAATCTCCTTTGAGGAGTAGGTGGTTTTCGACTAGTCTGAAAAGAATATGAAATGGTAAGATCGAGCAAGGAGATCAAGATAGTAAAAGCTACGGAAGGTTACCTTTTGACCTTCTTCCTTGACTTCAGTCTTGGTCGTTGGGGCAGCACGTTTTGGGGCAGCTGAAAATAGATGATACTTAAAACAGTTAGCAGCAATAAAGCTCAGAGAAGGAAGTCCAAATCAAAGGGGGATGAACCTTCAAGAATGTCGGATTCGATGCGAACATCTTCGATACTGACATGAAGGTGCCCTTTAAATGTATCGAGTGTATGTTTAGTCGGAACCACCCGCTGTGCCTTGGGCTTAGACTGTTGTCGAAGAATTTTTATAGCATCCCCACAGATAAACCAGTCTGGAAATGGAGGGGCAAGAGCCATGCCAAAACCAGCAGTTGGAAATCGAGGGATTTTTGGGGGAAAGAGTTTGAAGGCAACCTCATACCGTTTCTCACGAGGAACAGAAGAGGGAATCTTAAAATTATCCAATTTTTTGGAAAAATTTTCTTTTAAGGTAACAGCAGCCTCCCGGATGGTTCGACTAACATCATCTGGTCGATAGGCAGTTTCAAAATATTTCTAGAAGGCTTGGATCTCTTTGATATAAGTGGACGTACCTTTCTTGACCTTCTCCTGCACATCAATAAAAGCTTGGTCAATCAAGCGAGTAAAACCTGGAGCATCGAGAAATTCTGAAGCGTAATGCTTCGACCACCAGTCATAGAAATTTTGAGAACAAAAATAAGAGGGTTCAAAGTGAACAGGTGTAAGGTAGGACTTGTGAGCATGGCGTGCCAGTTGCGTCAAACAATCCAGAGGAGACAACACGGTAAAAGGAAGAATGGCATGTGACTTCTTATCGTACAAACATTTGGGCAAGGTTTGAATCAACCCAAATTGTCTGGAAACCAAGTTAGGCTGATATACCAACAGGCTGGAGTGACCTTTCACAAGGTTTAGTTTATGGACCAGTAGGCGGGGAATGAGGAACCTCTCCCAGATCAGCTTCGACTCCTCCTCATGTTTCTTTAAGGGAGCGGGGAAGGGTCTAGTGAACCATTCTGGCCCACATTTTCGTTCTGCGAAAGGAGCCATGTTTGCGGTAAACTCATGCCATTTTGTGAAAATATGAACGAAGCTAGACAAGTTGGATCGAAGGGAATGACCTTCCTCACTAGGAGTAAGTTGGGCCAGGCGAGGCCACTCGACTTCCCTCTCAGCAACTGCGGGTGAATGTTCATCAACTTCACCTTTGTTGGGGAGACTGTGCTCGAACGAGGCATTAAGCCACAGCTGAAGAAGCCAGAAGGGGCCCGACAACAGCAAATTGCCATGACTATCAAGATCTTTCAGTTTACCTTCACCTTCGCTTAAAGCTTCATAGAGACTGGCCAGGATCATTTCACTGAGACAAATGCCTCTCTTCAGATGCAGTTGGTTGGCCAGGACCAGATACTTTCTCGCCACCTGCAAAGATTTGGTACAAAATACACAGCGGGATAACCACATGGCCAAGAAGGCTATGTGCTCTTCATCCTCAACAGAGGCACTAGTTTTGTTATGGTAGTGTTGGACAAAAGCTGTATAGGTGTGTTTAGTATTGGCAAAACCAATATTGTCATGACTATTGATCTCGGGATCATAAACGAGGCCATAGGGTTTTAGGCCTACAATGGCAGCTATGTCGAGCAAAGTGGGTGTCATCATCCCACAAGGAAGGTGAAAAGTGTTGGTGTCCTACCCCAGAAGAACAAGGAGGAGGCCAACATGAGAGGGCAGTACAAAGGGCCTACCTTCGACATCATAATCAGATCGTAAATCCCTGTTTCCTTCCATTCCGGAGCTTTTACCTTCTCTATTTTCGTCAGCCAGTTAAGATAGAGTTCAGAATCTTTGAAATAGGGGGTGGCCCTAAACAATCTGGCCCCATCCTGAAGATACTTAAAGTCCACGTCGAAGAGGCTCAGGTTGTCAGGACCATCAATGGGAGCTTTGTTGAAGTTTCTTTGCCCTAGGGGTTTAGTAGTTCTGTAAGAAGGGAAGAAATCTTTGACGATGGAATAATCGAGACAGGGAGGGGGTAAAGGCCCAGGCATAGCTAAAGGCCTCCCAGCAACATTAACAGGGATGATTACCTGAGATTCATAGATGTGTCGTTTTTCCTCCATCAGGGGCTCCCGGATGAATTGTTGATTTTTTATCGCCTGAGGGCCACTCAAACTAGCAAAGGGGGGAAGTAAGGGTGCAGAAGTTTGTCCCTTAGGTTGCACTTTCTTTTTCTGATGATCAGCCATTGTTGGAAGAAATAAGGTTTGGTTGGTTAAGAGCAGAGAATTAGAGAAGAAGCAAGGAAAGTTATGGGAAGTTAGAGAAGTTGTAAGAAATAAAAACAACAAAAGAAATTACTTATGTAGTAAGTGGAAGACTGAAAGTTTCCATCATTGAGGGGCTAGAGGTAGTGGGCCACATGTACGTCGGGATGTGGAATGGCAGAGGTAGTAGTTGTAAATCACGTCCCCGAGGATGGTAGGATGATGATGGCCCACGATTTTGTTGAGTCCCGAGAAAATATCCATGATGATAATAATGTCATAAAACATGCATCAAGGCGGCGGAATAGTAGCTTGCATGTTCATATCCATTTCTCTTTTTTTCTCTTTCATTCTCTTTCAACTTCCCAGGCTCACATTGGTGGAAAGAATACGCACTCACAAGGGCAAAGCGGCGTCGAAGGTCAAGTATTGTCAAAAAATGTGCTTTTCCACGGTCGAAGTTGAAAAGACATTTTTGGGGGGCAATTTGTTAGCTCCTAAATTCGACGCCTCAGCTAGAAAGAAAGTTTCCAAACAAAATGGCACACCTAAAACCTTGAATACAACAAAATGGTCGAAAGGAGGAAGAAGCTAAGTCGAAAGACCCACCCCGAGGCCAAGGGTTCGACCGCCTGCCAATAACGAATGGTGCATCGAAGTATTTGAAATTTGAATGTTGGAGGAAGCGGTTTTGCTTATGGAAAATGGAGGGAAACACGTGTCACCTTATGAATGATGGATCCATGCATTTAAGACAAGTGGCGAAAGGAGATTATGTTGGAAGTTATTAGAGGTTATTTTTTGTTACTATAAATAAGAGTGTCTTAGACACATCCAAAATGTGTTGTAATTTACTATTTGTGCAAGTCACTCCTAAATTTACTCAAAGTATCCGAGTGTAGAGAAAAGAGTACCAAGGAGAATATACGTGATGTAAACACACCATCTTTTAAACTTAATGCAATTTATTTGTTCTTACTTTAAGTTTTACAAAGTTTTTTACTGCCTTTATTGTCTGTAACCTTCTTTACTCTTTACCTTACTTTTTTCCCTTTACGCAATTCTTTCTTCTTCGCCCTCAAACTAAATTCACCTTTACCAACAAACCTTCTTTTTTTATTAGAAGCCTTATTTTACCTGCAAATCAACCCGTAGTCGAGTATATGTTCTTTTAGGACTCTGTTTATCCCAGCCTTATTCGAGTGTGGAGCTTGGATAAAGTCTCAAAACCAAAAAATAAATCTTTTAGCACATGTCCTAGGATCAATCTGATCGATCCTGTGAGTCACCAAAGTTAGATTTGGAAGATCAGCAGTTGTTTTCTGATTTTCAAGGGAAACACAACTAGAAGGGCCTCAGCCTGTGGCAACCTAGAAGTGTGACTGCAGTCCTCCTAGAAAGGATGACCCCCTCACTCGTCAGAACCGGCGAGGATGACCCCCTCACTCCGCTGTCCAGGGCCATCATGGAGATTCCCCTCCTCGTCAGGATGGAGAAACCACCTACTCTGACGACCTACGATGGCACAACCGACCCGGACGACCACATCGAGAGCATTGACACAATGCTCGACTAATGCAACGTCCAAGGAGCCATAAAATGCAGGATCTTCCCGATGACCCTGAGGAAGGGCATGATGGCATGGTACAAAAGCCTCGAACCTGAACCCATGACTTCCTAGAAGGAACTGAAGAGATAGTTCTCCAGGAACTTCACCGTCTCTCAGCGACATCCGAAGACGAAGGCATCCTTGGAGGCTATCATTCAGGGGAAGGACGAATCACTCTGGGACTATATGGAGAGATATTTAATTGATAAGTTGTCCAGGTATCCACGACAGATGCCATGAAGAGATACCCGATCGAGCGAGGACTGCAACCCCGCAGCAATTTCTCCAAGGCGGTCAGCATCGAAAGGCCCGACACACTGGACAGACTCCTCCACAAGGCCCAACCCTACATCTAATATGAGGAGAATAAGGCCGCTAACAGTGCTTGGGACTCGCAGAACCAGAAGAGTGCCAAAGTCTCCAGGCACGAAGAATCTTTTGCTCCCCGAAGTGGCGGAGATAATAGAAGAGAAGACGAGCCCTGCGACTCCTGAGTACATCAGGGGTCAGCAGGCCGTTTCACTGAGTATACGCTACTTACTGCTCCCCGCGAGCGCATCTTGGCCGAGGGCATTAACTCGGAGTTCCAAAGAGGTGGGGTATGATTTCCAAAGTCGATGCCCCCCAAACCCAATATCGACAAGTCCAAGTACTGTCGGTTCTACAGGAATCACTGACACGTCACAGAAGATTGCATTCATCTCAAGGATGCCATCAAAATATTGATCAAGGAAGGGCACCTGAAGAAATACACTAGGAGGAATGAGGCTCCTCGACAAGAGACCCGCGAGGCGAAGAAGGTCAAGGAAGTGACACCACCTTCCGACGACACCGGGCTGCAGGTCGCTCGAAGCAGAAAGCCACCCTCGACAGGTTTAAGGGTAACTCAAACCTGATCACGTTCTACCTTAAAGAGCTACTGGGTAGCGCCCCCAATTCTAGCATCCCCCTACTGATCATAGACCAGATGGAGAACTTTGACGTCCACCGCATTCTCGTCGACCAAGGGAGCTCGGTGGACATAATGTACGCCCACCTATTCACCAGTCTCCAGCTCAACGAGAGCCATTTGATGTTGTATGTCAGTTCTGACTTGCAGGGCTTCAACGACACCACCACGAGGCCATGGGATTATGTGGAGCTACTCGTCACTTTTGGATCCAAAGTGACTACAAGACATGTCAAGGTCCGCTTCTTGGTAATAGAGTGCCCCTCTCTATACCAATACATCCTGGGAAGGCCGAACCTGGCTGAGCTGGCCGCATTGCCCTCTACTATGCACTTAAAGATGAAGTACTACATGACCAGGGGTCGAGTCGTCACCCTTCACAAAGACATCGAAGCGGCTAGAAGATGTTTTGAAGCGATCACCAGAGAGATCAACTCAATCAACAACTCGTCCAAGAACGCCAGCAAGCCAGCCCAGTCCAAGGAGTAGACACCGCTACTTCGCGTCAACTTTGTCGACCTCGACAACTGCTTCCCCAGCAAGTAGAAGCAGCGCGAAGCACCAGAAGACGCACCTCTAGAAAATGGCAGCAACAGGAAGCCACCCCATCCAGTGCGCCTCATTCCAGATGGAGACTTCAAGCTCATCACCCTCGGAGATGACCTTGATAGGAGCGTGAAGATCGGCACAGGGCTCTCCGATTTGGCGAGGAAGCAACTGAAGGCCTGCCTTAGAGAGAATGTTGACCTGTTCGCGTAGAGTGCTGTAAAGATTCCCAAACTTGACCCCGACGTGTCCTTCCACCAACGCACCATAGATCCGACCGCTAGGGCCATGGTACAACGTAGGTGTAGGCAGTCTCCTGAGAAAGCAGAGGCTGCTGAAAAAGCTGTAAAAGAACTCATAGAGGCAAATTTTATTTCAGAATCCTAGTACATAACTTGGTTATCTAACATTGTATTAGTGAAAAAATCTAATGGAAAATGGAGAATGTGTGTTGACTATACCGATCTTAATTAGGCATTCCCCAAAGATGCATATTCATTGCCTAACATTGACAAACTGGTCGACAATTCTGCAGGTCTTTAATTAATGTCGTTCATGGATGCATACTCGGGATACAACCAAATCCCCTTGGTGAAGGCCGACAAGTAGTACACAACTTTCATGACCGAGTCGGGCAATTATTACTACAATGTAATGCCCTTCGGCCTGAAAAAGGCCGGCGTGACTTACCAATGGATGATGAAGAAGTTCTTCTGGGGCGAAAGCGAAGCCATGCTCGAGGTCTACACAGACGACATGATTGTGAAATCATGAGAAGAGACCGACCATACAGCTCATTGTTGCTACCACGAAAATAAGGTGCCGGCAAAACAGAAGAGTCGCCACCTTTTGTTATTTATCCCTCAGAACGGGAAAGGAAACGATCGGAAAAACCTGACGAAAAGGTATAAGACAAGGTCATCGCAACCATTGTCTGGGTTCGGGAGTCGGTTACGCAAGGGGAAGGTATTAGCACCCCTCACGTCCATCGTACTCGATGGGATCCACGCTTGTTATGTTTATCTGATGGGTTGGTTTTACTATCTACCTATCAAGGTTTGCTTAAAAAAGAAAAGAAAATGACTCGGCAAAGTGTCGCGCTTTATTCCTACGTATTCTCATCAGAGAATGAGAAATTAGAGTCAACGTAGTTCGCCTAACTACAAGTTACGGGGAAGGTGGCTCGCCAATACATCAGTATTGTGCCTACGTACTCTCAACAGATATGAGAGATAAGAGCTTACGTAGTTCGGGAGAATACGAATTACGGGGATTCAGATTCATCTATTTTCCGAGTAGGGTTAACAAACAGTTCCAGCAGTTTGGCGTACGCAGTTCGACCCTTGGAGACTTAGGCGTTACCGTTTACGGTAGAACTGGGAGTTAACGACACTCTTTTCTTCAGAAAAGCTTCTTTTGAATTACGGGCCCACGGGGCAAAAAGGTTTGAGGTTTGTTTTCTGTCTTTTACGGAAGAATTGTTTTTTATGGATGTTTGCAACTAATATTGCACTAGAGACTATGACCTGAGAGTGAATGTGTCGCATATCACCCAAAGGGTGCCATACTAAACATCCAGACTGTTGAAAAGAAACTCTCCAACAATCCTTTCTCAGATAGCTTAAGGCTCGTAACGTACGACGTCAGTTAACCTTTATTACTGTATTTTAATTTGTTTCGAGATGAGAAGAGAGAACAGGCTCAACTAAGGGGAGACTATCAAGTCCTAACAGTTGTCATGCCAAGGATTCATCCTATGGTTGAGGTTTGAAGCAGGGAACTCCTAGAAGTTGTCATGCATAGGTTTCAACCTAAAGTTCTAATCATCACTTCCTTATCAAAGGAAGTGATATTCCTAGGGGATCATGTTAATGATAAACAGAAACAGATAAAGCATCAGCTTAAATAGTAAACAGATATACAGTAAAGTGCATGCAATGCAAGTGAGGGAGGAAATGTGTGTGAGGCATCAGCCTCCACAAGCTCATCTCAACCTCAAGCCAGATATGAATAACTGCAATCATACAGAAAACAAAATAAAATGCCATCAAGCAAATAACAGACCACATAGGCAAGGGAGCTGGGCTCTACCAAATACCAGCAAGCGAAGCCATACAGTAAAAATACAAGCAGAGGGAGCAACTCAACCTCTAGTGCAATCATGCTCTTAGCTTAAATCAATCTAAATATGAACTTATTCTAATGCATCAAGCAAATCAAACAAGTCACATCAATACAGTTGCACAGAAAGCAAACAGACAGGGAAGGAAACAGATCAACAACTCCCACAGCTTTACAACAAAGCAATCTTCTTACAGCAGTTCAGTCCTCAGTCTTCAACTGTTCCTCAAGTCTTTCATCTTTAATAGCAAGTGTCAACTTGCTCCTTCAGGATTCTAATACATCAAACATAAGTATCAACTTATCCTTGCTTCTTCAGGCCTCAGCTCCAAAGTAAACTCCACCTTCAGGCCTCAATCCCACTAGTAAGCATCAACTTGTTCCTTCAGGCACTCCAAGCATTGAACTCACAAGCAACAACTTGCTTTCCAACCTCAAGCTTCAGCTTCTTCATTCAATCTCCAATGGATTCCCCTCACAAGTATCAACTTGTTCTTCATCTTCTTCAAGCTTCAGCTCTTTCTTCAATCTCAGCTTGATCTTCTTCCCACAAGTGTCAACTTATTCCTCTTGATCTTCAAGCTTCAGCTCCAAGGGTAGTCTTCAAATACAGAGAAGTGGCAACTTCTAGCATCTTCAATCTTCTAACAAGGAACTCCATCCTCTAACAAGGGAGAAATATTCATCTAAAAAGAGCAAGATTTGGATGATTGACAGTAGAGTGAAGACCAAAGGTCACCACTAAGCATTCCATCACCAGAGAAAGGGACCCTCAAAGTTTCTACCAACTTGTGAAGAGCCACACATCCTGCCAAAGGAGGGATGAGGACTTCACAAGGGGACCTTACATCATAGGGAAGAATGGAAGTGATCAACACCTTCCATGTTTATGAAGCAAGAGAATCTTTCTAGAAGCTCTACTTACCAACCCTAATCTTAACACCTAAACAAAACTACACCAAAAGAAGGGGAAGTCTTCACATCCAAGCTTCTTCATTCAATCCATGGTAGCCCAAGCTTGTCTTCATAATCAACCAAGAGCAAGCAAAGCAAAACCCTAATCTAAGGGAACTAAAGAAGTCATTCTAGTTGAATTAGCAAGTTAGGATCACCTAAAACCTAGTACCAAAGTTAATTCTAACTAAAATACTAAAACCAATTGTAAAATCCTACAAAAATAACTATGGGACCCTAATTCAATCATGAATCTACCATACAAAATTCAGAGGTTGAATCATCCACCAAGTCCTAAAAATAAAACCTAGGTCACAAGGTACTAAGCATAAACCCTAAAAATAGAGCACCTAAAGTTTCAACTTAAAACTACCACCTACATTCATTACAAAAATGTGAGAAAAATCTAAGGGGAACATGCATATCTATGCTATCCACACACAAGAAATCAAGGCAAGAATCATCACCAAATGCTCAAACCAAATTCATCAAAACAAGGTATCAACCATGGCCATTTTAATATCAATTAATATTCAAAAAATGCAAATAAAATCACAAATTCATGAATTCCTAATATTTTTTATCTACAAAATTCTAGATTCAATCATGAATCAGGGGAAAAAAGTTTGGAATTAATTGAGTTAATCTTCTATTTTTATGAATTAATTTCTAAGTCATATGAAACAATGAAAAATAAAAGAAAATAAAAGAAATTAATAAAAGATGCGTGTCAAATAGCAAAAATAATCAGTTCAATTCTTGGGTTGGGCCAGAAAGGGGGTGTGGATATCAATCTGAGTCCTAAGCCCAAAACAATTCAATTAATGAAACAGTGCGTTTCATTCTAAATTTCTCTTCAGAGCTTGAGGTGCAATCGTGGCCGTGTATCCCTTGCCTGAGTCAAAGTCCAAACCATCATCCAATGGCCCATGTTCATCGTCCCTAATTCAAACTGAGATGGAGGGAGTTCTCAGACGGTGGTCTGAACAGTGGCGCCACCGTCTTCTCCGGTGAAATGGTACACACAGGTCAACAAAAATAGTGAAACAAATCATCATCCCACTCCATTTTTCATCCTGATCACGAATCCAACCTCAAAATTTCCTAATTCCTTCTCTAACTCAAAACACGATCACATTTTCAGAGTTCATCCAAATCTTGATTTTCACCATTCTTTAAATTAAAGGTCTCAAGTTAATCACCACTCTTCACTGATCAATTTCCACCATCCAATCATGAATAATCCTTCAAGAATCGTGAGATATTATCCTCAACAGAAAATGGTCACATGCCTAACTTGTCTCTAATTCGCCAACTTATGATCCTAAATCCAACTACAGGTTGCAAGGATCTTAACCACATATACATTTCTAAGTTTCTCCTCCTAAATCATGCATAGGGATGAAAAGTACCAACCTGAGTTCAGAGGTGTAACAGATGCAGTTTTTGATCACTTCAACTTCCAAGATGATGCAGACACGTTCCAAATTCACTCTCCAAGCCTTTGCACACCTTGATTTGGCTTGATTCTCCCTTGAATTGAAAACCCGATTTCAACTTGAACCTTCAAAATTTCAATGGCTCCTTCTCTTACCGGCTTCAATTCCTTCCAAAAAAATGGATGAGCTCACTCACTAGCTTATATAGAAATGATTGGGATCATCTAGAAACTTCTGGATCCATCCAAATGAGATTTTGGATTTTCAATTTCTCTTCAAAATATCACCCATGGCAACCACCATTCTGACTCCTTCTTGGCATGGCTATGTGTGTAATCAAGTTCTCATGAGATATTGAATGAATTTAGAGTGTTATTTTCCTTGTTTGCAAGCCAAAGGTATGCATTTGATTATGTTGCTTCATCATGAAGAAATGAAATGGAATGCCATTCAAATGACCTCAAATAAAAATTCTAACATTGCCATTGTTTCTAGAATCATTTTTCCAATCAATTTGACCTATAATTTTGTTTCATTTGGTCACAAAATGAATTATTTGAATTTTTGACCATTAAATCCTTTTAATTCTTCCTTTTTCAAAATTTCTTGAACCAAGTCTCTCCTTGAGCCATTTCAATGCCTCCTTGAAGCATGATAAAGGTTAAAATCCCATTTTGAGCAACTTTCTAGTTGAACAAAATTTCATTTGAGACCTCTAAGTTGGTGAAAATGGCCCATGATCACAAATGACCTATAATCACCAAATGTCCAAAATACCCTTGACTTGTCAAAGCCATAACTTGAGTTCCACAAATCCTATCAAGGACTTCTAGTACTCTCTAGAAAGCTAAGAGGATAAGGAACAACATTAATGTTGACCAAAAGTTCATAGGAATCATCCTTCTAGGGAAACAGTGTCATGCAAGTTGGGTAACTTTCAAGCTCCAAATTCACATTCCTCAGATGACTTATAACTTGTCAAAGCCATAACTTGAGTTCATCAAATCCTATCAAGACCTTGTAGTACTCAAATTAAAGCTAAGATAATGCTCTACAACAATCATGTTGGGGGCAAGATGAGATGACAATCACATCTTGAGCTAAATTGCCTTGAAGATAGGGGTCAAACTAGGGGATTTTACACTGTCAAGCCTTAGAAACCCTACCTTGAAACTTCTCAAACTCTTCAATCATGATGAGTTAACCTTGGAATCATCCTTATAACATCTCAATTTATCAATCCATGATCACATGGCTCTTAGATTAGGTCTCAGCCTTCTCCAAATCATCAGTTGACTTAGGGTTGACCCAGTCAAACCCTAGCTGCACCACTCATGGCTGAGCCTTCTTAATCTTGCACTATGACCTGCCTAGGCCTCAAAGTGATCTTCAACACTTCACATGAGCTCTCTCAAGACCTAAAGTCCATCCCCATGGCCTCAAAATCATCTGATGACTTCCCACAACTCTCAAGTTATGAGACACACCCTCTTGGCTTCAATCATTCTCTCTGAGGATCTTTTAACTTCTCTGACAAGGATGTCAACCCTTGAACACTTGAATAACCTTCTTAGCTAGCTTCATAGTCTTGTGTAGCTCTTGATTGGTAATCATACCTCTTGATCTCCTGCATACATGTCAATGAAATGCAAATGATAATGCTAATGTGAATGAAATGAAACATAAGCTAGGTGAAGAAATGTTGGGCAAATTTTGGGGTGCAACAGCTGCCCCTATTCAAACGGCTTGGACCTGACTGGGTGAGAAGTGAATGACTCTCAAACAATCAAGGTACGAGACGATTGAATACCAACAAACCCGAAAATTTTCCAACTGCACAAGTACACGGTACTCTGATGGGGACAAATCTTCGAAAACTGAAATAATAGTTGCACGACAACTAGCTGGAGGATTGGTCACACGGTAACCCGTGAAATGTCTAATCTCAAATCTCCGTCAGGATAATCATCTGATTTCGCTGCAGATCTTCGTCCTCAAGTCATCAAGGGATCACTGGTCACTCGTTAACCGGCGATACATAGCTGATATTGCCGTCAAGCATTCTGCGGCACTGCAGCAGAAGAATTCCTCGAGACTCATCAGGTCATTAGGAACTTTTTAACAATCAAGTTAATTATGCCGTCGGGCATTCAAAGCAACTTCCGGGCGTCAGACGAACTTTGTCAGTAAGTCGGGGATAGAATTCTCTGTCAATCATGAGCCAAATAGAGATACCCAAACTTCTACCATCAGGCACCCCGCATCAGCTGAGAGGACTGCTTCGACATTCTAGTTAGACTTCAGCAGTACGTCTGGGGTTTTGGCACCGCTGCCGGACTTCAATCGTCAAGTCTTCAAGGAAATTTCAACTTTGCTGTTCACAAACCTGCCGGGGATGACACATCTCCGCTGGAGGTTCTGGAGAACTATTAAGTAACTCTGCTTCGGGGCTCCAGAAATCACTCTGGGTGAATTGACTCTGCTGAGGACTTCAAGAATCATCTAGGACAAATAATTTCGTTGGGGACTTCAAGAATCATCTTGAACCAATAACTCTGCAGGAGATTTCAGGAATCATCCTGAGAAACACTATGCCGGGGACTCTAAGCATCAACTTGAGCAACCAACTCTTGCGACTTCACTGGGGATTTTAAGAATCATCCTAAGCAAACAACTTTGCTGGGGAATTCAAGAATCATCTTGAGCAAACCATTCTGCGGAGGAACACCTGCAAAACAAGAACGGTAACAACATAGCTCATGTTTCATATGCATATGTTTGACAATGGCGCAATGCTCCACACGGTGGAAATGCTACGCGTTTAGGGTAAATGCTATGCAATCATGCAAAATACTACGACCCCATCAGCAGAATAAATGCTGAAGGGAGAATCCTCCTGTCAAGGAGAAAGAACCACTCTGGTGGAGGAAGGACTCATCCTTCCAAGAGAAGAAGTCACACCAATCTCAATTGGACTTCGCCTGGGAAAATGATCTTCAGCCGACTGCTGCAGGGGAACAAAGTTCTACAAGAACCTGAACCTGCTCGTCTAGGTGTACGAACCACAACTGCTGAGGAAAACGATGTCAATCGCAGAAATAAACCGCACAGCCTTCGCGGCAAAACTTTCCTGGAGGTAACGACTCCGTTGGGGGAATACAGCATCAGCTATTCAACGCTCTACTGGGGAAAGCCAATCATGGCCCGAATGGCTTTCCGAGAACTCGGCTCTCTCGGGGATTTGCCAACTCGGCTGGGGAAGAAGGAACCATCCTGCTTGCCGAGGAAAGTGCAACTCTGTGGGGAATTTCAATTTCGCTGAAGACTTCAGTCTGAACTTTTGAAAGCCGCATACTTCAGTATATGACTCAGCTAGGGATGTGGCGATCCTTCAGGATACATCTGGTTGGGGAGAGAATCTTCTCTGCTTGGGGAGAAATATCAATGCTTACGATCTCATGTTCAAACTCCACGGGGAGGTGCCGCTGAACCTTGCTGGAGGAGGAGGAATCATCCTGCTTGGGGACGCATACGGCGTACTGCCTGGAATATGCTATACCTGTAACAATACAAACAGACAGACAAGATACCCTTCTCAAAGGGACCTATCAAGGTTATCATCTTGTGACAATGTTCAAGTAATTCATTGTTTCAACAATCAGTGGCCTAGGCCAGTAAGTTTATGTATGCGCATTTTGTCAAAAACATCGGCGTTCTTTTTCGCAAACAAAACAGATAAATGCTAAACAAGCAAACAGAATTGCTGAATAGTATACATTTTATTGATAACGAACCCCTGAATGGGTAAAAATGTTTTACAACAGATGCAAGCTCCTGGAATGAGGAAGCTGCGCAAATATAAAACATAAATATGCATCAGTATATACACAAATGTCGGCGATGAGGCGTAGACGAACACCATGAGTTGATCCCTCTATGACCCACTCGACTTCGATACTTCTTCGACGCTTCAGCTTCATAAGAGATTGATTCAAATAAACGGCCCTCAGGTCTTCCATACCACTAAACAATGAAAGTCCACACGCGGAACGCAGTCATTTGCTTTTTCAAATCCCTAACTTTTGCCTGAATCGCCCTTCCGGGTTTTCGATTCACCGGGATACCCTTTTTTGCCAAAGTCGCCCTTCCGGGTTTTCGACTTTACGGATGTACATTCTTTTCTTCATATCCCTAATTTTTGTCCGAACCTTTTTCCTTTTTTATGGTTCGCCGGGATGCCCCATTTTTGCCTGGATGCTCTTTTTCTTTCCAGCGAGTCATTCTTTAAGCAAAGTATTTTTTAACTGCGTCCGCGTTCACTGGGGATGCAAAATCTTCGCCATCCATCGTGGATAACAACAAGGCTCCTCCCGAGAAGACCTTTCTGACGACGTACGGACCTTCGTAATTGGGAGTCCACATACCCCAGTGATCAGAGTGTGGAGGAAGAATCTTCTTCAGAATGAGATCACCCGTCTGAAAGCTTCTAGGACGCACCTTCTTATCATAGGCTTTCTTCATTCGGATTTGGTACAGACGACCATATGCAATCGATGCTAACCTCTTCTCGTCCATCAGGCTGAGTTGGTTTAGTCGGCTCTTAATCCATTCTGCCTCATCGAGTTTCACATCAACCAAAACTCGTAAAGAAGGAATCTCAACTTCTAACGGTAGGACAGCTTCCATGCCGTATACCAAGGAGAAAGGAGTTGCCCCGATTGACGTACGTACCGTTGTACGGTAACCGTGCAGTGCAAATGGCAGCATCTCGTGCCAATCCTTGTAGGTCACAACCATCTTTTGCACAATCTTCTTGATGTTTTTATTGGCCGCTTCAACGGCGCCATTCATCTTCGGCTGGTAAGGAGATGAGTTGTGGTGTTCAATCTTGAAACTCTGGCACAACTCCTTCATCATCTTGTTATTCAGATTCGAACCATTATCAGTAATGATCCGCTCGGGAATTCCGTAACGACAGATGATGTCCCTCTTTATGAATTTAGCCACCACTTGCTTGGTCACATTAGCATATGAGGCTGCCTCCACCCACTTGGTGAAGTAATCGATAGCTACTAGAATGAAGCGATGACCATTAGATGCAGTGGGCTCGATCTTGCCTATCATGTCGATGCCCCACATGGAGAACGGCCACGGGGAGGACATGACGTTCAAAGGGCACGGCGGCACGTGAATCTTATCAGCATAAATATGGCATTTATGGCATCTCTTCGCGAATTTAAAGCAATCTGACTCCATCGTCAGCCAGTAGTACCCTGCTCTCAGGATCTTTCTCGTCATAGCGTGCCCGCCGGCGTGCGTACCAAATGTGCCTTCATGGACTTCTTCCATGAGCATACTCGCTTCTTTCTCATCTACACATCTGAGTAGCACGAGATCGTGGTTTCTCTTGTACAAAACTCCATCAGGATTGAGATAGAAATTTCTAGACAGCCTCCTCAGAGTCTTCTTATCCTGGGTTGACGCTCCCACGGGATACTCCTTAGTCATAAGGAAGGTCTGGGTATCATGGAACCATGGCTTGCCGTCGGAGGCTTCCTCAATCGCAAAGACGAATGCAGGTTTATCAAGACGAGAAAGGACAATCCTTGGGGCTTCATTCCAAAAATTGACTTTATACATCGAAGCCAACGTGGCTAAGGCATCAGCCATCTGATTTTCATCCCTGGGCACATGATGGAGTTCCACTCGATCAAAGAACGGAAGCAGCCTTCTGGCATAATTCATGTACGACACTAAATTCGATTGGCGAGTCTCCCACTCCCCTTTAATCTGGTTGATCACAAGTGTCGAGTCACCATATACATCTAGGTTCTTGATTCTCAAATCAATTGCCTCTTCTAGACCCATGATGCATGCTTCGTACTCCGCTTCGTTATTGGTGACCGGAAACGTCAGTCTCGCAGTGAACGGGATGTGGGATCCATGGGGAGTTGTGATAATCGCTCCAATGCCACTTCCGTAAGAATTAACCGCCCCGTCAAATATCAATTTCCATTGGGATTTCCTGTCTGGACCCTCGTCGGGAAACGGTTCATCGCAATCTTTCACCTTGAGAAACATGATATCCTCATCAGGGAATTCAAATTTCATCGGCTGATAATCTTCGATCGGCTGTTCGGCAAGGTATTCAGACAATACGCTTCCCTTGATGGCCTTATGGGAAACGTACTGAATGTCATATTCTGTCAACACCATTTGCCATCTGGCAATCCTGCCCGAAAGCGCTTGCTTCTCGAAGACGTACTTGATCGGATCCATCTTCGAAATTAGCATGGTTGTGTGATTGAGCATGTACTGTCGTAAACGTTTGGCAGCCCAGGCTAGTGTGCAACACGTTTTCTCCAGCATCAAGTAACGAGATTCATAATCTGTGAATTTTTTACTCAAGTAGTAAATGGCATGCTCCTTTCTGCCCGTCTCGTCGTGCTGACCGAGAACACACCCCATACTATTCTCAAGAACTGTCAAGTACATGATTAAGGGTCTTCCGGCCACTGGGGGTATCAAGATCGGAGGTTCCTGTAGATACTGTTTTATCTTATCAAATGCCTTCTGGCATTCCTCGTTCCAAATAATCGCCTGATCCTTTTTCAGCAGTTTGAACATCGGTTCACACGTGGCCGTGAGCTGAGAGATAAACCTTGCAATGTAGTTTATTCTGCCCAAGAAACCACGAACTTCTTTTTCTGTTTTTGGCGCTGGCATTTCTTGTATTGCTTTTATCTTCGCAGGATCAACCTCGATACCTCTTTCACTCACGATAAACCCCAGTAGTTTTCCAGACCGTACTCCGAAAGTACACTTGTTGGGATTCAGCCTCAACCTGAACTTCCTAAGCCTCTCAAAAAGCTTCAGCAAATTAACCAGGTGTCCTTCCTCCGTTTGGGACTTCGCAATCATGTCATCAACATAGACTTCAATCTCATGATGAATCATGTCATGAAACAAAGTGACCATTGCTCGTTGGTAAGTGGCCCCTGCGTTCTTCAGACCGAAAGGCATTACCTTGTAGCAAAACGTTCCCCAGGGCGTAATAAATGTAGTTTTCTCCATGTCCTCCGGCGCCATCTTGATCTAATTGTAACCGGAGAAGCCATCCATGAACGAAAATACGGAGAACTGAGCTGTATTGTCGACCAACACATAAATATGGGGAAGCGGGAAATTATCTTTAGGGCTCGCCCTATTCAAATCCCGATAATCGACGCACATGCGCATCTTACCGTCCTTCTTCGGTACAGGCACTATGTTGGCGACCCACGGAGGGTAAGTGGTGACCGCTAAGAAGCCAGCACCGAGTTGCTTTTGCACATCTTCTTTGATCTTAACGGCCATATCTGGTCGTGTCCTCCTAAGCTTCTGCTTAACGGGAGAACAATCTTCTCGCAGCGGCAAGTGGTGGACCACAATGTCAGTATCAAGTCCGGGCATATCTTCGTATGACCAAGCAAAGACGTCACTATACTCTCTTAGCATCTCGACCAATCTCTGCTTGACATCATTCTGCAACGCGGCCCCTATCCTGACGTTCCTGACAAGTTCTTCAGAACCCAGATTCACAATCTCAATCTCTTCCTCGTGAGGCAGAATAACTTTCTCTTCTTGTTTCAGCAAGCGAGCCAACTCTTTGGGAAGGTCTTCGTCTTCATCAATCTCTTCTTCGGCTTGATAGATCGGGCAATCAAAGTCGAAGTGATTCGTAGAAGGTCCAGAGTCGATGTCATCTGCTATGTGGATCCTGCAATAACAAGGGTTAAGCTTAAGACAAGGATATGCAGGTTAGCACAAACCCCATTGCCATTTTATTGTTTTTCAAAAAAAATATAAAACAGGAATAACAGAGATCACAACATTTGAATGCGAAGAAAAACGCCTTTTGATTTATTGGTAAAATGCATGTACATAATCAAACAAGGCCCTGACAATAAAACCACTATGCCCCGGGTAGGACATAGGGTTGTACAATTATTGGAGAAAGTAAATAATTACTCTTTGCCTGTCACTTGGATGGTATCCCTGATGGACCAGTTGTTGAGGCTCTCGCCTGGTTTACTTGGCTGGATCCAAGAGTCCAGATCACAGTCGCTGTCTTCGCCGTCTTCAGACACTGCGTTGACACTTTCGAATATTACTCCGCCACTGGTAAACTGGATCGGCCCTTTACCTCGCGACGCATTGTGAGAAGAGGAGGCTTCAGCCGTAGGAGAGTATCCTAACCCAAACTTGTCCTGCTTGTTAGGTATTTCCAGAACCTGCCCCCAGCCTGGGGTAGATCCGGCTTGAACAACAGCTCGGGCTTCCTTGAAGGAAGAGAGAGTCATCTCTGGTTTCTCAGTGATTACAGGAGCTACGCTCTTGACTTTAACAGCTTCGAACGCCTGCCACAGGGTTTCATGGATCTCCCCGTCCATCTCAACATATTTGAAGGACGATAAATGGCTCACCATTATATCCTCCTCGCCACATACGGTTACGATGCTGCCCCCGACAACATACTTGAGCTTCTGGTGCAACGTGGAGGTCACGGTGCCAGCAGAATGGATCCATGGTCGGCCTAAGAGACAGCTGTAGGCAGGCATGATGTCCATGATGTAGAAGACTGCGTTAAAAGTTTCCGGCGCAACTTGGATTGGTAGCGTTACCTCTCCGAAGACATGACGCTTGGTTCCATCGGACGCTTTCACAACCAGATCACTGGGTGTACAAATCAATCCGCGAGTGTCTAACTTCATCAATGCTTTCTTCGGAAGAACATTGAGCAATGACCCTGTGTCCACCAACACATGAGACATAATCGTTCCCCTACACTCTATCGAGATGTGCAGGGCACTGTTGTGGTTTCTTCCCTTCGGTGTCAGCTCCAGGTCAGTGATCCCTAACCCGTTCCCAGCATTTACGTGGGCTACGACCCCTTCCAACTGGTTGACCGATATTTCCTGCGGTACATATGTGGCATTCAAAACCTTTAACAGCGCGTTGCGATGTGACTCCGAACACAGCAACAAATTCAGGATGGAAATTTTCGAGGGTGTTTGATGGAGATGATCCACGATCTTGTAATCACTCTTCTTGATCAACCTCACGAACTCTTCAGCGTCCTTTACAAGTAAGTCCTTCAACGACTTTACTCTTTCCCTTATCGGTTACTTCAGTTTTGTCCGCTTTGTCCGCCACAATCTCAGGTGGAGCGAACACTCTTCCGCTACGCGTGATTCCGCCAATTCCCACTAGGTTATCCACACACTGCCCAGAGGGTTCTAGTTCCAACTTCTGTCCGTTATAGTAGACGTCTGCCCCATAGTGCCATGGGACAGCATTGGTGCTTTCATAAGGTATTGGCCCGGCCTTAGTGATGGTAATCGTGGGCGGTCTGGGTGCAGAAATAGTTATCGTCTGGCAAGGGATGGTGATGGTGGCAACCTCATCATCTTGCTTCAGCATTACCTCTCCAGATCCACATTCGGCCCTTCGGCTAAACTGCAAGATTCCTTCGGTCATCAGACTCTGAATCCCCTTTATCAACTGTTCACATCCATCAGGACGAGTCGCACAGCCCATACATAGTTCCCCACAGCCTGGAAAGAATCCTCTCTTCATCAGCTTGGCTTTAACGAAGCTAAGCGGTGTCTTCAGATCCTTGACGTCAGTCAACACATCCAAATTCTCGTCTTCAATAATGGCATTCACCCCACCTCCCCTATGATTCGGCATAGGGTTCTTCGTGACATTTGGCACATTATCTGAGAAATTGATGATCTTAGCATCCACCATATCCTGCACCTTGTGCTTGAAGGCTTTGCAATTTTCTATCGTGTGGTCGGGTGCCCCCGAGTGAAACTCACACGTTGCATTCGCGTCATAACCTGGCGGAGGTGCCCCTGTCAAGGGAGCCAGGGTTCTCTTCTGGATTAGCTGTAACTGAAGCAGAGTCTGTAACAGTTGAGCATAAGACATGGGTGGCGTCTCGAGGTGACGACTTGACAGAGGTGCCCTGTTTTGATACTTTCTGTACCCTTGCTGATTCGGCTGCTGCTGCTGCTGCTGTTGTGGCTGGGGTTGTTGGACAGCGGGGATGGTTATGCTAGCCACCTGCTGGTGCTGGCCCTTACTTTTCCTCTGAGCGTTGGACACGGCGCTCGTCTCTCCCTCCCGTCTTTTGCCACCATACGGTTTCTTTCCTCCTCCTGATGAGGATATATCACCTTGAATTTTCCCCAGTTTGATCCCATTTTCAACGTGCTCGCCGGTGATGATGAGATCTGAGAAGCTTCCAGACATACTGCTGACCAATTTCTCGTAATAAATCCCTGGGAGGGTGGCTACAAACATCTCAACAAGCTCCCGTTCAACCATCGACGGTTGAACTCTAGCTGCCAATTCACGCCACCGCTGGGCGTATTCTTTGAACCCTTCATTGGTCCTCTGTGACAAACTCTGCAGTTGGACTCGGTTTGGAGCCAAATCACTGTTATACTGATAATGGTGCACGAATGCTTCAGCAAGTTCCTTCCACGTGCGCACGCTGGTAGGCTCCAGACTCATGTACCATTCCAAGGATGGCTCGGACAAGCTATCCTGAAAGAAGTGCATCAGCAGCTTCTCGTCTTCAGAGTGAGCGGACATTTTCCGGTAGTATGATCTCAGGTGGACGCGAGGGCAAGTGGTGCCCTTGTACTTCTCAAAGTCGGGTACCTTGAACTTGGGAGGCACCTTGAAATCAGCAATCAATCCCAATTTACTCATGTCGACCCCCATAGTGTTCAGGTTCTCGAAATTCCTCATCTTGTCCTCGAGTGCCTTAAACCTCAGACGTGCTTCACCAGTCAGCTCTCCTTCAGCACCTTTCTGTGAGAACAAGTCTTCTTGACGGTCTTCTAACCATGGCTGAGGCCCATACAGATTTCCAACACCTGCGTTGTCGTTGCCCAGCCCAACATTGACATTAGCTTCAAATTTTCCGTTACCGACGCCAGTCGTATTACCATTGAGCCCCATGTTAGCGATCACATTGCCGTTGGCACTGCCGTTCCCCCCAGTCACGGGGACGCCATTCTGAGGAGTTTCAACAGGTGGAGGGGTTAGAACATTCCCGCCATGGAGTACACCATTGCTATCGACCCTTGAAATCAGAGGTTGGACCAATGTTCTGAGCTGGTCTTGGCCGTTGGCAACCACTTTCATGAGCTCCATGAAGTGGTCCATCCTCTCTCGGAGTTCTTGAACGTCAGTCTGCACTTGTTCCATTGCTCTAGCTTGATTTTCTCTGGTCGGATAGCGGTGGATTGGTCTTTGATCAATCCTGGAACAACCTGAAACAACCTGTATACAAAAAAGGGTTAGAAAAAACGACGAAGTGCTCGTTATGCAGATGCTTCATGCAAATGCAAACGTGTGTCTGTGCGTTAGGGAGGTATCCCCCGATCCTAGTGCCTGAGTGCCAGTGCTGATAATAAGAAGTCTGATTCCAGTCATGGAAATAACATCTCATATATATAAAGAAAGCCCATCAAGGCAGTACACAACGTCACTGAGTACAAGCAGAATCAATAGCATGACCTCGACCAACAAGCCTGGTGATGGTCAGCATACAACGATGATCAAAACAAAAGGATTACAAATATAGTCAAGCACGGCCACGGGCGCGAAACTCTTCTAACAGATTCCTCGTTTCTGGATGATCAGGCCGAGTGAGCAACCCTTCGATGAGTAACTCCCTCTGCGTAATAGTGTATTGAAGACCTTCAACTGAGTCTTCCCATGCTCCTTCGCCGAAACAATCTTCTAGCTTCCGCTTCTTGGATTCAAACGTCAGTTTGCGCTCCTTCAGGTTAGCAAGAGCCTTGTTGAGCAGGCCTTCAGCGGCATATCTGCGAGCGGTTTCTTCATCAAACCTCTTCTCACTAGCCTTCACTTGGGCTTTCAACTTGGAGATCTGCTGTTTCAGTTTATCCTCCCGTTCCTTGCCGTTGGCTAAGGTGGCCTTCCAATGCTGATTAAACTTGGATATTCTCCGGTACGCTTCATCCAAGTGATGCTTCTTAGTGGCCAGTACGTCATTGACAGCTTTGAAGTCTCGACCCAAGCGATCACGCTCAGCCATCTGCTTAGTCAAGTCCGTCCCTAACTGGTTCACCAGCTCTGTCTGCCTCTTGTAGGAATGGACGGCTTCGCTTCTCTCGCTTCTGAGCTGAGCCAATTCCTTCTCCAGTTCTTCATTTGCCTTCTTTAGCTCATCTCTCTCAGCTAACACCTGATTATGCTGCTGAATAGGCACGGTGGTAGGCTCTTCAATCACTGGAGGGCTTTCTAGCTGGGCAGGTGGAAACGACATCCCTATAATATCTACTCTGGCTCTGATCCAGGTCACATACGAAGCATAGGCTTGACTATTACTTTTTCCCAGCAATGGTTTTCCCCGCTTACTGATACCATTCCAAGCGTGCTGAAGCTTAGATAACATATCCCCCTCTAGAAGACCAGTGAGGTATATAGATTCCTGCACCTCTTCATCCTTCGGCGGAGCTCTCAAAGCATAAGCAAACTGTCGGACCAGCAGAGATGGATTATAGTTGATACAGCCCTTCCTGCCTATCAAAGCCACATTCAGAAACCCGCTGCAGCTGAAGATAATCTCAGTACCCAACCTATCTCTATCAAACCAGGCAATATCCTCCGCCGACAGGCTCATCAAGCGCTCAGACCACTCAGTTGTGGCTGCAGACGAAGCAAAGGGACCCTTCTTGGGTAGGTGACTATCAAGCCATCTATAGAGTAGAGGCACACAGCACGAAACGTTCTTACCCCTTCTGTTCTCGTTATTGTAGTGGACGGAATGGTAAACATCTCCAATCAAGGTAGGGACTAGATTCCCTGATGCAAAGATGTGAAAGGCGTCGAAGTTTACAAAGTCGGGCATATGGGGAACAGAATGATGCCATATATGCACAGGGCAAGAATGGCGTTGAACACGATCCAACATCCGTCTTTGGCACACTGCTGGGCCTTTCCCACTAAGAACTGCAAGGAGAAACCGGGAACCCTGTTCCAACTAGACAAGACCAACTCGGAGGCATCTAGATGAAGTGAAGGGGCTAGACTAGCCAAATTAGGCTCAGCATCCATATGAACAAAGGGCATCTGACTCTTGATAGGCACACCTAACAAATCAGCATGCTCCTCTAGTGTGAGTGCGAGAATAAAGTCCAGGAAAGTAAAGCATCTCAAAGGAGGATCATAGAACTGCAGCAGGGCATGAAACCCATTCAACTCAAACACAGAGGGTTTACGAACCAAGCTGAGCAGTTTACCGTAAGACTTTCTGAATTCACCTCTCACAGAATCATCTGCCAAAGCAATCAAACCATTCAACTGAACAACATCAGGAGTGGGGAGTTTGTAGGCCACAGTCTTCCTCAGAGAACCCATAGTAGCACAATAGACGGCAAGAAAACCTGAACCGGGGGAAACGGTACCTGCAACACAGACACACGTTAATGAAACGCAGATGGGTATGCAAAACAATGCAAAATGCAATCATGCAGCAGGAGATCCAGACAACTGTGCTGTTGAAGAGATGAAGGTTCTGTATCAACAAAACCACAATACTGCTCTGTCAAGAACAACCACTATCTCTGACAAGAAGAAAACCACGGTATCGGACCATAAATTGGCTCTGTCAAGAACAAACATATCTGATGATGAGGAGAAACCCCTGATGTCAGACTATAGCTCTGCTCTGTCAAGAACAATCATATATCTGATGATAAGGACCTCTGATACAGGACCATAACTCTGCTCTGTTAAGAACACATATACATCTGATGATGAGAACCTCTGATACCAACAAAGCTGATTCACTATCAAGAAAACCAGGTAGTCTGAAGGTTAAGGCTTCCTGCAACAAACCCAACCCAGGCTTCCTGCAACAAACCCAACCCTGCTCACAGGTACAGACCTATACTGACACAAGTTCGGCATCCTATGCGGTCATCAGCATCACAGACATTCAAGAGGGATGATACGATACCCAGAAGGTGTGGCATCATTGTCTCCTGAAGCGGCCTCACTCAGCTGAACTCTAAGTGATCGGTCCCCAGAGTCGACAATCCTCCAAACCAACAACCCCTCAGGCCCAAAGGGCCGGAAAAGAAGTCAACCGGGAGAACCTCGTCTGAGCGTGGATTTCATGAGACACTAGTGCCTGCAAAGCAAGCACGCGCCCACTAATTTCCACAACTAATGCTAGGTACACTCAAGCCTGGGTCTGGCTTCTCACTCATCAGAATGCCCCTCCCACAACAGTACAAATAATCATATCATACTGAAGATAAAGTGCGGGGAATAAAACGCGATAAATAAACACAACCCAACAAGTAATCATACAAGCGCTAGGATTGACTCTCGCAGGGGATATTGGATCCCCAAATTGACTCGCATAAGGGACGTTGGATCCCAGGAAACTATCAAGTCCCCAGCAGAGTCGCCAGCTGTCGCTACCGCGAAAATAAGGTGCCGACAAAACAGAAGAGTCGCCACCTTTCATTATTTATCCCTCAGAACAGGAAAGGAAACGATCGGAAAAACCTGACGAAAAGGTATAAGACAAGGTCATCGCAACCATTGTCTGGGTTCGGGAGTCGGTTACGCAAGGGGAAGGTATTAGCACCCCTCACGTCCATCATACTCGATGGGATCCACGCTTGTTGTGTTTATCTGACGGGTTGGTTTTACTATCTACCTATCAAGGTTGGCTTAAAAAAGAAAAGAAAATGACTCGGCAAAGCGTCGCGCTTTATGCCTACGTATTCTCATCAGAGAACGAGAAATCAGAGTCAACGTAGTTCGCCTAACTACGGGTTACGGGGAAGGTGGCTCGCCAATACATCAGTATTGTGCCTACGTACTCTCAACAGATATGAGAGATCAGAGCTTACGTAGTTTGGGATAATATGGATTACGGGGATTCAGATTCATCTGTTTTCCGAGTAGGGTTAACAAACAGTTCCAGCTGTTTGGCGTACGCAGCTCGACCCTTGGAGACTTAGGCGTTACCGTTTGCGGTAGAACTGGGAGTTAACGACACTCTTTTCTTCAGAAAAGCTTCTTTTGAATTACGGGCCCACGGGGCAAAAAGGTTTGAGGTTTGTTTTCTGTCTTTTACGGAAGAACTGTTTTTTATGGATGTTTGCAACTAATATCGCACTAGAGACTATGACCTGAGAGTGAATGCGTCGCATGTCACCCAAAGGGTGCCATACTAAACATCCAAACTGTTGAAAAGAAACTCTCCAACAATCCTTTCTCAGATAGCTTAAGGCTCGTAACGTACGACGTCAGTTAACCTTTATTACTGTATTTTAATTTGTTTCGAGATGAGAAGAGAGAACAGGCTCAACTAAGGGGAGACTATCAAGTCCTAACAGTTGTCATGCCAAGGATTCATCCTATGGTTGAGGTTTGAAGCAGGGAACTCCTAGAAGTTGTCATGCATAGGTTTCAACCTAAAGTTCTAATCATCACTTCCTTATCAAAGGAAGTGAGATTCCTAGGGGATCATGTCAATGATAAACAGAAACAGATAAAGCATCAGCTTAAACAGTAAACAGATATATAGTAAAGTGCATGCAATGCAAGTGAGGGAGGAAATGTGTGTGGGGCATCAGCCTCCACAAGCTCATCTCAACCTCAAGCCAGATATGAATAACTGCAATCATACAGAAAACAAAATAAAATGCCATCAAGCAAATAACAGACCACATAGGCAAGGGAGCTGGGCTCTACCAAATACCAGCAAGCGAAGCCATACAGTAAAAATACAAGCAGAGGGAGCAACTCAACCTCTAGTGCAATCATGCTCTTAGCTTAAATCAATCTAAATATGAACTTATTCTAATGCATCAAGCAAATCAAATAAGTCACATCAATACAGTTGCACAGAAAGCAAACAGACAGGGAAGGAAACAGATCAACAGCTCCCACAGCTTTACAGCAAAGCAATCTTCTGACAGCAGTTCAGTCCTCAGTCTTCAACTGTTCCTCAAGTCTTTCATCTTTAATAGCAAGTGTCAACTTGCTCCTTCAGGCTTCTAATACATCAAACATAAGTATCAACTTATCCTTTCTTCTTCAGGCCTCAGCTCCAAAGTAAACTCCACCTTCAGGCCTCAATCCCACTAGTAAGCATCAACTTGTTCCTTCAGGCACTCCAAGCATTGAACTCACAAGCAACAACTTGCTTTCCAACCTCAAGCTTCAGCTTCTTCATTCAATCTCCAATGGATTCCCCTCACAAGTATCAACTTGTTCTTCATCTTCTTCAAGCTTCAGCTCTTTCTTCAATCTCAGCTTGATCTTCTTCCCACAAGTGTCAACTAATTCCTCTTGATCTTCAAGCTTCAGCTCCAAGGGTAGTCTTCAAATACAGAGAAGTGGCAACTTCTAGCATCTTTAATCTTCTAACAAGGAACTCCATCCTCTAACAAGGGAGAAATATTCATCTAAAAAGAGCAAGATTTGGATGATTGACAGCAGAGTGAAGACCAAAGGTCACCACTAAGCATTCCATCACCAGAGAAAGGGACCCTCAAAGGTTCTTCCAACTTGTGAAGAGCCACACATCCTGCCAAAGGAGGGATGAGGCCTTCACAAGGGGACCTTACATCATAGGGAAGAATGGAAGTGATCAACACCTTCCATGTTTATGAAGGAAGAGAATCATTCTAGAAGCTCTACTTACAAACCCTAATCTTAACACCTAAACAAAACTACACCAAAAGAAGGGGAAGTCTTCACATCCAAGCTTCTTCATTCAATCCATGGTAGCCCAAGCTTGTCTTCATCATCAACCAAGAGCAAGCAAAGCAAAACCCTAATCTAAGGGAACTAAAGAAGTCATTCTAGTTGAATTAGCAAGTTAGGATCACCTAAAACCTAGTACCAAAGTTAATTCTAACTAAAATACTAAAACCAATTGTAAAATCCTACAAAAATAACTATGGGACCCTAATTCAATCATGAATATACCATACAAAATTCAGAGGTTGAATCATCCACCAAGTCCTAAAAATAAAACCTAGGTCACAAGGTACTAAGCATAAACCCTAAAAATAGAGCACCTAAAGTTTCAACTTAAAACTACCACCTACATTCATCACAAAAATGTGTGAAAAATCTAAAGGGAACATGCATATCTATTCTAGCTACACACAAAAAATCAAGGCAAGAATCATCACCAAATGCTCAAACCAAATTCATCAAAACAAGGTATCAACCATGGCCATTTTAATATCAATTAATATTCAAAAAATGCAAATAAAATCAAAAATGCATGAATTCCTAATATTTTTTATCTGCAAAATTCTAGATTCAATCATGAATCAGGGGAAAAAAGTTTGGAATTAATTGAGTTAATCTTCTATTTTTTATGAATTAATTTCTAAGTCATATGAAACAATGAAAAATAAAAGAAAATAAAAGAAATTAATAAAATATGTGTGTCAAATAGCAAAAATAATCAGTTCAATTCTTGGGTTGGGCCAGAAAGGGGGTGCGGATATCAATCTGAGTCCTAAGCCCAAAACAATTCAATTAATGAAACGGTGCGTTTCATTCTAAATTTCTCTTTAGAGCTTGAGGTGCAAACGTGGCAGTGTATCCCTTGCCTGAGTCAAAGTCCAAACCATCATCCAATGGCCCATGTTCATCGTCCCCAATTCAAACTGAGATGGAGGGGGTTCTCAGACAGTGGCCTAAACAGTGGTGCCACCGTCTTCTCCGGTGAAGTGGTACACACAGGTCAACAAAAATAGTGAAACAAATCATCATCCCACTCCATTTTTCATCCTGATCACGAATCCAACCTCAGAATTTCCTAATTCCTTCTCTAACTCAAAACACGATCACATTTTCAGAGTTCATCCAAATCTTGATTTTCACCATTCTTTAAATTAAAGGTCTCAAGTTAATCACCACTCTTCACTGATCAATTTCCACCATCCAATCATGAATAATCCTTCAAGAATCGTGAGATATTATCCTCAACAGAAAATGGTCACATGCCTAACTTGTCTCTAATTCGCCAACTTATGATCCTAAATCCAACTACAGGTTGCAAGGATCTTAACCACATATACATTTCTAAGTTTCTCCTCCTAAATCATGCATAGGGATGAAAAGTACCAACCTGAGTTCAGAGGTGTAACAGATGCAGTTTTTGATCACTTCAACTTCCAAGATGATGCAGACACGTTCCAAATTCACTCTCCAAGCCTTTGCACACCTTGATTTGGCTTGATTCTCCCTTGAATTGAAAACCCGATTTCAACTTGAACCTTCAAAATTTCAATGGCTCCTTCTCTTACCAGCTTCAATTCCTTCCAAAAAATGGCTGAGCTCACTCACTAGCTTATATAGAAATGATTGGGATCATCTAGAAACTTCTGGATCCATCCAAATGAGATTTTGGATTTTCAATTTCTCTTCAAAATATCACCCATGGCAACCACCATTCTGACTCCTTCTTGGCATGGCTATGTGTGTAATCAAGTTCTCATAAGATATTGAATGAATTTAGAATGTTATTTTCCTTGTTTGCAAGCCAAAGGTATGCATTTGATTATGTTGCTTCATCATGAAGAAATGAAATGGAATGCCATTCAAATGACCTCAAATAAAAATTATAACATTGCCATTGTTTCTAGAATCATTTTTCCAATCAATTTGACCTATAATTTTGTTTCATTTGGTCACAAAATGAATTATTTGAAATTTTGACCATTAAATCCTTTTAATTCTTCCTTTTTCAAAATTTCTTGAACCAAGTCTCTCCTTGAGCCATTTCAATGCCTCCTTGATGCATGGTCAAGGTTAAAATCCCATTTTGAGCAACTTTCTAGTTGAACAAAATTTCATTTGAGACCTCTAAGTTGGTGAAAATGGCCCATGATCACAAATGACCTATAATCACCAAATGTCCAAAATACCCTTGACTTGTCAAAGCCATAATTTGAGTTCCACAAATCCTATCAAGAACTTCTAGTACTCTCTAGAAAGCTAAGAGGATAAGGAACAACATTTATGTTGACCAAAAGTTCATAGGAATCAACCTTCTAGGGAAAAAGTGTCATGCAAATTGGGTAACTTTCAAGCTCTAAATTCACATTCCTCAGATGACTTGTAACTTGTCAAAGCCATAACTTGAGTTCTACAAATCCTATAAAGGACTTCTAGTACTCAAATTAAATCTAAGATCATGCTCTACAACAATCATGTTTTGGGTCAAGATGAGATGATAATCACATCTTGAGCTAAATTGCCTTGAAGATAGGGGTCAAACTAGGGGATTTTACACTGTCAAGCCTTAGAAACCCTAGCTTGAAACTTCTCAAACTCTTCAATCATGATGAGTTAACCTTGGAATCATCCTTATAACATCTCAATTTATCAATCCATGATCACATGGCTCTTGGATTAGGTCTCAACCTTCTCCAAATCATCAGTTGACTTAGGGTTGACCCAGTCAAACCCTAGCTGCACCACTCATGGCTGAGCCTTCTTAATCTTGCACTATGACCTGTCTAGGCCTCAAAGTGATCTTAAAAACTTCACATGAGCTCTCTAAAGACCTCAAGTCCATCCCCATGGCCTCAGAATCATCTGATTACTTCCCACAACTCTCAAGTTATGAGACACACCCTCTTGGCTTCAATCATTCTCTCTGAGGATCTTTTAACTTCTCTGACAAGGATGTCAACCCTTGAACACTTGAATAACCTTCTTAGCTAGCTTCATAGTCTTGTGTAGCTCTTGATTGGTAATCATACCTCTTGATCTCCTGCATACAAGTCAATGAAATGCAAATGATAATGCTAATGTGAATGAAATGAAACATAAGCTAGGTGAAGAAATGTTGGGCAAATTTTGGGGTGCAACACTCATCTCAGGAAAGTCTTCGATACAACGAGGAGATGCATAATGAGATTCAACTCGGAGAAATGTACCTTCGGTGTCCGGGAAGGGAAATTCTTCGGCTTCTACTTGAAAGAGAGAGAAATCAAGGCGAACCCTGACAAATGCAAAGCTTTATCCGAGTTCCCAATGTTGAACTCAAAGAAATCAATCCAAACCCTAAAAAGGATGCTCGCTTCACTGTTCCGCTTCGTGGCCAATTCTACCCAACACACACTCCCATTTTTCAAGCTTTTACGCAAGGAAGCCACGTTCGAGTGGACCGAGGAGTGCGAGCAAGCTCTCCTCCATATCAAACAAGTTCTCTCACAACCCCCAGTCTTATCCTGACCTGAAGACAGGGAGACTCTATACTTGTACAATGTCTTCACAATTGAGGCCATCAGCGCGACCCTAACTCGGGAAAACCTCGATGGACAAAAACAAATCTACTTCACCAACAAAGCCTTACAGGGCCCCAAGCTCAGGTACCAGCAGATCGAGAAGGTTGCTCTGGCCCTCATTAACACAACTAGAAGGTTGTGACACTACTTCTTGGCCCACACCATCGTGGTTAGGATGAATCAGCCCCTCAAATAGCTACTAAATCGTCCGGACATGGCGAGAAGGATGCTCAAATGGCCGCTCAAACTCTCTAAGTTCGATGTCCAATACGAGAGTAGAAAGGTCCTCAAGCCTAATGTTCTGGCCGACTTCATCGCAGAAATGACTGCCACAACGTCCTCTGAAGGCTCTAAGATTTAACCAAATTTTGGTAAAACATAATGTTGAACAAGATGTTCTAACATGAAGAAATATGTAAAGAACAACATGTCAAACAATATGTCCTATCTTGAGGACTCGACATCTTGGTCTGATACAACAAGTTTGTTACAGATCTGTTCCAAGATTTAAGGTGCAATCAGAACATGGATCAAGGAATGATTAGACAAAGATTTCGAAGCCCATGAACTGGTGAAGTTTATAAAAGGAAGACTAAGACCTAGACAAAGTATAGAAGAAAATCCTTGTTAAGACGTTTTTTAAGTAAAAAATAAGGGTTTAGGGTTTTGAGAGTCGTGTGGATTTCTTGTATTGTAAGTCACCCTTTGTATCCGGTTTGATACATTGTGGTAGACATAGTTTTCATATACCTGTAGGTAATGAATTGTATATTGTTCTTGGATGAAGCTTTTAAGCAAATTCAAGTATTAGTGATAGTCATGAGTATTGACTGAATATTGTATTGAAAGGACTGTCTTTCAATTGAGTAGTTTGATACAGTCGCCGGAGGTTGTGAGTGTTAGATATCACTGATGTGATTTAGGTATTGAGATGGGTTTCTCTTATCTAGATGGGGT
Source organism: Lathyrus sativus (assembly GCA_963859935.3). Lineage (NCBI taxonomy): Eukaryota > Viridiplantae > Streptophyta > Magnoliopsida > Fabales > Fabaceae > Lathyrus > Lathyrus sativus. Next base: position 129,856,420 of record OZ012739.1, read on the forward strand.
TCTAGGGAGAAGTTGCACTGGGTAGGGATTAAGTGAGAAGTTGTAAACCGGAGGTTGTTTAGCTCAGAATTGATACTACTGATAGTGAATTCGTTCTTGGTTTGGTAGCCCCTAGATGTAGGTGTTGTTGTACACCGAACTGAGTCATATCTTGGTTTTATTTATCATTCTGTTGCATATTTCAATTATTCTTATACTTTCAAATATATGTTAAAACAGATGTTGAAACATCTGTCATGGCACTGTTATGACTTTGAGATATCAGAATGTTCTTGTTCTGTCCTTGTTTAGTTAAGAAGAGATCAATGTCTCGACATCTCTTGATACATCTGAAATCTGTATACCAGAATTTCAATTTGTATCAGAGCAGGCATCCTGTTCTGTTTCTGGATAAGTTCTAGGGGAGATGCTTTCTGTTATTTTAAACAAGTAAGGATATTGTGTGATCAGACTATCCATTATTATTGTGTTCAAGGGGATTAGAAGCTAGAAGGATAGCTTTCTGAATCTGGCCTGATAACTACTGTTGGTTGACTGATACTTCTGTGTAGATTCTTCCGCTGCTGCTGATAATGATGCTATTGTTATGCATGGTGCCTTATAAAATGTTTTGACATCTGACCTGGCTTGCTGAAGATGGTTCCAGCCTCTCTAGGTGTTCATGCCATCACTAGCTGGGAGTTATATAATGAGCAAGCATTGTAATATGTTCCATTGAAGGGTCTTCGTATGTTTCTTGGGAGACGGTGTCAACTAGGTACCATGAAGGGTAATAGGAGGAAAAAGGTTGAGTTGAGGTCTTGTTCATCAAATTTATGATTTATGGATTTGGTAGACACTCTATGCCATGTATAAGGTAGCCCAAAATACTTGAGTTCTCTCTCAAGTCCACTCATAAAGGTTGTTACTAGAGTAAAGAGGAGTGTCATATGATATTTTATGACTGAAGAATACAGAACTGTGATTTAAAACCAATTGCTATTTTTCGCATTAGCAAGTATTTAATTTATTATCCTTTTGTTTGGTGTTTAAGAAAGATGATGTCAAAATGTCACACCTGAAGGTGCAGCTTCAGACACTTGCAAGAACTCAAGAACCTTTTCTATGTATCTGATCTAACTTAAAGAATGGATACAGTCAGTATCATCTGTGGAGTTCTCAATAGGTCCTTATCTTGTCCTTAAATGTAATCAAGGTATGTAACTCTTGTAATGACTTCAAAGCCAATTTCAATGGTCTGTTCATGGGAAAAGGAACTGATGTTCAACCAGATGTTGAAACGTCACTTTAGAAGAGTATGTGCAGAATCTTGTTGATCCAAGGAGTGAATTTCTCGGGCAAATGAGGGATGTAGCATATGTTCTAGATGATAAACAAATGTGTGTTTATCAATAGTGATGGAAATCTTCTTCAGATTGGTCTTAAAGAGTCATTGGGTTTGCAGTCTAGGAAGTCTCTATCTAAGAAACTTATTATGAATAGGTGTGCTGGTGGAAGTCAAGATTAATTTATGGTCATCTTGATGAACATTCCTTGGGTCAGTTTATTTCTGATCTAAGCACATAGGGGTGCATAAGCTATATTCTTATATCTCCTACAAGAGTATATGTGTTCTAATTCCTGGAAGAAGACTGTGAAGACATCTCTACCAGATTCAGTGCATATGGAAGTCAATGTAAAATGTCTAGGAAATTCACCCTGACATCTTAGAGACTTTTCTGGTATTTCAAAGCTAGATCTAAGTGATCTTATATATAGTTGTGTCTATCTTGTGACTACCTCTTCTAAGGTTAGCTGTGGACTCTGATCAGGTGTGGATGATTCTCTTGGAGAATTGTGCTTGAAGTAGACTGTCATCATAACTATGTGGATTCTGATTATCTGTGAATAGATGGTAGGTTCTGCTGGAAGTGTCTCTAGAAAAGATTGTATCAGGTTGAATCTTGAGAAGGAAGCAGGCTAAGGATGTATCTCTCTTCATATGGTGAAGGGGTTTGATGTCTTCCATGTATGGATGATATCTTGACTAACCAAGGAGTTAAGAGAATTTGTATGTCTCTTTCAGGGATGTGAAAATTCCAGGTTTGATTGGATTTTTTCTCAAAGAACAAGGTTGTCTATGGCTGTAATTTTCAAGATGGATTTCTATAGTGTGTGGATGTGTTTAGGGGAAGAGTGATCAATGGTGTTATTTGATCTCAACCCAAGAGTTTATTAGTTATGGTACAAGAATTGTGATCCTATTTTTTTTCTTCCTCTTATGAGCATGAAGTTCATGTGATTCATGTGAGATTGTGATGTCAGGATAAATGTCTTAACATCCTGGTGTGTTATTACTTTAGATTAGTAAGTTCAGCTTGTAAGCTTGACTTGTTAAGGCTATTGAATTATTTCAACTATGTTCATGATTCTTAGAAGTGACATGAGAAATGGGATTGGATATTGTCTGGGAGAATTTATTTTTCTCTATGGATTAGAATAAGGCCCGTGGAAGCTTTCGTTAATAAATGGGAGATGTCACACATACTGTATTGACATCATGGTTAGGATCTTCTAATTCTGACTAAAAGGAGTATGCTTGGAGTTTATTGGAAGGAATTGTGACTATGCTTCAAAATTTACAAGAGAGAGTAAACGAGGACTGATTGGGTGTCATGACATTGTTTAGGACTCGTGGCTCCATGTGAACGGTGTTGCTTGGACGGTGGAAAACGTGCCTTAAAGGGGGCGTGCAAAACATGTTTCTTCGGTTCATGCATAGTCTTTGGGTGGTTCTCATTAAAGAAGAAACATTCAAAACTAAGTTGGTCGGTGCACACTCATTTATACTGAAGTTATCTTACTCAATGTACTCTTTCATTGAATTTTCCTTTGGTTATATCAATGGCTCGTTAATTCCTAAGGAAACTACTCGGGTATTTAAAGGGGGTATTTGCTTCTTTTGTCTCAGGTAGTTTTTTTTTGTTGCTGTGTCAAGTCTGTATGGCATTTGTCTGGGTTTGGATGAGTACTATTTGGGTATGGAACTGTGTTGGATACCTTTGTCAATTTTTTGCTAAAAAGGGGGAGATAGGTTGCGTGTCTATCTCAGTTGTGTGTTGTTTCTTGCAACACATGACTGATCTTAGTTTGGGGCCTGAGTCTGTTCTTGTAGTTGTTTTGCAAGGATATTGAATAGGATACTCTAACATCCTGTCTATGTCTCATTTTCTTTTGTTCTGAGTCATCTTTTTGTGTCTAGTGATTTAAGTTATGAACACAATTGTGTCTTGTGTTCTGAGTTATCCGGAATTGGAATCTGGTCCTCTGGGCCATATTCTGGATAATGGAGGATGGTAAATTGGGACTGGTTTTGAGAGGGAGTGTATTCTATCTTATTCCTCATGTACACCAGGGTTCAGGGTACACATCGTACAATAGGTAAGTGTATGTTGTACAGGAAGAATGAAAGCTTCCAGGAGTCACATTATTTTCTGTTAGATTCGTCAAAGGCTGGATGAAATGACTTCAAGACTTTCTACTCCTTCTATTCCTTGATTTCCTGGGTTTATTGTGCAAAAGGAGTTTTATCCAAAGTTTGTCAAAAGGGGGAGATTGAAGGCTCTAAGAGTTTACCAAATTTTGGTAAAACATGATGTTGAACAAGATGTTCTAACATGAAGAAATCTGTAAAGAACAACATGTTAGATAAGATGTCCTATCTTGAGGACTCGACATCTTGGTCTGATATAGCATGTTTGTTGCATATCCGTTCCAAGATTTAAGGTGCAATCAGAACATGGATCAAGGAATGATTAGACAGAGATATCAAAGCCCGTGAACTGCTGAAGGTTATAAAAAGAAGACCAAGACCTGGAGAAAGTATAGAAGAAAATCCTTGTTAAGGCGTTTGTTAAGTAAAAAAATAAGGTTTTAGGGTTTTGAGAGTCGTGTGGCTTTCTTGTATTATAAGTCACCCTTTGTATCTGGTTTGATACATTGTGGTAGACATAGTTTTCATATACCTGTAGGTAATGAATGATATATTATTCTTGGATGAAGCTTTTAAGCAAATTCAAGCATTAGTGATAGTCATGAGTATTGACTGAATATTGTATTGAAATGGTTGTTTTTAAATTGAATAGTTTGATACAGTCACTGGAGGTTTTGACTGTTAGATATCATTGATGTGATTTATGAGTAAAGATGTGTTTCTCTTATCTATATGGGGTTCTAGATAGAAGTTTCACTGGATAGGGATTAAGTGAGGAGTTGTAAACCAAATTGGGTGTAGGTGTTGTTGTACACCAAACTGGGTCATCATATCTTGGTGTTATTTATCATTTTGTTGTATATTTTAGTTATTCTTATACCCTCAAATATATGTTAAAACAGATATTGAAACATCTGTCATGACACTGTTATGACTTTGAGATATCAGAATGTTCTTGTCCTGTCCTTGTTTAGTTAAGCAGAGATCAATGTCTCGACATCTCTTGGGACATCTAAGATTTGTATGCCATAATTTCATCCCCGACGCATAGAGCCCACATGTGGACCATCTTTGTTGATGGAGCCTCCAGCTCGACAGGGAGTGGAGTGAGCATCATCCTTGAGAATAAAGAGGGCATCTTGATCGAGGTCTCTCTCGCTCTAGCTTTCTCGAACTCAAACAACCAAGCCGAGTACGAGACCTTCCTCCCAGGGTTGCGACTGGCCAAGGACCTTGGCACGAAGGAGGTGAAGATATTTACCGACTCCCAGCTTGTCGCTTCCCAGGTGCGGGGAGAATAACAGGCCAAAAACGACAACCTCACAGAGTACTTAGCCCTTGTAAAAGAGAAGATAAATAAGTTTGACTCTATGGAGGTGACGCACGCTCCCCACGAGCATAACACCCGGGCAGACATCCTGTTGAAGCTCGCGAGCATAAAAAAAAGGACAGAACAAGTCTGTCATCCAGGAGGTACTTTCTCGATCGAGCATTAAGAAACCCACCTCGACCGTCGATGTAAATGTCATGGCAAGATCGTTGTTAAACTAACTCTGAATGCTTGTTAAATCATCGCTAACCACATTTTCACATCTTCATTTATGCCAACCTCATGGAAAGATATCATTTATATAGACCATACTTATTTCCATATATGTTTTTGATTTCTAAAACTTGCATATTCATTACGTTATAATTACTTTTCAAAAGTAAACTTTTACTCACAAATCAATACTTAGCATCGAGGAAATCTCAACAAAGGTATGATCAGGGGCATACCACTTCAAGACATTTCTAAGTAGGGGCAATTCGCATAAAGGTCACAACACTACATGATCCAAGTTCCTTCTCAAGAATTCCAAGATTTTACACACCTATGTCAAAGCTCCTCGATGACCCTAATGATCAGGGGCATATTATTTTAAGACTCTCATACTAGGTCATACCAACTCATGGGCATAGTAAGATCAATCACTCTAAAAGACATCTAATTAGGGGCATACTTTTCAAGATTTAAATTCTGGGGAAGTTCTTATCAAGATCGTATTAAAGCATGGTAGGATCTAAGTTCATTTTCAAGCAAATCCTTCAGAAGCTCTACAAACAAGGGAAATACCCTCTAAGGCTAAATCAATCTAAGGAAGACCGCTGCAAGGCTTAATCAAAAGAAATCGCTTCAAAAAATGGCTTATCAGGGGCAGATCATTCTAAGACTTGATTAGTCGAGGGCGAACCTCTGCAAGGCTCATACAATGGAAGGTCGTCTTGAGTGCATGGTGTCATACCTTGAAAAATACGATAAAAATTATTTTAAACAGAGTTGCCACCGAACTTTATTTATTCCAATGAAGGAATAGGATATCAATAAAACCTTTAGAAAATAAAATGACCGTCACAACCAAATTCTAGGTTCGATAGTCGATTACGCAAAAGGAAGGTATTAGCACCCCTCATGCCCGTTGTACTCAACTGAAACCTCTTAGTTAGATTTGTGATTGAATGTTAGCTAATGTTATTTTTTTCCTTCTAAACTAATAATGCAAAAGGTAAGGGAAAAATATTTTGTTTACTGAGGGGAAATGGGTGGTTTTTTATTTGGGTGCTCGCCAAGGATTGGGACCCTTGTGCCTACGTATCTTCATTTGAAAAAACTGAAGAATTAGAGTGTCTGTAGTTTGTGGGACTGCGACTTGTTGGTTTGTTTTATCGAACGAGTGTTTAAGTTATATCCTAAGGGTTAAACGTTGGCTTGTTTGCTCGCGGGGAAGGGTTAAGCACTAGTTTGTGGGTGCATCAGAAAGGACTAAACATTTTTCTTTTAATAAACAGTTTTGATTGCACGGTGGCGAGAAGTAGAATTAATACGTCGATTGTGTTTATTTGGATGACAATTATTTGAATGACCAAGGAAGGATCCTCGTATCCAAATAGTCAAAGAGGAGAATCGAAGGCTCGAGACTTCTCCCTTTTCATCCTTAACTGTGAAAGAGTTGGATATAGTTAAAGTGTTTTTAACGGATGACAAGTACTCGAATGGCCAAGGAAGGTTCATCATATCCAAGTATTCGGGAGAGAGAATAGAAGGCTCTAGACTCTCTCTTTTTCATCTAAGTGTTTAGGAAAATATGTTTGATTCAATTTATTATGAAAATAGTTTGAAGAGAATCATATTAAATTTTTTTTAGAGAAGACAATTGTTCGAATAGTAAGGAAGACTCCTCGTACTCAAACAATCGAGGAGAAGAATCAAAGGCTCTAAACTATCTCCATTTTCATTTTTTAATAAAATAAGGTCCAAGTATGATTAAGTAGTTTATTTGGATTTTGAAGAAAGTACTAGATATTAATCGAGGTTTGAATTTATGTTTGAAGCATGGTAAAGGTTTGAAAATGAATGGAATATAGTATCTAATTATGCTAGGTTAAGGTTGATGGCGATGCACGAGGCGATCGACTTACAAGTTGGGGTAAGACTTGATATATGGATTAAGAAAGCTTGAGGGTTTCAGGTTTAATCATACAAGACATAAGCAAATTGAAGGAAAGCGATAAAATAATGAACAATAAACACACAACTCAAACAAGCAAGCATACACAAGTGGATAAAGCGTGAAAGTGATAAAATAATTTAATTGAATTTAAATCACGTGTGCGCTAGCAAAGTTGTCTAGTCTTTTAGATGACTAATTAGGATTAATTAATTGAATAAGTCTTGTTGTAAGAAAGCCCAAGAGTAAGCTATGAATATGTGCAAGTGGGAATGTGAGGTTGATGGCGATGCACAGTTCAATCGACTTACAAGGGTGAAAAAGGACTATATATTAAATCGAGAATTATTTTGAAAAATAGTTTGAATGTGTATGTGAGATTAAGATCAAGCTATATCAATAAGCATAAGCACATCATGAGAAAATAGCATAAGCATTGAAAATTTTTATAAAAAAAAATCACAAAATCAAATTATTTTAAACAAAAATACTAAATTATTAACTAAATTAAAAAAATCCACTTAATAGAATTAATTAATAATTTAATTAATTCAATTGGGTAAAATTATTTAAAATATTTAGTAATACATTTTAGTCTTTTTTGTAAATAATAAAAAAAACAAATTAAAAGGAGAAAAAGAAAATATATAAGAAAAAAAAACAACTAGAAAATAAACTTATAAAGGAAAAGATGTGGGTTTGTTAAGATGAAACAGGGGGTGTATTAAGCAAAACCAAAGGCCCATGTGTGGGGGCCCAAAATGCAGGTAAGAGTGTAGTGGATAGAGTCAAACATAATAACTATCAGAAGGAACAATTGTGACTGTCAGATTAGAGGATCTGACCTGGTCAAACAATCCTATGGTTATGATGCGCTAGTGCATAGTGTACCACAGGGAAGAATACATAGGAAACTAAAATAGGAGAAACACTGGGCGGGGCACATGTCCAAAAATAGTGACACATGTCACCGCCTGTAACTGCCACCAAACCTCACAAAGTAAAACACGCAGGCGAAAAGGAGACGTTAGGCATCAGAAGTAAAAATACATGATTCACTTGAAAACCAAAACAAAGTTAACGTTCTCAATTACCTACTGAAGTCTTTCAATGAAGCTGTCCACAAAGGTAACTTTCTCAAATCTGCTTTCACTTCCAATCTCTCCATCTTCTTTCTTGATGTTACTTGTGCTACTGTGTTGTCGTTGCTTTGTGTTTTGTGATTTTAGGATTTTTATGGTTTCTTCTTATCAATGGTGGCTGTAATGTCTAGGTTTTTTCGTGCTTAGTGATTGAATAGTGGAGCCTTTTATACTTATTTCAAATTAGGGTTTCTGAGCATGGCGAAAATTTTTTCAGTGGAGTGGCAATTGTACTAATTTGTTTCCGTTGTGTTTTTTCCTTTTGCATCATATTGTACGTTCACTGCATGTACTCACTTCTCTAGATTATTTTGTCATTTTTGAACCTTGCTTTATATGGTCCCTACTGCTTTTCCTATTTGAAATTTGTTGAATTATGCCTGTCAATTTTGCAATGTTGAATGAAGTTAATTCCACCTATGAATTTCATGTTATCATGTTGATATGTATGTGGAACGACTGTCTTGATATGATCTTGATAATTTTTTTATTTGAATTGAACTTGTAATCTTGGCTTCATTTAGCGCATTTGCTTTGTAGATGAGTCATAGACATAAGGTCAGAGTTGGCACGACTACATTGAAGTTTGAAGCATGAAGTTTTGTCATGAAGATGAATTGGCAAATTGGCGAGGAAACATGGCAAAAAACTTAGTACAAGGGATAGTTTGGATGAATTGGATTAGAATAAGAAAATGCTTAGGACTTTTTGTAATCAATCAAAAGAATTTGTTGTTTCAAGTCTTCTAATTGTGCCATTTATTTGTAACTTGCCATTGAATTGCAACTTGGCATGAATTTTGGAATGAAATTGTAACTTTGACATTAATTTGAATTTTGAATGAAATTGAATTTGATTGAAATGAGTTCACAATCTTGGAATGAAATTGAATTTGATTGAAATGAGTTCACAATCTTGGAATGAATTTGAATTTGTAATGATTTCACAATCTTGTCTTGGAATGAATTTGAGTTTGGAATGAGTTCACAATTAGGAAATTTGAAATTGGAATGAGCTTGCACTTTTGACATGAATTTGAATTTAATTTTGGAATTTGAATGAAGTTGAATTTGATATGGAATTAATAGTTTGGAAATTTGAATTTGGAGTGAACCGTGAATCTAGAAACTTAAAATGATATTGAATTTGACATTTGGATTTTGAACGAAATCGAATTTGAATTGGTGACTTAAATTTGCCATTTGGAATAAAATTGCAAACTTGGAATGGAATATGAACCTTAACTTGGAATTAATTTTGAATTTAAAATTGATAAATTGCCATGAACTTGAACTTGAATTGGTGACTAGAAACTTGAACTTGATACAGTGTCTAGAAATTTGAACTTGATGTTTGGAATTGGTAAGTTGACATGAAATTGGAATTTAGCATAAATTTACAAACTTGACATGGAATTCACAAACTTGGAATGAAGTTTGGACTATTCTAATTGTTATGAAGACAAGTACATTAGGATGACACGTGAATCCTTGAGATGAAATGAGATATGAACTTCTGAATATGTAACTTGGACAACCCATGTAATGACAAAAATCCATGAAAGATAAAATAGTCCAAAAACTCTAAATTATCAAAATTGGTTAAAATATACTCACGATCCTTGATTGAACTCCAGTAATCAAAACACAATCCATATGATCCAAAGATACTATGACCAAAACATAAGGTTCCAGAGCATTAGATCTTACAAGAATTGAGCATCACCAATCAATTGTAGCATCAATGATAACACAAGCTTGATTCTCTAGAAAAAAGAAACCCGTCTAGCACTTTGTGTTATTAACAAACAAACTTGATTTTGAAGTAATGAAACCTCCCTCTGAGAAATGAAACAACATTGAGCTAATCCAGTAGGTGTACACTATCTTTGCCCTGGTTTGACCAAGACCAGGTCAAATTCCACATGTTGTGAATGAAGAACCATTGAGCCAAATTCAAACACTTGCCTTGAAGCAACCATCTTTTCTTGAAACTCGTTTGAAAACTCTTATGCTTGATATGCATCATATGATGATATGACGAATGCATGATATGAAAGTTGGAGTGAAAATGAGGGTGTGAGAGCTACCCCTATTTAATCTTCTTGGACTTGAAGGTGTGAATAATAATAGTTTTCAGACATTCAAAAGGCACAAAAGGATTAAATACTAGAATATCCAGGATTTTCAGAAGAGGAAAGGGGTGGAAGTAATGTAAGTGTATTGGTTTGATGGTTTGTACAAGGTATTCTGTCTTTGGGAATAAGAAATTTATGAAGAAGATGTTATGATATGCTTGAGATGCAATGTGTGTTATGCTTTAATGAGCTTTGGCAGCCTTGGAAGGGGTGACATCCCTGCAGAATTCCAAGAGAAGTAAGGTGATACAATGGTATAATTATAATTTAAATTTCCTTCTGAAAAAGAAAAAATGGACTCCTAAATAAAAGGTTAGGAGAAACTGAGATAATGTTTCCTTTTGCAAAAGGCAGAGTGGGCTCCTCAACAAAAGGTTAGGAGAAAAATATGATTAAATTTCCTTCCACAAAAGGTAGAGAGGACTCCTGAACAAAAGGTTAGGAGAAAATAGATGAATGTTTCCTTCTATAAAAGGCAGAAAGGACTCCTGAACAAAAGGTTAGGAGAAAATAAATGAATGTTTCCTTCTACAAAAGGCTGAGAGGACTTCTGAACAAAAGGTTAGGAGAATATGACATAATATTTACTTTTACAAAAGGTAGAAAGATTCCTAAACAAAAGGTTAGAAGAAAAATATGATTAAGTTTCCTTCTACAAAAGGTAGAGAGGAAAAATTAGATGATTCTTTCCTTTTACAAAAGGTAGAGAGGACTCCTGAACAAAAGGTTAGGAAAAACTAACATAATATTTCCTTCTGCAAAAGGCAGAAAGAACTCCTGAACAAAATATTAGGAGAAAATAAGGGTGTTTCCTTCTACAAAAGGTAGAAAGGATCCTCAGCAAAAGGCTGGGTGGATGTTCTTACAAAAGGTAAGTGGGAAGATGGATCTTTTTAGAGGATCCTATCACGATGTCCAGAAATTTCCCATTTTCAAGAAGGACTGGCTAAGCGTGCATGTAATGGTGCAAAAATGTATGCAAAATGCTGATGTATGCTCGGGAGATGAGGATTTGGGTGTCATGGATAATGATTGTCCCAAGCAAGTTGGACTTTTGGTTGGGTGTCCCAAGTGTGATTGGGATTTTGGGTTGGATGGGGAACAAGCTTAACTTCCCGACATCTTTGTTCCATGAAGATAATATAACAAGGTCTTGAATTCATTTAAAACCTCAAGTTATTTCTTGGGTAGACAAGTTATGTTGTTTTGTCTCGGGCTTGATTGCCCCTAACTTGATCAAGTTCAAGTGACCTTTGTGATTTTGGTGGTGTTTTGTGAACCCAGTATGTTATTTGGAAACCATGGTTGCCTTAAGAGAAAAAATAATTGTGTTTTCTTTCGATATTGTCATACCCCAAATTTTACCCTCAGATCCTTTAATCATTTCATATCATTTTAAGTCAGTCATTTTTGCATTTTTCTAGTTAAACATTTTATTTCATCATTATTCATTCATTTTATAGTCAATTTTATCATTCCATTTAGAATCTGTTTTTTATTTATTTTACGTTTTATTTAGAATTGATTTAGTTTTAATTTTAAGATATCTTATTTTCTTAATCTAGTATAATTTCAATTTAGTTTAATTTTAATATAGTTTATTTTCTTAATCTAGTTTAATTTCAATTTAATTTAATTTTAATATAGTTTATTTTCTTAATCTAGTTTAATTTCAATTTAGTTTAGTTTTAATATAGTATATGTTTAATTTAGTTTAGTTTTTAACTTAGTTTAATTTTAAGTAACTTAATTTTAATTTAGTTGTTTAATTAGTTTAGTTTATATTCTGGTTTAGCTTTTATTTTAAATTCAATTTATTTAGTTCTTTTTATTTTTGTCTATTTAAATTAATTGTCACAAATCCATTTTTTTTTTATTTTTGATTATATGTTCAAAAACTTAGACAAAACCTTGTCTCTAAAACCAAATTTTCTACTGCATTTTCCTGCACTACACATTTACCTTGTCAAACCCCCCTGCATCAATTCTACATAACCTGTCCTTCACATCCTAAAAACACTACACAACACCAAAATAGATCCTATTTTTATCACTCCAAAAGCCTATGCAGGTTCCCTGCTACCAAAATACTTCACGCCAAGACATATGATGCACTAGGACAACCTTGTTGTATGCTGCAAATTTTGTAGCAAATCATAAAAGGTTGTCCTACTTTGTACCCCATCTGCATATTTCTCACTGCGTCCTGCATTCTATGACAATGAAAACCCATCCACAAGCCAACAAAATTCTGCTATACCTGCACATAACAAAACCTACGATCAAGAACTGACAACAAACAATTTTACAGCACATTGAGAGAGACATGACATAAACAACAAGACAAACTCTAGATGCTTGGAAGCTTAATTAACAAGTTTGAGGAGTTTTTTTAAAGAAAACCAAAATCACATAAGAAAGAGGGGGGGGGACATAGAGAGAAAGAATGGATATTTATTTTCATAACAAAAACTCTTCAGCAGAAAAACAAGAAAAGGTTGTTTCAAACTCCTTACCTTTTGTATTAACACAACATTAAGCCTAAGGCTTCCCTCGAACGAATCACCATCAAAACCGTTCCATTTAACTTCATCACTACCTGAATCTAATCCAAAAAAGCTCTGTTAGTTTCACTTCATCTTTAATACAAACTATGTGACACTCTGCCTCAACCACACGATCAAACACAATCATGAACCTCCATTGTCTTAGCGGATTCACAACAAGTCCCCCATACAACAAGAACAACAACAACAAACCCACTTCACCTCCATCGCCGGAAAACTCGATGAGTTTGTTACCTCCGCCGTAAAAATCTGAGACGAGATCAAGAAAATCGCGAGAACAATAGAGCGAAGAAGATTCGAGTTACTTGCTACCAAGGAATCAAATCTAAAGGAAGGGTGTTTGAGTTTCAAAAACCAATTGGGGCGAATTAGGAGAGTGAAACACGTCATGAGAGATAACATATTGGAATTAAGGTCGATCAAAGCGATAGAGATGTTTTTTTATCTTTGTTTTTGTGAACTTTTGTAGCAGTCGTGCGTTTGGTTCCTCTTAGGTTTACAACAGCATTCAAGAGTATGTTGAATTGGGTTTGGGTACAGTTTGACCCGCCAAAATTTTGTTTCCAGCGCCCTTATGGGATTTCAACATGATGGATAGGGCTCTCACACCACTCTGTTTCTTGTTCACCACCCTAATCCATTTCTACACGGCCCTTGCCATTAATTAACACTCCCCCTTTTTAGTTTAACTAGCTATTTAGTTTTGTTAATTAAATTTTAGTATGCTAGTTTTAATTAGTTAGTTTTAACTGGATTTTAGTTAGAATTAGTTAATTAGCTTTTTGTTAGAATTAGTTAATTAGTTTTTTAGTTAGAATTAGTCAATTAGTTTTTTAATTAAAATTTAGTTAACTAATTTTAGTTAATTAGTTTTTAATTAAATTTTAGTTTTAATTAAATTTTAGTTTAATTAGAATATGGTTTAATTATATTTTATTTTTAGTTAATTATTAAATTAATCTTGACAATCCTAGATTTTTATTTTGGTTAATTCTTGATGTTCGATTTTAAATTTGATTCTCGTTACTTTCGAAGCTTTTGATACCATTTTTGGATTAAGTGTTGATCAATCATTGTTGCCTTTAGTTTAACTTGATTCTTAAGAAATTATTGACTATTCTTGCCTTGTTGATTGGTTTGCTCTTGATGCTTGCTGATACTTTTTGACTTCGTCCATGAGTTGTTGATGAATGTTTTCTGTTCTTTTGATTCATTCATGATTGTTATCATTTATGCTTAAAGCTTCATTCGTTGCTCCTCCGTTGCATGTGCCTGATTCCAAAGGAAAGGATACCGTAGTTGACTGCCATGTCATTTTGGGTAGCCTTGTCCATCTTTCCCCCGAGATCTTGTAAGAGCCTTGCCTATTGTAACCTAGTTTAGGTTTAGAGTTGCCGCACGCTACGTAGGTGTTTTGCCACAGACACTTACCTTTCCCTATTTGAACCTTGACCATGGTCAAGAGTTCCTCATTCCTAGTTGGCCAAACTATGGAGGCTCTGATTCCTCTTTCCTAGTCAGGATACGTAGGCACAAGATGCGATATCTTGTCGAGCCCTCTAACCACTAACAACTAACACTTATCTCCCTCATTTTGGTCTGGTTAGAACCAAATGATCTTGTAGCTTAGAATTAGGTGTAGAGAGTTGGTAAACTTTATGTGAGTATCATGGTTATGAGTACTCACTTTCCCCTTTGACTTTGGTTAAAGTCAACTCTAGTTAGGTTAGTTTTCAACTTAGATTTAGAGAGTTGGTTAACTTTGTGTAAGTATCTTAGTTATGAATACTTACTTCCCCTTGGAACCTTGACTACATTCAAGAGTTCTTCACCCTTAGTTAGGTTAACTACGATTGCTTTGATTCCATCCTTGTTAGGATACGTAGGCACAAGATGCGACGTCTTGGCGAGCATACTTAGTATATACCCATAGGTATTTACCTTTAGCACCTTTACCTTAACAGATAACCATTAGAGAACAAATATTAGCAATAACACAAATACCAAACAAGAGGCTCTTGTAGAGTACTACAAATACTTAGGGTGCTAATACCTTTCCTTAGTATAACCAACCCCGAACCCCCCGATCTCTTAGCTTCGTTTTTACGTAGCACACTTAGGTTTTTCTTCGATATTTACCCTTTCCTTTGGATAAATCAAAGCTCGGTGATGAATATTTAAAGATTTTTGATTCAAGTTAATCAATAGCTTGATATCCGGTTCTCACCATAATAGAAATGGCGATTTCACTTGGGATAAGCTCCCTTAAGAGGTTTAACCTCACCTTGTTTATATTTGTGTTATTTTATATGTTTTCTTGCTTGTATACCTGTATATTTGTAATATCTATGTATATATATCTGTTGTGCTTAGGTTCTTCTGTATGCAGGGTAGTTACCTTGAGTGGTGAGTTAAGTCCTAACCCGGATTTGAGAGTACACCTATGATAGGATTGTCGTATAATCAATAGTTCGCTGTTGGGAGTAGTCGTAACATGTCTAGCATATGATAACCATGCTCAGTGGAGGCCCCTCTGGGATTACTGGTGTCTGATGCGAGTAGTTGTATTGGCATCACTTTTTCTGACCTGGGAGTCCGTGAAGCTAAGGACCTTTAGTATCCCTTCACACCTCTATGCATTTTTAGGGCGTAGTGCAGTGATTATCCAGGTGTAGACCTGTGATGGTTATCATGCAATACTACACTCAGACGAGTTTATCTTGAGAATATTATTGGCCTGCATGAGTAGTCGTGTAAGCCGATAATATCCAAAAGATTTATCGATGACTCTGGGAACATTTTAGAACCTTGTTCTGCAGATCAAGAACCCTTAGTACACACCCTTTGGGATGGGTAGACCATGGCTCCACGCTCATGATCTTCAAACCTAGGCCATTGTCTGTTTTCCTGTACATATATGTATATATGTGAATATGTTTATAAGTGTGTTTGTGCATCCATTCATACATTCATGAGTAGCCCTTTGGTTTCAAGGAATTCAACTGTTCATTCCTTTGCAAAAAATCAATAGAGATCTTGGATTATTGAATCAAAACTTTTCAGTATTTCAAAAAATGTTTGCAACTTCCTTTCGAGTTCCTTGAAACCATTTTGCTTGCATCTTGTGTTGCATGTGTATATCGTCACATTTTCATTCCTCAGTTTTAGGTCTCATATTTCCTTTGTCGTAACTCAGTTGACTTTCTGATACCAACTTTAGACTTGAAGTAGCTTTTTAAGGATCATGAATTCAGAAGAGCAGAAACAGTTTAAGACTAGAGCGAATTTTGAATTGATGAAGCATCAGTTGGATCTAATTGTGGAAGCTATGACATCCTTGGCTAAGATGGCTGACCATGTTCAAAGGACTTATGTGAAAAATGTTGCTCAAGATCAACCTGTGCAAACTCCTGTTAGGAACCAGATTATACAAGAACATACCATTGTCCGAGATGACCATTCCTCTTATCTTGATGATATAGACTATCAGACTTTTGCATTTCCGGTTCTAGATTCTCAAGAGGCAATCCTTGTGATGGAGTCCAAGGACCCACGATACGTTGAGATTATGGAGAAGTGTCGTGCATTAGAAAAGAAACTTGATATCATTAAGGGTCGTTGTAACACCCCCTTCTATACCCCCAAATAAAACAATAATATATATAGGCACATATAAATTTATCAGAATATGATTTAAAATACAGTATAGAAGAAGTATGTCACATTATTACCAATAAAACACTCAAGACCTGCTCTATAAAAATATGCAACAGTGGGATAGTTTTCAAAGTAGAGGAACTTAGTCCTTAAACCCACGTCTCAAGATTTAAAATTAAAGCGGAAGAATAAAACATTTGAATTACCTCAAAACATTTGATCACATAAATACATATTATCCAGTTTGGTTCATCAATCATTCATGTTACAAAACATCATCAACTGATACATCACATATGTATCACAAAAGAATGCTATACAAGCCTAACTACCCGGTGTTACATAATCAGAGCAGTCTGACTCAAAAGAATAAAGTTATACTTCACAAAAGAAACCTCCAGCAACCTAATCTGCAATGCCTCATAGAGCATTATAAAACAGGAGAAGGGTGAGAAATATTACCATAATAATCAATGCATAAGATTATATATATATATATATATATATATATATATATATATATATATATATATATATATATATATATATATATATATATATATATATATATATATATATATATATATATATATATATATATATATATATATATATATATATATATATATATATATATATATATATATATATATATATATATATATATATATATATATATATATATATATATATATATATATATATATATATATATATATATATATATATACATACAAGGAACAATTACATATAATCCACATTTCTCACCATAATTCATTTCCATAATCATATTCGTCACGTTATACATATAAACAAATACGAACGTGCATCAAGCATATCCCTTCATGCATATTTCACAATTATCCAAAAACATCCCATTCACAAGCATGCTTCATATATCAATGACATTTATGCTATGTGACTCAATCACAACTCAATGCAACTCAATGCTATGTGGTACCAACACTTGTTATCATTTTTCGGTTTTTACATTTAAACCGGGTCCACCCTTCTAGACCGATAACAATAAAGCCCGTCCCCTAGGCTTCAAACCCACCCTTCTAGGTTTGGGACAAGCCACTAGCCTCCACGAAACTAGCAAACATTGCCTCTTGACTAAATGATGCATATGCAATCAACCAACAAAAATGCACTTAAGACCGTTCCCTCATCTTAATCCCATGCATTCAAATAATTCATCCCTTCAAGAGTTACAACATGATTGCACACACAACATATTCTCAACAAATCAAGGCATTCACATTTAATACCCTTAACGTAATTCACAAGTCATGCACACATATCCACAATGTTCTCATGCATACTTAATACATAATCGCATACAACATTATGCATTCACAATTCATCGAATAATACACACATAACCATTACTATGTTCTCATGTATTTCTAATCGATGCAAATAATACACACGCTACAAAATCTAGGATTCACACCCAAAGGCTACCCACAACGTATCTCATCTCGATAGTACACAACCACTCATATCATATAAGGATTAACCTAATTGAACCAAGCAAACAACCATTGGATGGATAAAACAGAAAAGAAACAATGTTGTCCTGCTCGCCACCCTTCGCCTGGAGAAGCCATTGGCGAATGCTCGCTGGGACCTTCGCCTGGCGAACTCGCCAGCAAACAAAAGTCAGTAGCTACTGACTTGATTCGCTACCCTTCGCTGATGTACTCGCCTGGCGAACCTTCGCCACTCACCTTCGCCTGGAGAACTTGCCAGCGAAGACCACTAGGAGTTTTCTTGAATTATTCGCCAGCTATTCGTTGGGCTTCACCCGGCGAAGCTTCGCCTTCACTCGCCTGGCGAGAGCCAGCGAACCTGCAATATCAGAACCCTCATTCTGTCCCAAAACTTCTACCCTCCAAAAATCGACCGATTCTCACCGAACCAGTTCCAATAATCTTAACCCCACATCACCTGACTATTCTACGGCATTATTTCCAGTTTCTAACCGATTAAACTACGATTTTATCGATTAAATCCATTTTTCCCTAGCTTGAAAAATGGTGGAAACTCACAACAAAACCCAACCCACACATACATAACCACATACATTGACTAGATAATAATGTTTCTCACCCTTACCTTGATTGGATTGAAGCTTGAAGTTGATTCTTGATGATTTCTCCAAGTTTCCCTCTTCTCTTCTCCTTTCTCCTCTTTCTCTATTCTTTCTCTTCTATTTTCTTTCTATCCAATTCTTTCCACTTATCCCTTATATACTTCTATTATTTTCTTTCCTTCCCATTTCTCTCTTCAATTATCTACCAAATAAATCCAATTAACCAAATCATTAAGATTAATTCCAATAAATCAATTAATTAACATAATTAATTAATTAATGAAATTTGGGCTGTTACAGTTGTGACTCTGCTGGTCTGAATGCTTTGAACATGTGTTTGGTACCCGACCTTATGATGCCACCTAAGTTCAAGACACCAAAGTTTGAGAAGTACAAAGAAGATAGTTATTCGAAGTAGTATTTGGTGATGTATTACAGAAGAATGACTTCACATATCCGCAATGACAAGCTCATGATCCACTGTTTCCAAGACATACTAAGTGGGGCATCACTGAATTGGTACATGCAGCTAGAGAGCTGTCACCTCCAATCATTGTCAGACCTAGCTAGTTCCTTTTGTGAAACAATACAAATACAATCTTGACTTGGCTCCTAGTCGCTTGCATTTTCTAGATTTATCTCAAGAAGAGATCCTTCAGAAGGTATGCTCAGAGATGGAGAGAAATAGCTGCTCGCGTCCAACCACCACTCTTAGATAAGGAATTGGTTGACTGGTTCGTGGATACTTTGCAAGGCTCATACCAAGAAAAGATGTTTAGCATTATGATGTCAAACTTCTCATACTTGGTAATAGATGGAGAGCGCATCGAGAGCGGCCTCAAGAGCAAAAAAATCTGAGATGCTTTGAACATCCCAACTAGTGAGAATGAATCAGTTGTCAGTTCTCAAGAAGAATTGGAAGAGGAAAGTAATTCTGTTCAGGAATCCTTGATATCTCGATCTTAGTGCTCATGCGTCTCAACTGTTCGAAGTCATCAATCTTTTGGATCTCCACTTCAGACACCATTCTTTCCACAAAGGCAATATTTTCCTCCAAATCGAAGACTTCCTTAGAATTAACGGTCATATCACCATCAGCCGCGTCAACACGTCAGACAAACACCAAGGAAGCCAGAGAGACATTTCACTTCGTTGCCAATGGCATACAGTCAAAATTTTCCATATTTGATCAAAGGTGGATTGATAGTGCCAAATGAGGTAGATCCAATGATCCCTCCATACCCGTCAGGCTTTGACACCAACGTTCGATGTGACTACCATGTTGGGGCACAAGGGCATTAAACTGAAGACTGTAAGGTGCTCAGAAGCAAGGTTCAGAATTTGCTTGACTCCGAAATGTTCTCATTCACGCCTCAAGGCATTCAAATCAACAATCCTTCACTTTGCTAAGAGTATTCATCAGTCCATATTATGGAAGAAATCACCGAGATTGGATGTGAAAATGCTTCTCAGGATGATCTCGACAATCAACCCTAAAGATGGTTATCTCAATTGGCAAATCAAGAAAGGAAACCTCAGTTCCCTGAAGTTGGAAATTTTGGTTGTTTCAATATTTTCTATTGTATTTTCCTTGCTTTTTAATTTCATGCATGCTTGTAATTTTTGTTGTTAGATGAATTGGCAAGATTAATGAAATATTTATGCATATTTTGGATCAATCCATTCGTATCCACCCATTTTCTTTTATTGTCATAAAGAGCAAAAATATTTATCTTTTTTCCATCCACCTATCTTTACCAAACTGTTGCTGTTTAAGCAAAGATTAGGGAGGATGACAAAATCATTATATCCATAAATTCTATTGGTATGCTTTCAATTTAAACTTTACCGATGATGTAAGGCATTATTTCAATCCCTAAACACTAGAGAAATAAGGAAGATAATCCCTCGTTAATCCAACCTAGAAGTAGGAGGTTTCTTTCCTTACAAAAACCCGTAATCTCAAACTCGGGGTGGGTAGTTCTCAGTTAACTTGGCAATGTGTGCATACGAGACACCTTTCATATAAGGGTTGTGCTCACAGGTTTTCTTTTGCACACAACACGCGAGTGTCGAAGATGTTTTCCAAGCCTAAAGGCCATTAATGGTTCGCCGTAGCCATTAAACTAGGTAGTCACCTTCTGACTCAAAAAGATGAAAAAAAGATAAAAAGCCCGCTAAGTCAAAACCTATGAAGGGGACTTAGGAAAAACTGGGGTATCCCGCTGACTGTAAGCATCAAAAGACACAGTTCAGGAAAAAGGTAGGGATAATAAAAAGAGGAGTGCTTAAATCTTTCACTTTGAAAGTCCTCAATAGCAAAAAACAACTAAGTGTTGTAAGGGAGTAGTGACTACCCTAGGTTTTTGAACCATCAACAACTATCACCAGTCCAAGCCTATAGGAACCTGAGTGCATAACCTGATTTACCTGAATGTAAGATTGAAGTTCATTATGAAGATTGGGTGGGGACAAACAAACTGTGATCCTTTATCCTTTGTTTCATGAGCCGTAAACTAAGCCATATTATAACCTTTGAAAGACCTAATTGAGGTAAGGTTGTTTTGAAAAGCATACTATAGTAAGGTTGGATAACCTGACTTCAAATGATCTTTGCTTTTTGTTTATCACTTCATCTTCATTTTGTAAATGACATGATCCACTTTGTTTTGATCTTTGAATCACTCAATTATATTGTTTTACCAATAAATTTTGTTTTGAAAAGCTTGCATGATTGTTACATGGAAATTGCTAATTTTAATGAGCAATACTGTTTGCAAGACAACTCTATATCAAAGGAATCCCAACAAATGCAGTCAGCTAGGGGATTTGACTTGGTAAAGGAAGCTCAGCCTAGAGCAACCAATTTGGAGGGTTTGTTAATCAACTGCTACAAGATTCGGCTAATCAGGGGCAGTCAAGTCGAGATTCCACAGATCTCTCAGGGACCAGTTAATCAGAAGCAATGAAGTCAAGATCAGATAAATATCTCGAATGTAGTCAAACTGAGCAATTCTTTCATATTTACCAGTTAATAGGGGAAAATTTGTTCCCCAATTGTTACCCCACAGTTTAATGGACAAGTTTGAGAATTTTGTTGTGCAATTGCAGTTAAATTGGGACAGTTACATCAAGATTTATGAATCTCTCCCAAAATTTGAAGATATTAAAGCACCTTGTATGTCAATTCTTCTGTAAAATCCTCTTGATGACTTCTTCCTATAGACCATGTAATCTTGGGCAGCAGAAATTTGAAGATTATTTGTTACAAGGGTCGTTACTCAGTATGATGATCATTATGCAAGCTGGAGTGCATGAACTACATGGTTCTTGTGATATATTTGGCCAGCTCCCTAGTAAGTTGTTACTTCAGTTGATCTCGACAATTCCAATGGGTCTTTCTCTTCCAACAAGGAAATCATGCTCATGATGGAAATCCGTAGTGAAGTCTTGGTGTTATATCCCGAGTGGAGTACTCTTTTCCCCAGAGAAGGTTGTAACCTTGAAGTAGAGTTGTTGTTCTTCATGTTCATCCCTAGTGATGTTTCTAATCTGGTGAGGTTGGTTGGGTATCCTTGTCGGGACTTTTATTTTATCTCTGATTTTACTTTCTTTTGTCTGTTTTGTCAACATAACAATAAGCATAAGCATGGCATACAAGCATCCATACATATGCATCGCGTCTGAGCATTTTGCTACCATTCTGGTGTTTCCCTGTTTTATTCACTTTGGCATTTATTCCCCAAGTGAATGGGTTTGTCTCTTCTCTCCAATAAAGTTGTCAGCCCTTAAGCATAAACTTCCCATCTTTTCTAAATTCCCCATAGAGTTTGATCCTCGTGGGTGATGGTTGATTCAGTTATCTTTTCCAAGTTTGGATAAGATGAATTTCCATTCGAGTTCATTCCTCAATAGTTGGAGTCTTGTTTAACCGTTTCTTTCTAGCTTGTTCCTAGATTAAACTTTGGTCCCTAGAAGGTGTTGCCTACGAACCTGATTAGGTCACCAAACCTAGTATGAACGTGCATTTATTTTGCACTGTGTCTCGTAGGAAGAATTTTTTACAGATCCTCATTAAAAACAAAATTTATACCTAGACAACAAGTGGCAATCTCTTTGAGAAGCTTGTTTTGTCATTACTACCTCTACAATGATAAATGGCAGTCTCTCCCATGAAGTTTATCCGTCCTTGGTGTTATTCAATCTTTTGTGGTTACAATTGTTTTTACCCTCGATCAATCATTTATCATCAACCCTTTTTGATGACGACTTTCAAATTATTCTTTCCGCCAACTCTGCTTGACGATGTATTTCGAGTTCAGGTTGTATACCTTCGATTATGCTCTATTTCTTTTCGTCAACTCTGCTTTAGGATGTATTTCGAGTTTAGGTTGTATACCTTCGATTATGCTCTATTTCTTTGCGTCAATTCTGCTTGATGATGTATTTTGAGTTCAGGTTGTGTACCTTTGTTTATGCTCTATTTCTTTTCGTCAACTCTGCTTGACAATGTATTTCAAGTTCAGGTTGTGTACCTTCGATTATGATCTATTTCTTTCCGTCAACTCTGCTTGACGATGTATTTCGAGTTCAGGTTGTGTACCTTCGATTATGCTCTGTTTCTTTCCGTCAACTCTGCTTGACGATGTATTTCGAGTTCAGGTTGTGTACCTTCGATTATGCTCTGTTTCTTTCCGTTAACTCTGCTTGACGATGTATTTTGAGTTCAGGTAGTGTACCTTCGATTATGATCTATTTCTTTTCGTCAACTATGCTTTACGATGTATTTCGAGTTCAAGTTGTGTACCTTAGGTTATGCTCTATTTCCTTTTGTCAACCTTGCTTAACGATGTATTTCGAGTTTAGGTTGTGTACCTTCAATTATGCTCTGTTTCTTTCTGCAAACTCTACTTGACGATGTATTTCAAGTTCAGGTTGTGTACCTTTGATTATTCTCTGTTTCTTTTCATCAACTCTGCTTGACGAAGTATTTCGAGTTCAGGTTGTGTACCTTCGATTATGTTCTATTCCTTTCCGTAAACTCTGTTTGACGATGCATTCCGAGCTCAGGTTGTGTACCTTCAGATATATTTTGGTTTCTTTCTGTAAATCCTTTGACAATGTATTCCGAGCTCCGGTTGTGTACCTTCGAATATGTTTTGGTTTCGGGCTGTCAATCCTTTAATGATGTATTCTGAGTCCAGGTTGTGTACCTTCGGATATGTTTTGATTTCTTGTTGTTGATTCTTTAGTAGTATATTCTGGGCTCAGATTGTGTACCTTCAGACATGTTTTTGTTGTTTTGTTCCATCACCCGTTAATGATGACTCTCAAGTTTATGTATCTTTCCATCAACTCTTTGACGACACCACTCATTTGTGAAAATTTTCTTCATTGAGGATTGAATTTGTGAAATGTATTTCTGTTTCTACCTTCATTAAGGATCCTTTTATTCTAGAATGTCATCAGGTTGTGCTTGAATTTAATGATCAATCATTCTAGATACCTCCATTGGAGCCCATTATTTGGTTCTATTTCCAATAAGGATGTTACTTTTACCTTTTCTTTGGTTCAATCTTAAAGCCTTGAGGATTGTGTCCTATTCCTGCCTATTCTTTTCAGAGTGTCAGCCAGTCATTGTCTTAACCTGTTGGCTAACTACTCTGGATATTCCCCAGTAGAGACCACCTTTGGTTCTACCTCTAGGGAGGATCTCCTTCTAAAGTATCACATGGTCATGCTTAGACTTGTTGATCCATCACTTTAGATTTCCCCAATTTGTTTCAACTTCCCTAGTGTTGTTGTCTTT
This sequence comes from Lathyrus sativus, assembly GCA_963859935.3. NCBI lineage: Eukaryota > Viridiplantae > Streptophyta > Magnoliopsida > Fabales > Fabaceae > Lathyrus > Lathyrus sativus. The sequence continues at coordinate 129,880,790 of OZ012739.1, forward strand.
CCCTAGTGAGTGGTTACTCATTGTGTTGACTCTATCCCTGTTTGCTTTCTTTTTCTTCTGCATGTTTGCATTTAGCATTCCATCATTTTCATCATGTTAGAGTTCATGGCATGTCAGCACTACATATTTTCCTTTTATCCATAGCATAGAATTTCATTGCATCTAAGGGAAAAAATTTCGATTATCTATATTTAAATACCTTTCACCATGATTTCATCAGGATTATCATTGCTCATGCCATCTAGTAAAAATATTTAAATAGGGACAACTGTCATACCTCAAATTTTACCTTCAGATCCTTTGATCATTTCATATCAGTTTAAGTCAGCCATTTTTGCATTTTTCTAGTTAAATATTTCATTTCATCATTAATCATGCATTTTTTAGTCAATTTGAATTTTCCATTTTAGAAACAGTTTTTTATTTATCTTAAGTTTTATTTAGAATGGATTTCGTTTTAATTTTAATATAGCTTATCTTCTTAATCTAGTATAATTTCAATTTAGTTTAATTTTGATATAGTTTATTTTCTTAATCTAGTTTAATTTCAATTTAGTTTAATTTGAATATAGTTTAATTTATTAATCTAGTTTAATTTCAGTTTAGTTTAGTTTTAATATAGCATATGTTTAATTTAGTTTTGTTTTTAACTTAGTTTAATTTTAAGTAACTTAATTTTAATTTAGTTGTTTAATTAATTTAATTTATATTCTGGTTTAGCTTTTATTTTAAATTCAATTTATTTAGTTCTTTTAATTTTTTTTTATTTAAATTAATTGTCATAAATCCATTTTAATTTTTTTTGATTATATGTCCAAAAACTTACACATAACTTTGTCTCTAAAACCAAATTTTCTACTACATTTTCCTGCGCTACACATTTACCTTGCCAAACTCCCTGCATCAATTGTACATAACCTGTCCTCTACATCCTACAAACACTACACTACACCAAAATAGATTTTGTTGTTATCACTCCAAAAGCCTATGCAGGTTCCCTGTTACCAAAATACTTCACGACAAGACAAATGATGCACTATGACAGCCCTGCTGTAAGCTGCAAATTCTGCAGCAAATCATAAAATATTGTCATACTCTGTACCCTATCCATGCATTTCTCACTGCCTCCTGCACTCTACGATAATGAAAACCCATCCACAAGCCAACAAAATTCTGCTAGACCTGCAAATAAAAAATTATACGATCAAGAACTGCCAACAAACAATATTACAACACATTGAGAGAGACATGACAAAAACAACAAGACAAATTATAGGTACTTGGAAGCTTAATCAACAAGTTTGAGGAGTTTTTTAAAGAAAACCAAAATCACATAAGAGAGGGGGGGATACAGAGAGAAACAACGAATATTAATTTTCATAACAAAAACTCTTCAGCAGAAAAACAAGAAAATGTTGTTTCAATCTCCTTACCTTTTGTATTGACGCAACATCAAGCTTGAGGCTTCCCTCCATCAAATAACCATCAAAATCGTTCCATTCAACTTCATCGCTACCTGAACCTCATCCAAAAAATCTCTGTTAGTTTCACTTCATCTTCAATACAAACCATGTGACACTCTGCCTCAACCACACAATCAAACACAATTACAAACCTCCATTGCCTTGGCAGATTCACAGCAAATCCCTCATACAACAACAACGACGACAAACCCACTTCACCATCGTCTCCAGAAAACTCGATGAGTTTGTTACCTCCGCCGTAAAAATCTGAGACGAGATCAATAAAATCGTGAGAACAACAGAGCGAAGGAGATTTGAGTTACTTACGACCGGGGAATCAAATCTAGAGGAAGGGTGTTTGAGTTCCGAAACCAATTAGGGCGAATTGGGAGAGTGAAACATGTCGTGAGAGAGAATAGATTTGAATTAATGTCGAGCAAAGCTATCGAGAGAGGTTTTTTTATCGTTGTTTTTTTGAACTTTTGTAGCAGTCGTGCGTTTGGTTCCTTTTAGGTTTACAAATACATTCAAGAGTATGTTGAACTAGGTTTGGGTCACATTTTGACCCGCCAAAGTTTTGTTTCCAGCGCCCTTACGGGCTTTCAACATGATGGATAGGGCTCTCACACCACTCTGATTCTTGTTCACCACCCTAATCTGTTTCTACCCCACCATTTCCATTAATTAACACTACCCCATTTTAGTTTAATTAGCTATTTAGTTTTGTTAATTAGAATTTAGTTAGCTAGTTTTAACTGGATTTTAGTTAGAATTAGTTTATTAGCTTTTTGTTAGAATTAGTTAATTAGTTTTTTTAGTTAGAGTTAGTCAATTAGTTTTTTAATTAGAATTTAGTTAGTTAGTTTTAGTTAATTAGTTTTTAATTAAATTTTAGTATTAATTAAATTTTTAATTTAATTGGAATATGGTTTAATTAGATTTTATTTTTAGTTAATTATTAAATTAATCTTGACAGTCCTAGATTTTTATTTTGGTTAATTCTTGACGTTTGATTTTGAATTTGATTCTCGTAACATTCGAAGCTTTTGATACCAGTTTTGGATTAAGTGTTGATCAATCATTGTTGCCTTTAGTTTAACTTGATTTTTGAGAAATTATTAACTAATTCCTGCCTTGTTGATTGGTTTGCTCTTAATGGTTGTCGATACTTTTTAACTTTGTCCATGAGTTGTTGATGAGTGTTTGGTGTTCTTTTGATTAATTCATGATTGTTATAATTTATGCTTAAAGCTTCATTCCTTGCTCCTCCGTTGCCTGTGCCTGATTCCAAAGGAAAGGATACCATAGTTGACTGCCATGTCATGTTGGATAGCCTTGTCCATCTATCCCCCGAGACCTTGGGAGAGTCTTGCTTGTTGTAACCTAGTTTAAGTTTAGAGTCACCGCGCTCTACGTAGGTGTTTTAAAAAAGACACTTACCTTTCCCTCTTGGAACCTTGACCACGGTCAAGAGTTCCTCATCCCTAGTTGGCCGAACTATGGAGGATCTGATTCCTCTTTCCTAGTCAGGATACGTAGGCATAAGATGCGATATCTTATTGAGCCTCTAACCACTAATAACTATCACTTGTCTCCCTCCTTTTGATCTGGTTAGAACCAAATGATCTTGCAGCTTAGAATTAGGTGTAGAGAGTTGGTAAAATCTATGTGAGTATCATGGTTATGAGTACTCACTTTCCTGTTTGACTTTGGTTAAAGTCAACCCTAGTTAGGTTAGTTTTCAACTTAGATTTAGGGAGTTGGTTAAATCTGTGTATCATGGTTATGAATACTTACTTTCCCTTGGAACCTTTACCATAGTCAAAAGTCCTTCAACCCTAGTTAGGTGAACTACGGTTGCTCTGGTTCCATCCTAATTAGGATACGTAGGTACAAGATGCGACGTCTTGTCGAATATACTTAGTATATACCCATATGTCTTTACCTTTAGCACCTTTACCTTAATAGATAACCTTTAGCAAACAAACATTAGCAATAACAGAAATACCAAACAAGAGACTCCTGTATAGTACTACAGATACTTAAGATGCTAATACCTTCCCTTAGTATAACCAACCCCTGGACCCCCGATCTTTTAGCTTCGTTGTTACGTAGCACACTTAGGGTTTTCTTCGATCTTTACCCTTTTCTTTGGATAAATCAAAGATCAGTGGTGAATATTTAAAGATATGTGATTCAAGTTAATCAATAGCTTGATATCTGATTCTCACCGCAACAAATATTATTATTGTTATCCCTAGAATTCTCAATGCATTTTTTATCACGAATAAAACATATTACAAGTGGTAAAAGTAAAAATAATATGGAGCACTTTTGATTGAAATAATGTTTATTGATGATAACCCGGGAATGGGTGATTTACATAAGGAAAAAACTCCTAAAAGAGGCAATTGCAAACAAAAATTGAAAGAAAAATAAAATGGAAATGGTAAAACTTGGATTTCCATTGAGTTCCCATTCTTCTATAATCCATATGTCCTCGGAGATCCTCATGCCGTGCTTCTGAGTAAAGTGACTGCATTGATCCTTCCCATTTGGAGTTTCCATGGTCGAGGAGAAAGATTCATAAATTTCGACAGACCACAACCTTTTGCCCTTTTTAGATCCCTAACTTTTTCCTAGACCTCTCTTTTGGGTTTTCAGTCTATCGGGATACCCTTTTTTTTGCCTAAGTCATCTTTGAAGTTTTTAACTTAGCAGGTTATTTCTTTTAATTTTATCCCTAACTTTTGCCTGAACCTTTTTTGTGGATTTGTTTGCAAATCAACTTAAAACTATGGTGTCACATGAAAGTATACATGTATGTTTGATTGCAATAAGTGATAAATTATGAATATCATACCACAGGGAGTGGAAGAGATTTAGATTGAACTTTTGTAATAATCTTTGTTTAAAAGAAGTATGAGCAAGACAACAATGTGGGATAACGCGTCTGCTGCAGGCTGCTGCAACTGATAGTGGCGGAGAGGTACATGCAGCTAATGGCTAGTGCAGGGCACACTTTTGTAGATGTGGTCCCCACCATGCTATATTTTTTGTCCCTATGCACAATTGAACTTATCTTTTTGCTTCTTCAATTCTTCCAAGCATATTCCTGCCACGTAGGCCCTAGCAATGAATTCTCTCCAAGCTTTTGGTGAATTGCTGATTGCGATCCTTAGTAACTTCAAATTCTTCAAATTGTTCACACTCCATACTCTATCTTGGCCAGTCACGCCTCAACTTGCCTTAAAGCTCTCTTTCAAAACAAAAACACACATAAAAACTATAAAGGGAAGCACCTAGCGTGCTTAAAACTAAATAAGCTAAAACTGGCAAAATTAATTAATCAAAAATTAAACTTAAACTAAAAACCTATTTGAAAATGGATCATAATGACACACTAAAAGTGTGTTATCAACCTTCTGTTTTTGTCGTCCACCAGGCTGCCCATTTTTGCCTGGACCTTTCCCTTTATGGTCCACTGGGTCTGTTTTTAGGCGAAGTATTTCTTGATTGCGTATGCGCTCATAGGGGACGAAAGATCTTCACCATCCATAGTTGAGAGAATCAAGGCTCCTCTAGAGAAGACATTTTTCACAACATATAGGCCTTCATATTTTGGCACCCACTTTCCTCTTGGATTAGTGTGAATTGGCCGAATCTTTCTCAAGACTAGGTCTCCTACTTCATGTGTCGAGGGAAATTTTTTTGTCAAATGCTCTCTTCAACCGCTTCTAGTATAAGTGACCATGATAGGTGGTCATCATACGTTTTTCATCAATGAGGTTGAGGTAGTCGTGCCTTGCTTGTACCCACTTGGCTTCGTCTAGCTTGACGTCTGTTAGCATCCTTAGGCAACACCACTTCCATACCATACACAAGAGAGAAAGGACTGGCCCTAGTGGAAGTCCGCACTGAAGTACGATAGCCATATAAATAAAATGGTAGCATTTCATGCCAATCTTTGTATGTCTTCACCATTTTCTGCACAATCTTATTAATGTTCTTGTTTACTGCTTCAACATCGCCATTCATCTTTGGACGATATGGTGTTGAATTGTGGTGCTTAATCTTAAAGCTCTCGACAGTTCTTTCATCATTTTGTTATTAAGATTTGAGTCATTATCAGTAATGATCTTATTTGGAACCCTATAATGACAAATTATTTCCTTCTTTATAAAGTAAGCGACCACTTGTTTGGTGACATTGGCATACGATGCAACTTTCACCCATTTAGTTAAATAATCAATAGCCACTAAAATGAAGCGATGTCTGTTTGAAGCAGTTGGCTTAATGCATCCAATCACGTCTATGCCCCACATGGAAAAGGGCTAAGGCTATGTTAATACATTCAGAGGAAGTGGTGAAACATGTATCTTATCTACATAGATCTAGCATTTATGACATGTTTGCACGTGGTGGTAACAATCAGTTTTCATTGTCATCCATTAATAACCTGCCCTCAAGATCTTTTTGAGTATTGTGTGCCCGCTGGCATGTGTCCCAAAGGAACCTTCATAAACTTCATTTATGATTCGATATGCTTCGTGTCTATCCACGTATCTAAGCAAGACCGAGTCATAATTCCTCTTGTAGAGCACATCTCCGCTTAAGAATAATTCTGATGAGAGCTTTCTTAAGTACTTCTTATTGGTGATGGCGATATTCTCTGAATGTTCTTGCTTTTCTAGATATCTCTTGATATCGTAGAACCAAGGATGGTTATCAGGCTCTTCATCAACTACCAAACAGTTTGCTAGTTCATCAAGGTATTCAATATGAATAGCCAGAATGTTATTCTTCCATTTAACCTTGAACATGGATGCTAAAGTAGCGAGAGCATCTGCTAATTGATTATTTTCTCTACGAATGTGGTCGAAAGTTCTTGCACCCTAAAATTTGCCCTATTATTATTAATCTTAATTGGCTTATATTCACATCCATACGCATTCCACATGCATTTAGTCATGCATTGCATTGGTCTTCTAGGACATGGGATCACAATGTATCTCTCACATTTCAGAGCTTTCTTCATTTAGAGGTTATTTCTGCAGTATTCAGAGCTAAATAGATGATCGTCAAAGTTTTCGAGCATTTATTTTGCTCAGCAGATGATTTGATTATTTCAAAGTCAAGAGCAGTAAGCATCAGAGGCTCCAACATTTATTTTACTCAGTGATTTGGTACCAAATCATTCTTTTTCCAGCAGGGAATATTGAATGCAAGAGGGGATTCATAGCTTATTTCAGGCATTACTCAAGTGCAATATCAAAGGACAAACTTCAGAGGCAAAGCCAGATTCAGAACAAATGGCAACAATTGGTTTTCCAAATTCCCTCCTTTTGGCACCAAAATTCAAAATTTTGAATGTGTTAATCGATTAACATATATGTGTTAATCGATTAACACGTGTGATTTTTGCCCAGAATTTCAGTTTTCAGCACCGTAGCAGTTGCAAGTTCATTTTGATCACATGGGTTCACATTTGCATAAGTAGAAGGATCTAGAATGCTTCTAAATTTTGGTTTATTTCCAAATTAATTTCACTTTCCCTCCATAATTCAAATTTTTTCCACTCCTAATTCCAAACCAAAAATCCAAACAAAAACTCCAAACCTTATTTTCATTCCATACTTATACCATATTTCAACTAGTTTTCTCCATTCCAAGATGAATTCACTCAGTTTTCTGATTTTTCTACACTTCACACTCCAATTCTCTCTCACTATTTCACTCTCCATTTTCATCTTCAACCTTCGCCAAAGCTCTTCCATTGAATTCTCAAATTCTTCATTGGAGTTTGCCAATTCTAGAGTTAAACCTTCACCATTTCCTTTCATCAACATAAATTCTGGAGTAGAAGTTGATTTGCATCTAGATCTGATGTTTGGAAGCACTTTCTTGAAGCAATTTTGAAGCAAGTTCATCTTATTGTTCTTCAAGTTTCTTGCTAGGAGTTCATTAGATATTTGGTTTTCTTTGCTTGATCTATCAAATTCTGTTTGCAACACTCACCAAAGCAAATCTCTGCTTTGTAGGTTGGTGATTCTTGGATTCAAACTCATTTTAACTTAATTTGCAGCTTTCCTATGTAGATCTTATGGTTTTAGTGTTAACTCGTCCATTGATTGCTTTGATTTTTGATCTTGATGTTTGATAGGTTCAATTGTGAATGATTAGATAAGTGATTTGCTGCTGAATATGCTTTTGAAAAGTTGTTTTTCTACTTCTGGTACAGTGTTAATCGATTAACCTCCTAGTGTTAATCGATTAATACTTCTATTGTGCATGTTTTTTTGTGCTAATTTTCATGGTGTAATCGATTAACACCGGGAGGTTAATCGATTACACCTGGTGCTAAATGTGTTTTTCTGGCCTTTTCAAGCTTGTTTAGATTCCTTTTCATCTTTAAACCTCATGGCTCTATATGATGCATATTTATGGATTTTTCATGAGCTATTTCACCTCATTTTGTAGTATGAATGTGACTCTTCGACACGCGACGCTTTGATTTCATGATGCAGATCCATGACTTATTTATTTTGCATTCTTGATGCATTGTTCATGTTGCCTAATCATTTTCACATTGATGTTTACTTGTTCTTGATGCTTACTTTGTTTGATTCATAATACATGATCATGTTTGTGTACTCGATTTTAAATGCTTAGTTGTTGATGAGCATTCATGTTGTTCTTGAGGCATACCTACTTGTGCAATTTTGTTGAAACTTGCTCATGCTTAATTGTTGATGCATGTTCATAAGCATTACTTGATCTTACTTGGTGTATGTTCATGCTTGATCCTTGTGAATCCATGTACATTTGTTTAAATATTGATGCATAATCATGTGTATTCTTGAATGCTTTGATTACATGCTATTTTTCTCTCAATCTTAGTGACTTTCAATCTTGATGCTTGATTAGTATTTTGCGACGCATTTTTATGATCATCCTTTTTAGATATCTTTGAGTATATGTCATGATGCTGATGTATACATTGCTGCTGTATTAAATACATGTTGGTAAACTCTATGTGAGTATCATGGTTATGAGTACTCCCTTTCCCGTTTGACTTTGGTTAAAGTCAACCCTAGTTAGGTTAGTTTTCAACTTAGATTTAGAGAGTTGGTTAAATCTGTGTAAGTATCATGGTTATGAATACTTACTTTCCCTTGGAACCTTTACCATAGTCAAGAGTCCTTCAACCCTAGTTAGGTGAACTACGGTTGCTCTGGTTCCATCCTCATTAGGATACGTAGGTACAAGATGCGACGTCTTGTCGAATATACTTAGTATATACCCATATGTCTTTACCTTTAGCACCTTTACCTTAATAGATAACCTTTAGCAAACAAACATTAGCAATAACACAAATACCAAACAAGAGACTCATGTATAGTACTACAGATACTTAGGGTTCTAATACCTTCCCTTAGTATAACCAACCCCTGGACCCCCGATCTTTTAGCTTCGTTGTTACGTAGCACACTTAGGGTTTTCTTCGATCTTTACCCTTTTCTTTGGATAAATCAAAGATCAGTGGTGAATATTTAAAGATATGTGATTCAAGTTAATCAATAGCTTGATATCTGATTCTCACTGCAACAAATATTATTATTGTTATCCCTAGAATTCTCAATGCATTTTTTATCACGGATAAAACATATTACAAGTGGTAAAAGTAAAAATAATATGGAGCACTTTTGATTGAAATAATGTTTATTGATGATAACCCGGGAATGGGTGATTTACATAAGGAAGAAACTCCTAAAAGAGGCAATTGCAAACAAAAATTGAAAGAAAAATAAAATGGAAATGGTAAAACTTGGATTTCCATTGAGTTCCCATTCTTTTATAATCCATATGTCCTCGGAGATCCTCATGCCTTGCTTCTGAGTAAAGTGACTGCATTGATCCTTCCCATTTGGAGTTTCCATGGTCGAGGAGAAAGATTCATAAATTTCGACAGACCACAACCTTTTGCCCTTTTTAGATCCCTAACTTTTTCCTAGACCTCTCTTTTGGGTTTTCAGTCTATCGGGATACCCTTTTTTTTGCCTAAGTCATCTTTCAAGTTTTTAACTTAGCAGGTTATTTCTTTTAATTTTATCCCTAACTTTTGCCTGAACCTTTTTTGTGGATTTGTTGCAAATCAACTTAAAACTATGGTGTCACATGCAAGTATACATGTATGTTTGATTGCAACAAGTGATAAAGTATGAATATCATACCCACAGGGAGTGGAAGAGATTTAGATTGAACTTTTGTAATAATCTTTGTTTAAAAGAAGTATGAGCAAGACAACAATGTGGGATAAGGCGTCTGCTGCAGGCTGCTGCAACTGATACTGGCGCAGAGGTACAGGCAGCTAATGGCTAGTGCAGGGCACACTTTTGTAGATGTGGTCCCCACCATGCTATATTTTTTGTCCCTATGCACAATTGAACTTATCTTTTTGCTTCTTCAATTCTTCCAAGCATATTCCTGCCACGTAGGCCCTAGCAATGAATTCTCTCCAAGCTTTTGGTGAATTGCTGATTGCGATCCTTAGTAACTTCAAATTCTTCAAATCGTTCACACTCCATACTCTATCTTGGCCAGTCACGCCTCAGCTTACCTTAAAGCTCTCTTTCAAAACAAAAACACACATAAAAACTATAAAGGGAAGCACCTAGCGTGCTTAAAACTAAATAAGCTAAAACTAGCAAAATTAATTAACCAAAAATTAAACTTAAACTAAAAACCTATTTGAAAATGGATCATAATGACACACTAAAAGTGTGTTATCAACCTTTTGTTTTTTTCGTCCACCGGACTGCCCATTTTTGCCTGGACCTTTCTCTTTATGGTCCACTGGGTCTGTTTTTAGGCGAAGTATTTCTTGATTGCGTATGCGCTCATAGGGGACGAATGATCTTCACCATCCATAGTTGAGAGAATCAAGGCTCCTCTAGAGAAGACATTTTTCACAACATATAGGCCTTCATATTTTGGCACCCACTTTCCTCTTGGATTAGTGTGAATTGGCCGAATCTTTCTCAAGACTAGGTCTCCTACTTCATATGTCGAGGGAAATTTTTTTGTCAAATGCTCTCTTCAACCGCTTCTAGTATAATTGACCATGATAGGTGGTCATCATACGTTTTTCATCAATGAGGTTGAGGTAGGCGTGCCTTGCTTGTACCCACTTGGCTTCGTCTAGCTTGACGTCTGTTAGCATCCTTAGGCAACACCACTTCCATACCATACACAAGAGAGAAAGGGCTGGCCCTAGTGGAAGTCCGCACTGAAGTACGATAGCCATATAAAAAAAATGGTAGCATTTCATGCCAATCTTTGTATGTCTTTACCATTTTCTGCACAATCTTATTAATGTTCTTGTTTACTGCTTCAACATCGCCATTCATCTTTGGACGATATGGTGTTGAATTATGGTGCTTAATCTTAAAGCTCTCGACAGTTCTTTCATCATTTTGTTATTAAGATTTGAGTCATTATCAGTAATGATCTTATTTGGAACCCTATAATGACAAATGATTTCCTTCTTTATAAAGTAAGCGACCACTTGTTTGGTGACATTGGCATACGATGCAACTTTCACCCATTTAGTTAAATAATCAATAGCCACTAAAATGAAGCGATGTCTGTTTGAAGCAGTTGGCTTAATGCATCCAATCACGTCTATGCCCCACATGGAAAAGGGCTAAGGCGATGTTAATACATTCAGAGGAAGTGGTGAAACATGTATCTTATCTACATAGATCTAGCATTTATGATATGTTTGCACGTGGTGGTAACAATCAGTTTTCATTGTCATCCATTAATAACCTGCCCTCAAGATCTTCTTGAGTATTGTGTACCCGCTGGCATGTGTCCCAAAGGAACCTTCATAAACTTCATTTATGATTCAATATGCTTCGTGTCTATCCACGTATCTAAGCAAGACTGAGTCATAATTCCTCTTGTAGAGCACATCTCTGCTTAAGAATAATTCTGATGAGAGCTTTCTTAAGTACTTCTTATTGGTGATGGCGATATTCTCTGAATGTTCTTGCTTTTCTAGATATCTCTTGATATCATAGAACCAAGGATGGTTATCAGGCTCTTCATCAACTACCAAACAGTTTGCTAGTTCATCAAGGTATTCAATATGAATAGCGAGAATGTTATTCTTCCATTTAACCTTGAACATAGATGCTAAAGTAGCGAGAGCATCTGCTAATTGATTATTTTCTCTACGAATGTGGTCGAAAGTTCTTGCACCCTAAAATTTGCTATATTGTTATTAATCTTAATTGGCTTATATTCACATCCATACGCATTCCACATGAATTTAGTCATGCATTGCATTGGTCTTCTAGGACATGGGATCACAATGTATCTCTCACATTTCAGAGCTTTTTTCATTTCAGAGGTTATTTCCGCAATATTCAGAGCTAAATAGATGATCGTCAAAGTTTTCGAGCATTTATTTTGCTCAGCAGATGATTTGATTATTTCAAAGTCAAGAGCAGTAAGCATCAGAGGCTCCAACATTTATTTTACTCAGTGATTTGGTACCAGATCATTCTTTTTCCAGCAGGGAATATTGAATGCAAGAGGGGATTCATAGCTTATTTCAGGCATTACTCAAGTGCAATATCAAAGGACAAACTTCAGAGGCAAAGCCAGATTCAGAATAAATGGCAACAATTGGTTTTCCAAATTCCCTCCTTTTGACACCAAAATTCAAAATTTTGAATGTGTTAATCGATTAACACGTGTGATTTTTGCCCAGAATTTCAGTTTTCAGCACTGTAGCAGTTGCAAGTTCATTTTGATCACTTGGGTTCACATTTGCATAAGTAGAAGGATCTAGAATGCTTCTAAATTTTGGTTTATTTCCAAATTAATTTCACTTTCCCTCCACAATTCAAATTTTTTCCACTCCTAATTCCAAACCAAAAATCCAAACAAAAACTCCAAACCTTATTTTCATTCCATACTTATACCATATTTCAACTAGTTTTCTCCATTCCAAGATGAATTCACTCAGTTTTCAGATTTTTCTACACTTCACACTCCAATTCTCTCAATTCTCTCTCACTTTTTCACTCTCCATTTTCATCTTCAACCTTCGCCAAAGCTCTTCCATTGAAATCTCAAATTCTTCATTGGAGTTTGTCAATTCTAGAGTTAAACCTTCACCATTTCCTTTCATCAACATAAATTCTGGAGTAGAAGTTGATTTGCATCTAGATCTGAAGTTTGGAAGCACTTTCTTGAAGCAATTTTGAAGCAAGTTCATCTTATTGTTCTTCAAGTTTCTTGCTAGGAGTTCATTAGATATTTGGTTTTCTTTGCTTGATCTATCAAATTCTGTTTGCAACACTCACCAAAGCAAATCTCTGCTTTGTAGGTTGGTGATTCTTGGATTCGAACTCATTTTAACTTAATTTGTAGCTTTCACTATGTAGATCTTATGGTTTTAGTGTTAACTTGTCCATTGATTGCTTTGATTTTTGATCTTGATGTTTGATGGGTTCAATTGTGAATGATTAGATAAGTGATTTGCTGCTGAATATGCTTTTGAAAAGTTGTTTTTCTACTTCTGGTACAGTGTTAATCGATTAACCTCCTAGTGTTAATCGATTAATACTTCTATTGTGCATGTTTTTTTGTGCTAATTTTCATGGTGTAATCGATTAACACCGGGAGGTTAATCGATTACACCTGGTGCTAAATGTGTTTTTCTTGCCTTTTCAAGCTTGTTTAGATTCCTTTTCATCTTTAAACCTCATGGCTCTATATGATGCATATTTATGGATTTTTCATGAGCTATTTCACCTCATTTTGTAGTATGAATGTGACTCTTCGACACGCGACGCTTTGATTTCATGATGCAGATCCATGACTTATTTATTTTGCATTCTTGATGCATTGTTCATGTTGCCTAATCATTTTCACATTGATGTTTGCTTGTTCTTGATGCTTACTTTGTTTGATTTATAATACATGATCATGTTTGTGTACTCGATTTTAAATGCTTAATTGTTGATGAGCATTCATGTTGTTCTTGAGGCATACCTACTTATGCAATTTTGTTGAAACTTGCTCATGCTTAATTGTTGATGCATGTTCATAAGCATTACTTGATCTTACTTGGTGTATGTTCATGCTTGATCCTTGCGAATCCATGTACATTTGCTTAAATATTGATGCATAATCATGTGTATTCTTGAATGCTTTGATTACATGCTATTTGTCTCTCAATCTTAGTGACTTTCAATCTTGATGCTTGATTAGTATTTTGTGACGCATTTTCATGATCATCCTTTTTGGATATCTTCGAGTATATGTCATGATGCTGATGTATACATTGCTGCTGTGTTAAATACATGTTGTTAAATGCTGCCTTGCCTGACCTGATGCATACATTTTCTCGATGTTTTCCTTTCCCCGCTGGGATGAATAAAGTTCGATGGCGACTTTGTGTCTTCGCTGGTGGTTTTTCGCGGTAGCGACAAAAGTAATCTCATTAAAGTATGAGATTAGTTTCAAAAAGTGATCTCGGTATGGGATTAAATTCCTACCACGTGCTTCCCAATCACCTCTGACTTGACTGATGACTAAAGCAGAGTCCCCATAGGCTTCTAAAATCTTAATTTTGTGATCAATTGCTACTTCGATCCCAAAAATACAAGTTTCATACTCTGCCATATTGTTGGTAAATTCAAAGTATAGCCTTGTAGTGAAGGGAATATGAAATCCAATATGAGATGTGATAATTTCCCCAATTCCATTACCTTGAGCATTTGCGGCACCATCGAACACGAGTGTCCATCACGATCCTGGTTCGGGTCCGTCATCTAGGCCTTGTGTTTCATAATCTATGAAAAATATAATATCTTAATTGGGGAATTTAAAGTGCATGGGTTGGTAATATTCCACGGGTTGGTGGGCAAGATAATCGGATAATACACTTCCCTTGATGGCTTTCTGTATGATATATTGGATGTCATATTCTACAATGTCATCTGCCAGCGGGCAACTCTTCTAGTGAGAGCAGGCTTCTTAAAGATGTATTTGATGGGATCCATCTTAGAGATTATAAAATTTGTATGGGTCAACATATATTTCCTTAGGCGCTTAGTGTCGTACCTCGAAAAATACGATCCTCGCGATGGACGCGGAAAATACTGTTCGAAACAGAGTCGCCACCGAACTTTATTCATTCCAAGGAAGGAATAGGAAAATATCGATAAAACCTTTAAAGGGATAAGAAAATGGTCATCGCAACCAATATTCTAGGTTCGGGAGTTGATTACATAGAGGGAAGGTATTAGCACCCTCTACGTCCGTTGTACTCAACGGGAACCTCTTGATTCGATTCGCGAGAGAAAGTTAACTATGTTTGTTTATCTTCTAAAGGAATTGCTTACTAAAGAGGAAAGGGTGGTTTTAAGATATAGGGTGCTCGCCAAGGATTGGGGCCCTTGTGCCTACGTATCTTCACTTGTAAGAAGTGGAAAATCAGAGCATTCGTAGTTCATGGGACTACGGGTAAAATAGGGGATTGTGGAGAAATGTGCTCGCCAAGATCATCGCAATCTTGTGCCTACGTATCTTACATTCAGAAGAGAATGAAGAATCAGAGCAGCCGTAGTTCGGCCAACTACGGTAAAAGGGTTTGAAACTGAACGAGTGTTTAGGTCGCATTCTAACTGCTAAATGTTGGCTTGTCTGCTCACTAGGGGAGGCTGAAGCACGAGTTTGTTATGCGCGGAAGAAAGGACTAAACAATGTTCTTTTGTAAAGGTGTATTGAATTGAACGAGAGTTTAAGTCGCATTCTAACTGCTAAACATGGCTTGTCTGCTTGCTAGGGGAGACTGAAGCACGAGTTTGTTATGCGTGGAAGGATGGACTAAACAATCTCCTTTGGGAAGATTTGTTTGAGTTGTACATCGCACGGGGGCGAGGAAGAGAGTTGGTTAGATGTATCGGATGTTTAGCTAGAGATGACGATTACCTGAAGCTTAAGAAAGACTTCTCGGACCCAAGTAATCGGGAGAGTGAACCAAAGACTTGGAGCTCTCTCTTTTTCAACCTCAAATGCGAAAGGATAGAATTGAGTATGGTTTGAATAAGTTGAATGGATGACGATTACTTGATGCTTAAGAAAGACTTCTCGGACCTAAGTAATCGGAAAAGCGAACCAAAGACTTGGAACACTCTCTTTTTCATCGCAAAAAGGAGTTGTTTGAATGGCGTTTGAAAGATAGGATATGGTTAAATTATTTTAACAGATGAGGATTACTCGAAGCTTAAGAAAGACTTCTCGGACCTCAATTAATCGGAAGAGTGAACCAAAGACTTGGAGCTCTCTCCTTTTCTCATCTAATATTATGAAAGATGTTTAATAATATTAGAGTGTATTAATCGGATGACAATTACTCGAAGCTCAAGAAAGACTTCTTGGACCTTAAGTAATCGGGAGAGTGAACCAAAGACTTGGAGCTCTCTCTTTTTCATCCTAAGTGTTTAGAAAAATAGACTTGAATAAGTTTATCGTTTTTTAGGAGACAATTGTTCGAGTTTAAGAAAGACTTCTCGGACCCAAACAATTGGGAGAGTGAACCAAAGACTTGGAGCTCTCTCTTTTTCATTTTTTTTTGAAAATGTATTTGAGTAGTTATTAAGTATTTTAATTTGATTTGAAGAAAATTGATGTGAATCGAGATTTGAAATTGAGTTTTAACGTATGCACTAGCAAAGTGGGCTAGTCTTCTAAGTGACCAACTAGAAATAATTGATCAAATAGGTCTCACTGTAAGGAAGCCCAGGATTAAGCTTTAAAATATTGTGTCTGTGACCAAAGGTTGATGGCGAGGCTTTGAAAGCACTCGACTTACAAGGGTAGAAAATGACTCGACTAATCGATAATTTATTTTTAAAAGGGTTTTGAAGCATTAAAGTATAAATAAGACAAAAATGTTAAAAATTATTACATTCTTGTGGGAGTTGGGATACATTATTATCAAATAGGGATAGGAAAAGATAGTAGATACATAACCCAAATCACACAAAATCAAAGTTAAACTAAAATGCCATGTTAAGAAAAATAGTTTGAAATTAACTATAATCTAAGAAAACAAATATTATTGTAAACACAAAAACTAAATAAAATGTAATGCACATAAGGATATGAGATTTGCTGCATCAAAATCACGGTACCAAAACTATATTCAATCTATTTATTTATTAATTTTTTTAAAAAATGACTAAAATATAAGAGAAATAAGTGAGGTAAAACAAATGAACAAAATTAATATAATAATAAATTTTAAATGGTAAATCTTATATTACTTAGTAAGATAAAGAAAATAATTGAAAGCCATTAAAAACATGAACATCTGCTAAAATAAAATGCATGGCATATCATATCCATGAACTCATTACTTATCAATCATATATTCCCAATACAGTAGCAAAAACGCTCACGAAACAATCACCATGGCGGTAAAAAATGAGAAATGTGGTTTGTTACAAGTTATGACATTACTATTCTTCTTCTAATGCTCATGCTTATGTGAATAGACAAAATGGAAACCAACTTATTCATACATATCCAAACATTAATAATACCAAATCATTTAGCAAGAATGGATAGCAACTTATCAGTATTACATTGAGCATTCATGGCAATGTATAACAAGTAGCAATAAACCAAAATTACTAATAATTTCTAAACTAAGCTAAAAAAATGAACTATTGAATTACACCGTAAAACAGAACCGTAGTACAACGCAGGAATTGCTCGAAGCATCATACTAAACTACAACAGTACAAGGAATTTCTTACGTAGCAGCGAGTTCACAAAGCCCAAATTAGAAACAGAGCTAACACTTATTAAATCGTGAAATTGAATCGAAACCACATGCGAAGAAATGAAATTCAAAAGGATTAAAACCGTGAGCATAATCGCACATAGCCATTAAATTGATTTTAAACTGACACTTAAAATCTACCAGCAATCAACAACCAATATCATCTTGTCATGAAATCAAATAAAAAAAAACAACTATAACATTAGTCAAACCGAAACACCGCGACACATTAACATCGTCATGAAGTCAATTCACAAAATAGCAGCACCTTGGAAGGATGATTCAGAAGAATAACATGAAATCAATGTCAAGTAGTGCACATAGAACTGTATTCAAATTGTAGTAGGAGCGGAAATCTTACATTTCGAGATCAACTTAAACTCAATGCCCGTGACATAAACAGAACCAAGAATCAAGTATAATACCCGCAACATAACATTAATGCTTATAAGTTTCAGACAGTTTCTAGACTCATATCAAAGTGCGGCGAAACCGCAATACACGCATGAAACGAATCAAGATAAGCATAACAGAACAATAACAATTCTAAACAAGGTTTCTGCAAGACAACAACAACAAGTATATCATTCAACAGTACTTTTTTATTTCACAAAGCTACCAATGAGACAGAACATAAATCGCAAATGAAATTCACAACTCAGTAACGTATCGAAGCCAAAATAAATTGCTGAATAGGATCAAACAAAGAACAATACATGAGCACCACAAAAATAACAACAAGAGTTTTAACGCATCCAAAAACAAAATACCGATCCAAACAAACAAGACATATATGTGTCGCTTCATGGCATTAAATCGAAACTAAAAAAAAGCCAAAACAGAATCAACATCAAATAGTTCAAATTTATAGTGGTGTTCTTGGTTTGAAATTTTACCGGGTGCGAGATTGTTGCCGGTGAAAATTTATGTGGCTGTCGGCATTGGTAGTCACGCATTGTAGATGCGGACGACGTTGAGTTTGTTATTGCTACAACTTGGAGAGACCATTGGCGGAAGAGCTAGGATGTTGTCGTTGTTGCGGTAGAACCATTTTGTTACCCAGTGACAATGGCTTTTAAGGCCTGAACATAACTGACTCCGGTCTTGAATCTACTTCAAAACATGTACATGAATTTAACAGATAACAGAATAACCTTCACGACTTCGAGGCCTTCAAAATAAACTTCGACACAGGATTAACTACGGTTGTTGCTGTTCGTAGTGAAGCTCAATCTCTTTTAAGTGCGTTTTGTCAAACACGTTGTGTGCGTCTGGAGAAACCAAGGAAAGTGGTATAAGGGTGGGGATTCATAGGAAAAGATGAATCACAATGCGGTCTTGTTGGTCTGCAAAACAAAAGTTGTATAACAAAAATTGAAGGATGTTGTTTGATATGGAATGGAAATTGAAGAAAGGAGTCTCAGTTATGGTATGGTGGTTTGAGGAAGAAGGAGAGTAAGGTTTTATGCGACGAAGGTGAAAGGATGAAGAGAGTGGAGGGCGGCGGGTGAGTTGAGAGTGAAGGAGAGAGCTCGGAGGTGGAAGAAGAGGATCATGAGTTGCGGCTAGGGTTACTCAATTCTCGATGATGATGAACAGTAGTTCCCCCTATTTTATACTAAATCCAAACCCTAATTTTCCACTCTTTCAACCGTGTTTTCATTCTCTTCTTCCAATCAATTTTGTTTTTCTTTTAATTAATTAATAATCCTTTTTATTATATTTTCTAATTATTATATTAACTATTACTAACTTAAATTCTAATCTAATTTCTAATATAATTAAAAAAATAATTATATCCTAATAAAAAAAACTATCTTAATTTTTAATAAAAATCTATTTTAATTTTAATTAAAAAATCTAACTCTAATAATTAAAAAAAATCTAATCTAATATAATTAAATATTCTAATATAATATCTAATTCAATTTTAAATCTAAGCTAAATAATTAACTAATATTAAAATTATATTATATTAACAAATTATAAAAACTAAACTTATGAAACAAAAATAATGATAAATATATAAAAAAAATAAATGCCACGTGGCACACTTTTATTGGGCTAAAAAGATAAAAAAAAAAAAAATTTTTGCTAAGAAAATACATTACGTTATACAAGCGATGCAAATTAAAAAAATAAAGTCAGGCGGAGTGAAAATTCAAAACAGGTAGGACAAATTTGGGGTATGACAGATGCCCCTATCTAATTGCCTTGAACCTGAGAGAATGAACAGCTGCATGACATTCATTTTAGGGTGGAAGTCAATTAGATATAAGAAGACCCCAAAATTTGTCCGACAAGGGAATAAAGTGCAAATGCAAGAAGATATAGAAATATCAGCAGGGGAAAAGATCATAAGAAACTCTTAAAATAAACTCCGCTTGGGGAGAGATCAGAGTAACAGCTGCTGGGGATCATTATCAACTGCATGGTTGATGAATGACTTGCTGGGGAATAAAAATTCCACAAGCACGCAGGAGTATTAACTCTTTTCAGAGCCATACTGCCGACTTTGATGGAAGACTGACCAAGTTGCTTGTTAATCGATCCTGGATCCTGCTGTGCTGCTATGCTATGTTGTTGGAGACAACAATGCTATGCACTATGATGCACAAATATGCAAATGATGCAACTGTAGGGAAATAAGATGCATATGAGAATGCAAATGATTGAAATGTAATGCGCATGAGAATGCAATCGGGTAACTGAATTTTGGTAAGGCTTTATTTCTGGTTTAGGGTTAGATGCAACAAGGTGAAAAGATTTACATGGTATATTGGTTTATCAACTCGGGGGTTGAGAAAAACAAATATACTATCGACTTAGGGGTCGAGGATAAATCAGAACAACAAGTTAACTTGGGGGTCGAATAATAAGGATATCGACTCGGGGGTCGAGAAAAGCAAATAAAATATCGACTCAGGGGTCGAGGAAAACAAAATAATATCGACTCGGGGGTCAAGAAAAACAAAACAATATCGACTCGGGGGTCGAGAAAAACAAGACAATATCGACTCGGGGGTCGAGAAAAAACAAGACAATATCGACTCGGGGGTCGAGAAAAACAAGACAATATCGACTCGGGGGTCGAGAAAAACAAAACAATATCGACTCGGGGGTCGAAAAAAGGTAGATATCGACTCAGGGGTCGAAATTTAAAGTAAGGTATCAACGCGGGGGTTGAGGAAAGTAAATGAAGATGTCGACTCGGGGGTCGAGAAAAGCAAATAACATATCAACGTGGGGGTTGAAGGAAAGGTAAATATCGACTCGGGGGTTGAGAAAATAAAGTCAAGGTTGACTCAGGGGTCAAAAGTTATAGAAAAGTATCAACTCAGGGGTTGAGAAAGAGAAATAATTATGCTATGTATGCGTATGGTACATGCTAATTATATGATGCATATGCGAATGCAAGCAAATGATTGATTTTATGAAGGTGCCAACAAGGGTGGACTGTTGGGTAGTTGCCAATACAATTGGACTTTAGGAGAGGTGCCAAGCGGGGTTGGACTTTTAATGGTTTCCAATACGAATTGGACTTTCGGGAGATGCCAAGCGGGGTTGGACTTTTGGGTTATGATGCCAGCCAGGTGGACTTTTAGGAGATGCCAAGCGGGGTTGGACTTTTAACGGTTGCCAATACAAATTGGACTTTAAGAGGTGCCAAGCGGGGTTGGACTTTTGGGTTATGATGCCAACCATGTGGACTTTTATGTAGTCGCCAATAAAAGATTGGACTTTTAGGTTTTATGGGATGCCAACAGAAGTGAACTTTATTTCGTGAAAGTATTTGACTTCCCGACACACGGTATCTGATAATAATACGCTCAGAAGACAGATGTGGATGTTCTCAGTGCCCCAAGTTAAATCCTTGCAGAAGTTGGCTGCTTGTTCCTGGGAGAACATTAACTTCTAGCCAATGTGCCATGACGGCTTACAAATGTCGAGCGTAGCGACGTAACCAAAGCATGCTGAATGTGCGAGCGTAGCGACTTGACCAATGCTTGTTGATCATGCTTTTGCTCTGCCCCAAGGCTTTTGACGCTTGTTGTGAACTCAACAGTTACTAGCGTCTGGCACAGTCTGCTTAACCAACTTTGAAAGAAAGGAGGGAAATTGCTCCTGTTCAACTAGTCTGCCCCAGTCTGCAGGTATTTGAAGATTTTTCCTTAAAGGTTTATACCATGACATGGTCTGCGATGATTTCCCCAGTGTATGGATTTTGCAACAGTATGCCCTTGTTTGAGCCTCGAAAATAACATGCCCCATATTCAAATGGTTATGAGAAAGTCTTGATTCAGGTCAGCACCATCGAATGTTCAAGTTCTTCTTGGACAGCTCTTTGTTGGGATTTCCATTATGTCAAGTACTAATTTGCAGTTTAAAATTGTTCATTCAAAAATGGTAATTTTAATGTGACATTCATGTAAGTTTTTAAAAAAGATCATTTATTAAAATGATGTGACGAGTTGGACCACTAATCCAAACGCAATGCTGATTTAATTGGCGTGAAAGATATAGCAAGAATATGACACCAATACATAAGATTAGCAAATATGTAGGAGTCAGTTTACGCAACCTTGCTGTAGTATGCTTTCAGAATAAACTCCGCCTCAATTAGGTCTTTTGAGGGTTGTATCGTGGTCTGGTTCACGGTTATAGAAACAAAGGATATAAGGCTCAAAGTTTGATTTGTACCCACCCCTTCTTCTTAATGATCTTCAGTCCTACGTTCAATTAATACACACTTAGAGCTTGACGGTCTAATCTTGATGATTCAAGGTCTGCTTGAAATGGAAGTCACCTTTATTTTGTTTTTTTTTATGGATGTCAATGACCCTTTTGGTTCTTGATATGGTGACCACTGATCTTATTTAATTTTCTTGAGGATTTGAGGACCTCTTTTGATTTTTCTTTTGATCCCTTATTTTTGCATGGTCTGATTTTGTTCTTCAAGTCCATCGGGATTGCCTTGACTCTTGCCTAAGTCTCCTTTTAAGGTGTTCGACTTAGCAGGCTTTTTATTATATATTTTTTTGAAGGGTTTGCGACTGCCAAGTCATTGGTCTTTGATGAAATACCGTCATATCTTGGATTTTGTCTCATGATTTGAGTGCGTAATCAGGTTACTGAACACTACCCTGCCCCAGGTTAAGCGTAAGGGTTTAGAAATCCGAAGGGAACTCCTACTTCTAGGCTCGAAGTGGTTAACTAGGGACTAACTCCTTATCTCTCCAGTGTTTGGGGATTTGAAACAATGCCTGTACATCATCGACGGGATTTTATCCAAAAGCATACCATCAACAATTATGGGTATTATAGTTTTCGTCATCCTCCCTCAAATCTTTGCTAAACAGCAGTGCGATAAAGGAAGTGAAGTGAAATATTTTTGTGATTTTTACGATAAATGAGAAAAAATGAGTGAATACGAATGAACTTGCTCAAAACATGCATAATCATCACATTAACAATACCATTAGTAAGAAACGATGTCTAAAAGCAAGTAGCACTTAACATAAAAGAAACTACAGATGCATAAAAAATGGTAAGATCTAAAAATGTCAGCAATGAGGAACTGGGCTTTTCTTTTTTGCTTCACAATTGAACTACTCTTCTTGCTCATCGATACCAGTATGATAACCTTCTTTATATCTACTCTCTGCAGCTTCTTCCATGTCATGCACTGATGGACCCGCCTGATCAGATGAAGGATTGATGTTGATCTGAAGACCTTGAGGTGTGAATGATATTAGCTTGGAATCATTCAGATCTTGAACCTTATTCTTGAACTGTTTGCAATCGTCTGTTGAATGCCCCATTGCGCCGGCATGGTAGTGTTGCACCCCAAAATTTGACCAACATTTCTTTACCTAGTTTGTGATTCATCTCATTCAACATTAGCATTATCACTTGCATTTCATTGACATGTATGCAAGAGATCAAGAGGTATGAGTACCAATTAAGACTTTGAAGATAGCCAAGAATCTTATTCAAGTGTTCAAGGATTGATATCTTTGTCAGAGAAGTTAAGGGATCCTCAGAGAGATTGGTTGAAACCAAGGTTGTATGCCTCCTAACTTGAGAGTTGTGGGAGCTCCTCAGATGATTCTGAAGCTATGAGGGTGGACTTGAAGCTTTAAGAGAGCCTATGATATGTCTTGAAAGTCATCATGAAGCCTAGAGAGGTCATTGTACAAGATTCAGAAGACTTAGCCATGAGTGGTATAATTAGGGTTTGACTGGGTCAACCCTAGGTCAACTGATGATTTGGAGAGGGTTGAGACCTAATCCAAGAGCCATGTGATCATGGATTGATGCATTGAGATGCTATAAGGATGATTCCTAGGTCAACTCATCATGATTGAGGAGTTTGAGAAGTTTCAAGCTAGGGTTTCTAAGGCTTGACAGTGTAAAATCCCCTAGTTTGACCCCTATCTTCAAGGCAGTTTAGATCAAGATGTGATTGTCATATCATCTTTCCCCAAACATTAATGTTGTAGAGCTTGTTCTTAGCTTTAATTTGAGTACTAGAAGTCCTTGATAGGATTTGTAGAGCTCAAGTTATGACTTTGACAAGTTACAGGTCATCTGAGGTATGTGAATCTGGGGCCTTGAAAGTCACCTAACTTGCATCCAACTTTTGCCCATGAAGGATAATTCCTATGAACTTTTGGTCAACATGAATGTTGTTCCTTATCTTCTTAGCTTTCTAGATAGTACTAGAAGTCCTTGATAGGTGTTGCGGTGGAAATAGGATATCAAACTATTAATGAGTTTGAATCGCAATTCAATTCACAACCGCTCTTTGATTTATCCGAAGGAAAAGGTCAAAAGAGGGAAAACCTATTTTTGCATCGTAAACACAATGCGGGGAAAGATCTAGGGTTCGGGGGTTGGTTAAATTTAGGGAAGGTATTAGCACCCTAAACTTCTGTAGTACTCTACAGGAACCTTTTGTTCAAATGTTTACTATTTGCTTTATTTATTTGCTTAAGGTATATGTACAAAGGGATTAAAAGTGAGAAAAGAGACCTAAGGGGTTAATTATAAGTTTACTCGACAAGACATCGCATCTTGTGCCTACGTATCCTTACGGGAGTGGAATCAGAGTAATCGTAGTTCCCCTCAAAAGGGAGGTTAGAAACTTCTTGACTGTAGTCAAGGTCTCAAGGGGAGTAAACGCATCTTAAGGACACGCTTACGTGGAGTGTAGGAACTCCAAATCTCTACGTTGAAATGTTAAGTTGTGTTAGGGTTAGGTTAGGTTAGGGATTCCACGGCGGGAAACCCTAAAATGAGCGCGGCGGCTCTTTGACCTAATGCTAGGGGTAAAATTGTAATCTTTGTCTGCGGCGAGACATATATGAAAATTTAGGGTTGAAAAGGTGTAAGGGTTTGAAGTTGAGGACTATTGGCGCGACGACCAAAAGCTAGACCTAACCTTTGGAGGTGTGTAGTGTGACAGGAATAATTGATGAATGTGTGAGATAACTGAATTGCAAACAGAGAATAATGACAGAAATTAAAACCATACAAACAGAAATTTAAAGGCAGAAATTTAAAGCGCGATTATTAGATTCGCGGGGTTACATATGAGAAGCAGTTACAATAATATGATACAATTCAATTTTAAGAACGCAAACATAAAGGAACAACGTGATAAGCTGCACAGTGAACGAACTAGGTTAGTAAACAAAATTATGAAAGCAGAAGCATGAAGCTGTGGGACATCTTTTTTGTGGTTTTTATTTTATGATCCCTGAGAACTTTGATTTAAAAGTGAAATTATTATTTCAACTCAAACCCTAAAATTATTTAACTTAGTTATTATATTTTTAAAAAAAGATTTTAATGCATTTATAAAAAATGGTTTTTATTTATTAAAAAATGTTTTTAATTTTATAAAAAAAGGTTTTATTATTACTTTGTTAAGAAAACAATTTTTAATATTAATTTTTAAAAAGACTTAATAAACTTAATTAACTAATTATAAAAGAAAAAAAACATAAAAAATAAAAGGGGTTGGGCCGGTACTTACTTCCGGACCCAACCCAGAAAGGGTAAATCACATTCACAGAATCATTTAGGGTTCCCAGAACCCTACATCCCCGCGGCGCCGTTTACACTTCATTCTTCTTCCCTCATCTATCTCACGATCGCCATGAACCCTCTACTCCGTTCTCCTTCGCGATCCTGAAAAACACATGCAAAATAAAAATGACAAGCAGTCATGGCTCACTTTTATGGTGAAACGGCCGGTGATGAGGTTTTCCTCTGGGGCTTGGAATCGATTTGCCCGCCGTTCAAACGGCGAAGGTGATCCCTTCCTCTGGTGTTTCGATCGCGACTTTGTTCGTAAGGTGATGGACGGCGACGATGATGAGACTTCGTCTCTGAGTCTTGGCCGTTGGGGTTTCACGATCTCCTTCCTTCGCTAGGGTTTGTACGCGATCTGGGTATTCTTCGTTCTCTCTCTCGCGGTTCGTTCTAGGGTTTCAACTCCTCCTTCGCATCAGGTTGTATTCCCCTATTTATAATTTCTTTTATCTCTCTTTCTGGGCCTTAAACTTGCGTTATGATCCGATTTGATTTGATTTTGCATTTTTCTTCTGATATGATTCGATTGCCATTCGCTTGATTGGGAACCCTTCCATTTTCGGATTTCACACAGTTTTTGATCTCTTTTGGATTTGATTTATTTCTCTTTTGGACTTTGCAGATGTGGACTTTATTTCGATGCCCCTTTGATCTCGAACTGGTCTTTTCTGACATCTTTTGGATTTTCTTCATGGATTTGATTGGATTGTGCTGCCTCTTTTAGAACCTGATTGGGATTTTGACGCGATCATGGTTTCATCTGACATTAATTTGTTTGATTGATCTATACTGATTCATTTGATTTCGAACCGATTCGTTTTTGACTGACTTGTTTGATTGATTTGTTTGATTAATTTGTTTGATTGATTCAGATTGATTCAGACTGGTTCATATTGGTTCAGATTGGTTCAGATTGGTTCCAATGGAGATGTTTCCTGATGCATTTGGATCTGACTCGAAACTTCCCTTTCCAGATTCGATTGTGTTTGGTCATTTTCTGATGTGGATTGGGTTGCCTTTTTACTTGATCTATTCGATATCTGGATTAATTTGTTTGTCCTGTTTGAATTCAATCTGGACTGTGCTGATGCGTTTTCGATTTGTTTTTGATTTTCTGGTGCAGTTAGCTTTTCCTCTTCTTCTTTCAGAGAGGGTTGATGCTACGACTTCGGTCGAATCAGAATTGTCGGGAAAGGTATACGACAATGATGATACCGTTCTGAGCCTTCGAGGGATGTTTCTTCGACGAAGTCGCGGTTGCTTCTGATGATCTTCGCGTGTGGTTTATCACTTATTCCCTTTGAGTTGTTTTAACTTCTGATGATATTTGATTCTTGTGTTTCAGAGCTGACACTCTGGGCAATTGTGTCCAACTATGAATGCTTAATGTTGCCTTGATACGCTTACGCGATAGTGAGTTTGGGCGATGATGATTTGGATTATGGTGTTTGGTTAACTGAGCCATTTGTTTGTTTCATGAACTGAGTATGGCTTGATAACTTGTTTCGGTGACTTGTTTGTTGGGGCAATGATGTTTATGACTGAGCCCCATTCTGCGCTATGCCTTGTGCTGCAACTTGGTGCCCATCCTTGTGACTTGCCATCCGTGAGGCTTGCCCCTTAATTGACAGCCTTTTGGTACAGCTTTGCAGCTTGTTACAGCTTTATTCTTCTGGCTTTCTTTGTATTATCTGCTGCTACCTGTTCTTTGGATCTTGTTATGACAGACCTATGAGATACTTTCTTATGGCTTCTTGCGCATAAGTCTGCCTTCTGATGCATTGTTTAGTTGGCATATGGTATTCTGTTTGCAATGTGATGCAGCTTTGGCTTGTATCCAATTCTCTTGTCCTGTTCAGGATTGCTGCAGTTTGATGCCTATGGCAACTTATGAATCATTTTGAGTTTTGAATGCTGAAACTGATATTGATGTGTTTGTGGATTTTCAGGTGTGGGAAGTTTTGAAACCAAAGTGACTCAGACCTGCCGGCATCCGGGTCTGAGTCAAAACTTGCCTATGTTGCCTTATTCTCGTATCAGTTTGGAAATCCAATCGCGGCAAAACGAATCAGTCCCACTTCATTTATTTTTTTCTATCTCTCGGATGTCCCGTATCGATAAGAACAAGCATTACCTGATCTGACGCCCACGGCGCGGATCGGTAACGGGGGTAGGACGCAGCTTCGGTTGTGCCACTCCCGGCACTCGATGATGACATTGTTCTGAGAGTGTCAAAAAACTTCTAACATTTTTTCTACACTGTTTGTTTTCTTTTTGATGTGCAGGTTAGCTGAGGATTCATGGAGAAGTTCAAATACAACATGAAGACCTTTAGATGCTCTTAGGATTTAGGATAGATGCTTTAATGTAATCCCTTAGGATTGAGAACTTTAATGTACTTCCTTGTAACAGCACTTTGTAAAATATGAAGCAACATCCACATTCTTGTATGATGACATTATTTATGAAATAAAATTCTCAAAATTTTGAATTTATTTATATTTCATTCTTAGTTAAAAAATATAAACAATTGTGAATAAATCCACAAGTATTTAAATTCATTAACATAGGCATAAAACATAAATATTCCCCAGTGGTATTCTTATTGGTGCACTCGTCTCATTTGTAATCCTAATCTCATCATCTGATTAAAATGTTAACCAACCACTTCATAACCAAACACATATGGGCACCGTAATCACAACATTTTCAGCATCAACAGTAACACTACTCGTAATTAAATTCCACTGACCAAATGCCAAAATCTCAATATGATCAGCCCTGGTGATAGGTAAATGCCTCAAAACCATTACGTGCCAAATGCCTCAGAAATTTAATAACAGATCGTTTTCAAGGTGTTGGTAGAATTTGTGTAAGATGACCAAAATACCCCTGGGACCCAATCTGCAAAGCAAACACCTTCATAACTTGTTAGTGGTTAGCAAATGTACATATGAGATGATATGCGAAATGCCTGACTAAATGTAAGGGTAAAATTTGGGGTATTACAGTTGCCCCTATTTAAATAGCTACACCGGCTGATTTGAGTGGCGGAGACTCGAGGAATCATGGTGGAGGGATTTAAATATAGATAACCGAAAATTTTGCCCTTATATGCGATGGTATGCAATGCTATGGACAAAGCGAGGACCGCTTAATGCAGATGATATGAATATGATGTGATGCGTATGCTGGAATGATGAATATGAAAAGGATGGCAAGCGCTACGAGGCAGACGCTACAAGAAGAACACAATGGGGGAAATGTCATGCTGAGACACAGTACAAACACTGGGGAATCCTAAAATGATAGTCAACTGGTGCGAACACGACCAATTGTCATCTTGGGAACGAGATTCTCAAATGGAGGTGACACTTGTGAGACGGCCTCCACTGGGGAATAAAAATAAGACTGGGTCACGTATGATTGCAAGATCGATTACAGAATGCTGGAGCATTGAGCAAAGAATAACATCCAAGCTTCTGTAAACTATCTCTCGTGACAGGATCATACGGACTTTTCGGGAATCCGTAGCAAATATACAGGGTAAAGACCGGCTGTATGCCAAAATAAATGGACTTTAATGGGAAATGCCCTGATAAGCTTTTGGAGGGAGAATTGTCACTCATCGTTGGAAGGGACTTATATGCCAAAATGGATAAGCACTCAAATAAAGAGGCTGCTGCTTATCGGATAAATAAATCTTCTCGCATTTAAGGTCGGCGCCTGGAATACGATTCTGATTTTTCTCTTACTGAAGTATAAATAAACTTCTCTATGCTTCAAGATCGTGCTCTCCTGAACATAAAAAGGGTAGACTGAACTTCATCATACCTCAGAATCGTGCTCTCCTGAATATGATTCGGCTTTCTCGTGTAAATGAAATTCTTCATACTTCAGAATCGTGCTCTCCTGAATATGAAAATGGATAATCGAACTTCCTCATAACTCAGAATCGTGCTCTCCTGAATATGATTCGGCTCTTGAAATTTCCTCATTTTTCAGAATCGTGCACTCCTGAAAAACGGCCAACTGAACTTCCTCATAACTCAGAATCGTGCTCTCCTGAGTATGATTCCGCTCCTTCTTTTACTAAAGGATAAATGAACTTCTTCATAACTTCAGAATCGTGCTCTCCTGAATATGATTCCGCTCAAACCTCCCCGCATCTCAAGATCGTGCTCTCCTGAATACGATTTGGTTCATACCTCCTATACTTCAAGACGACAGGTAAATGGAAGCCCAACTGCTCCATGGAGATGGCCATTTGCTGCGAGTCATAACGAAGATAGGATCGACTTCTTAGGTGAGAATTGTTGTACATTGATGCTGTAAAATGTAAAGTGTAAAGGGTTGTTGTAACATGTAGGATTGTAAAGTGTTGTACTGATATATTTTCCAGGCGTGAACTGGCGTGTATCTGTAAAGGATTAGTTGAAAGATAGTGCAAAATAAATGCACGTCCGGGTACAGTGATAAACTTCTCGGGCGAAAACAGTCGCGTATCTGCCATGGTATGGTGAAAATATTTAGATGGTGCAAAATAAATGCACGTCCGGTTGGGATTCACGACCGACAAGACTGAGATTCAATCTAGGATTGAGCTGGAAAGAAGACTGGTAATCAAGACTCCATCGAGGGAATGAACTCGAAGGGTAGATATCTTATCCTGGCGAGGAAAGATAGCTGAAGTAACCGTCATCCACGAGGATCGAGCTCCGTGGGGAAACTGGAAACAAGTAAGTATTTTATGCTTAGGGCTGACAATCTATTTGGGAGAGAATGGACGAACCCAGTTACTCGGCGGTAACAACCAAATGATGGAGACACAATGAACCTGTGCATGTTAACGCGTATGTTAATGAATATGTTAATATGAATGTACGTTGATGTCTATGTATGTAAATATGCAGGATGTTATGTAATGAGTATGTAATGAATATGTAATGAATATGTAATGAATATGTAATGAATATGTAATGAATATGTAATGAAATAGGCATGTGATGCTTATGCCCTTGCGTATGCTGACGAAACAGACTAGAGACGAGAGATGAAATAAACATCTCGACGGAGATACCCTGCGTTCTCTACAACCAATACGTCAATCATGGGAAGGAATGGTAGGACCAAATCTGGTTTCAAAATTCTGAATTCTCTAGGGAGAAGGTAATCTGCTTGGGTGCACAGTATCATGTCTTCACATGGGGAGAAGAAAACCTGAGGGACACTTTCGAGTTACCTAAGAAAAAGTTGTCAGCTTATAGTCTCTCTGGGGACTGTGTTAGAGCAATGGTTTGAAAGTGTTTCTGCAATAATGATATTTCCGGGGAATGAAGAGATCCTTTCGGAATTTCCACTAGTCAAAGTAATTTATTACATTTCAAATTTGTTGTTTTTGAAAAACAGTTTTGAAAATCTACAATGCACCTTTCATTTTCAAATTTTAAGAATAAACGCATTTTGCATAACAATAGAAAACAAAGAGCAATGCACCAAGGAATGTAAGTAACGAGATGGTTTCTTTTATTTAAAGGGCGGTAGCTCGCTGAAGGCATAGCTCCACAGATGATTATGTTTTGAAATTGGCAACATGGGAAAAAAGTTACATCGAATCCAATGACACCTACTGACACTAATAACTAAGACTAATCCAGAATCCTGCTTTGGGCGAGGATGAAAGAACTGAAACATGGCTCTTATGCGGAAAGTGTGTTCGAGATAACCAGTGTCCTCTGATGCAATGAAATGCCTTTGTCCCTAACTTTTGCCTGGACCGCCCTCTCGGGTTTTCAATCCACCGGGACGCTCTTTTTTGCCTAAGCCGCCCTTTCGGGTTTTCAACTTAGCGAGCTTTTTGTTATTATTATTATTTATTTATTTTTTTTTCAACCCTTACTTTTTCCTAAGTCGCCTTTTGCAGGTTTTCGACTTAGCGGGTTTTTAGGCATAATATTTTCGGACTGCATCAGAATTCACGGGGTGTGCAAGCTCTTCGCCATCCATTGTCGTAAGTATCAGGGACCCTCCGGAGAAAACGGTCTTTACAACAAATGGGCCTTCATAATTGGGCATCCACTTTCCACGCATATCTTTGTGTACTGGCAAGATCTTTTTGAGTACGAGCTCTCCTTGACGAAACTCGCGGATACGAATCTTCTTATCAAACGCTCTTTTCATCCGTTTCTGATATAATTGCCCATGGCACATGGCTGTCAAACGCTTCTCGTCAATGAGATTCAACTGATCCAGTCGGTCTTGAACCCACTCAGCTTCCTCAAGTTCAGCCTCCATTAACACTCTTAACGAAGGTATCTCTACTTCGATGGGGAGCACGACGTCCATTCCATACACCAATGAGAAAGGTGTTGCCCCTGTCGAAGTTCTCACTGAGGTTCTGTATCCATGCAAAGCAAACGGTAACATCTCATGCCAATCTTTGTAAGTCACAACCATCTTTTGCAGGATCTTCTTGATATTCTTATTTGCAGCTTCAACGGCCCCATTCATCTTAGGACGGTACGGAGAAGAATTGTGGTGAGTGATCTTGAAACTATCACACAGCTCTTTCATAGTCTTATTATTCAGATTGGTGCCATTGTCAGTTATTATCCGGCTTGGGACTCCATAACGGCAGATGATCTCTTTCCTGATGAATCGGGCAACCACTTGCTTGGTCACGTTGGTGTAGGAGGCAGCCTCTACCCACTTGGTGAAATAATCAATGGCAACAAGGATAAAACGATGACCATTAGAAGCTTTCGGCTCGATTGCCCCAATCATGTCAATGCCCCACATAGAGAACGGTCATGGTGAAGACAAAACATTCAACGGTGACGGAGGTACGTGCATTTTATCAGCATAAATTTGGCACTTATGGCATTTTCTAGCGTATTGGATGCAGTCGGCTTCCATGGTTAGCCAATAATACCCAGCCCTTAACATCTTTTTGGACATAGCATAACCATTGGCATGAGTTCCGAAGGTCCCCTCATGAATTTCCTGTAGCAGCATGTCCGCTTCTCGTTTATCAACACATCTGAGCAAGACCATGTCGTGATTTCTCTTGTATAACACACCATTACTGATAAAGAATTTGGACGCCAATCTTCTCAATGTCTTTTTGTCCAGACCGGTAGCACCATCGGGATACTCTTGCTTGACGAGATAGTTCTTGATATCATGAAACCAAGGCTTTTCATTCACCTCAACTTCTTCGACCATCTGACAATAAGCGGGCTCAACCTTGCGCTCAATATGGATAAGAGGTGCTTCATTAACGAATTTAACTTTCCACATGGATGCTAACATGGCTAAAGCATCAGCTACGTGATTCTCGGATCTAGGAACATGCTCGAACTCTATCTCGTCGAAATACTTGATCAGCTCAATAATATAGTCCTTATAAGGGATCAGCTTCTCATTCTTCGTTTCCCATTTGCCTTGTACCTGGTAAATAACCAAGGCTGAGTCACCACTTACTTTAAGAAGTTTGATTCGGAGGTGAATCGCTGCTTCGAGGCCAAGAATACATGCTTCATATTCGGCGACGTTGTTAGTACACTCAAAGTCCAACCTCGCTGTAAATGGAGTGAATCCGCCCTTTGGGTTCATCAAAACGGCGCCTATACCATGCCCATTGAAATTCGAGGAGCCATCAAACATCATCTTCCACCAAAGACCTGGTTCTGGACCTTCGCTCGGATCTGGCTCTTCACAATCTCTTTTAATTAACAAAATATCCTCATCAGGAAAATCGAGCTTAAGAGGTTCATAATCTTCAACTGGCTGGTCTACAAGATAATCAGATAAAATACTACCCTTAATCGCCTTCTGGGGTACATACTGGATGTCATATTCGGATAACAACATGTGCCAACGGGCTAGCCTCCCGGTTTGAGCAGGTTTTTCGAAAATATACTTGATCGGATCCATTTTAGAAATCAACAATGTGGTATGACAGACCATATATTGCCGAAGGCGCTTAGCGGCCCATGCCAATGCACAACAAGTTTTCTCCAATGGTGAGTATCTGTTTTCGCAATCGGTAAACTTCTTGCTCAGGTAATAAATCGCATGTTCCTTTTTCCCAGTCTCATCATGTTGTCCAAGCACACAACCCATAGACTTCTCGAGAACAGTAAGGTACATAAACAACGGTCTTCCAGGTACGGGCGGGATCAGAATAGGGGGATCTTGCAAATAACCCTTAATCTTCTCAAACGCTTTCTGACAATCAGGGTTCCACTCAACTGTCTGCCCCTTGCAAAGCAACTTGAATATCGGCTCACAAGTAGCGGTCATATTGAAGATAAACCTGGAAATATAATTCAACCGTCCCAGAAAACCTCTAACTTGCGTCTCGGTTCGCGGAGCCGGCATATCTTGAATGGCTCGGACTTTGTCAGGATCCACCTCAATCCCTCGCTGGCTAACAATGAAACCAAGCAATTTTCCAGATCTGACACCGAAGGTACATTTAGCAGGGTTCAATTTCAACTGATATTTCCTGAGTCGTTCAAACAATTTCACCAAATGGTCTAGATGCTCCTCTTCACTCTGAGATTTGGCTATCATATCATCCACATATACCTCAATCTCTTTGTGCATCATATCATGAAAAAGAGTGGTCATAGCGCGTTGGTAAGTTGCCCCTGCGTTCTTTAAACCGAAGGGCATGACTTTGTAGCAGAAGGTTCCCCAAGGAGTAATGAAAGTAGTCTTCTCTCGATCATCTGGATCCATCTTGATCTGATTATAGCCAGAGAAACCATCCATAAATGAGAACAATGCAAAACTGGCTGTATTGTCTACCAGTGTGTCAATATGTGGCAGTGGGAAGTCGTCTTTCGGACTTGCTTTGTTCAGATCCCTATAGTCTACACACATCCTAACTTTACCGTCCTTCTTAGGCACTGGCACAATGTTGGCAACCCAATCTGGATATTTTGCGACTGCCAAGAAACCTGCATCCAACTGCTTTTTAACCTCATCTCGAATCTTCAAAGCCATGTCGGGTCTCGTCCTTCAAAGTTTTTGCTTGATAGGCGGACAATCCGGCTTAAGTGGCAACTTGTGAACAACAATGTCCGTGTCTAGGCCCGACATATCTTGATACGACCACGCAAACACATCAATATACTCTTTTAACAACTCAATCAACCTCGGCCTAATCTCCGTCCCAAGCATTGCACCAATCTTGACCTCTTTCTTGCTCTCATCTGTACCGAGATTAATTAAGTCCACCTGCTCTTTATGCGGTTGAAGCTCTGTGTACTCGTACTCAATCAATCTTGTCAGTTCCGCGGGTACCTCGAGATCTTCTTCACCCTCGTCCTCAGCTTGATTGATGGGTGCATCCCAGTCAGGAGTGTCAGTAAAGTCATTGGATCCAACAAGGTTTACGATATCTCTGCATGATGGAAGGCTTACTTAATTAAAATGCTCGAAGATATGTAAGAATGAAATGCTGTTTTTTATTATTATTTTTTTTTTGGGAAAAAGGTTGCCAATTTCATTTTTAAAGGTGAAAACGAAAAACGCAACTGAAACAAGGTGGAATTGAATAAAATGCTTTAATATCTTTTTAGGAATGAAAGGTGGCCCAATAAAAGCGACCCTATAGCCTTGGGCAGAGCTACGGATTTTTATTTGAAAATGTAAATGAAACTTTTTTAAAAAATAATTACTTTGACAAGGGAAAAATAACAGGGATCTCTACGGCCTCCCAGTTGTTCAAAACTGCATCACCCTTAAACACCAGGTTGCTCAGCTCTTCATTTTCCTCACAGTCGCTGATGGCATTGACTTGGAAACCTCTGCTGACAAATACCTCTTGGATAACCTTAGGACGCCCTTCGACAGTTATGGCAGCTCCATTCTGAGTTGGTTTGTAACCCAACCCAGAGCGATCAGTCTTGGTCTTGACATCAATTACCTCTCCCCATCCTTCAGGAATGCCCCTGTCAATTGTTGCTTTGGTACTCTTCAGAGATGCAAAAGATGGATTACCCTGACCCACTGTCTCTTCGACTTCCAGCAGAACAGCATTGGCGATCTCAAGTGCTTGAAAGGAGATTTCTAAAGCATTCTCATCGGCCTCGATGTAACGGAAAGAAGACAGGTTACTGACCATCAGATCCTCCTCACCGTGTATAATAACCAACTTTCCATCGATCACGAATTTCATCTTTTGATGTAACGTTGAGGTCACTGCCCCAGCGGCATGGATCCATGGCCTTCCAAGTAAACAACTGTAATTGGGATTAATATCCATGACTTGAAACGTGATATTAAAAACTTGCGGACCAATCAGGATAGGTAGCTCAACCTCCCCCATTACCGACCGGCGAGAGCCATCGAAAGCCTTGACGACCAAAGGAGTAGGTTTCAACATAGTCTCTTTACAAGCCAACTTATCAAGAACCCTCTTGGGTAGAACATTCAGAGAAGACCCGGTGTCCACTAGCACTCTCGCTAAATTGTCCTCCTGACATTTTACCGATATATGTAAAGCACGATTATGGTTCGGACCCTCCTTCGGTAACTCTTCATTGCTGAAACTGAGGGTGTTACAGGCGGTCAGATTGGCAATCACACTATCAAACCGACTGGTGCTAATATCTTGATCCACATGTGCTTGAGTCAAAACCTTCTGCAAGGCCATCCTATGGGCGGGTGAACTCATCAACAGTGATAGAATCGAAATCTTGGAGGGAGTCTGATGAAGTTGATCG
Source organism: Lathyrus sativus (assembly GCA_963859935.3). Classification (NCBI taxonomy): domain Eukaryota; kingdom Viridiplantae; phylum Streptophyta; class Magnoliopsida; order Fabales; family Fabaceae; genus Lathyrus; species Lathyrus sativus. The sequence goes on from OZ012739.1 coordinate 129,916,960, forward strand.
ATAACTTTATAGTCACTTTTCTTGATGATCCTCAAAAATTCGGCATCTTCATCATTCGTGACGGCTCCTTTACCTTTGTCTTTGGCAGGCACTGGGGTACTAGTTATTTCCTTAGGTGGGACCTCGTTGGAATGGGGAGTATACACACGGCCACTGCGAGTCATCCTGCTTACCTCTGCGATATTGGTCACCGCACCCTTAGCCTCTTCATTTGGAATAACCTTCCCAGACTCCTTGTCAATCATCGTCACGTCATATTTCCAAGGCACAGCTTTAGGATCACTGAAAGGAAACGGACTTGGTCTTCGAATAACTATAGGCTTAGGCTGATTCACCTCAGGGATATACGACTTCGGTATATCGAACACGAGATTGGCGGAACCTGCCCCTGATAGATTAAACACTGGTACCTTACCCTTTGATTCCGGTTGATGGAAGACAGGCTCAACCACAGCGACCTCATTTTTCTTGGCTTGGCTTGTCACTTGTAAAACACCCTCATTAATTAACCTCTGAACATCATTCTGAACCAACACGCAACCCTTAATACTGTCTTCACAATTTACGCACGCAACATGGGAAGTATCCACCAAAACAGCTTCAAACAGTTTCGAATGGAACATCTTAAGAGGAGTCTTAATCTGTTCAACGTCAAGGACATAACCCTCCCCCGAATCAACACTAATGGCATTGACACTCTCATGGTTAGGAAAAGGGTTCTTCTTAACATTTGGTTGAGGATCCTCAAATGTCAAAATCTTCTTTTCCAATAAATCCCTGACAATATTTTTGAGAGCATAACAATTCTCCAGATCATGACCAGGCGCACCCTCATGAAATAAACAATGAGCGGCGGCGTTGTAATTGGCGGGTAGAGGATTAGGAGGCGGACCCAAAGCCCGAGTAGTGATGAGACCCTGCTTGACCAAAGAGGGATACAACTCGGTAAAAGTCATCGGAATCGGCGGACAAGGTTTATACGTTCTTCTGTTCGGCATATTCTGGCGAGGAGCCGGACTCTTTGGCTGTTGAGGAGCAGGAGCGTTGGGCGCCTGTAGGTAGTGGACAGGAGGCGGATAAACAGGAGGTTGTTGCATAGGTTGATACATGGGAACCTGTTGATTGAAAGAAGGTGTAATAGCTGCCACATAGGGTTGTGGAGCATATTGGACTGGGTACCCTTGAGGTTGAGCATAACCTTGCGGGTGTCGATAAAAGCGTTCCCTTGGTCTACCAGAGGATATAGCATTAGTCTCACCCTCCTTCTTTTTCTGGGAGTTATACGGAGGTTTCTTCGGCTGATCCTTAGAAGCACCATGATTATTCGTCATTTTACCACTTTTCATACCCAATTCAATCTTGACACCCACAGCAACGATGTCGGAGAAACTTGAAGTCACACTGCCCACCATTCTCTCGTAAAATTCTGGACGGACCGTGTCGACAAACCAATCAGCTAACTCTTTCTCGGTCAAAGGAGGTTCTACCTGCGAAGCAGACTCTCTCCACCTTTGGGCATACTCTTTGAATGACTCAGAATTTTTTTGTGACATACTCAACAACTGTCTTCTGTCGGGAGCCAGATCCATATTGTACTTGTAGTGTTTGATGAAAGCGTCAGATAAATCCTGAAAACTCTTGATGCGGGACTGGTCTAAAGTTAAATACCACTTGGAGGAAGCACCCTTCAAACTATCTTGGAAGCAATGAATCATCAGTTTATCATTCTAAACATGGGCAGCCATTTTGCGATAATACATGATCAGATGACTCTTAGGACAAGTGGCACCTTCATAACGATCGAAGTTCGGAGTTTTGAACTTCGGGGGAATAACCAAACCTGAGACCAAACAAACATCCCTTGCGGCAGTCCCAAAAATTTGATCACCCTCTACTTTTTTCAATCTCTGGACGATGGTGTTTACTTCCTCACGAAGCTTATCATGTTTCTCATAACCCTCAACATTCTCATCAAGATTATCAAAAACTGTCTCATTGAAATACGGTTGCGCACGAGTGTGTATAACAGGTGGTGCAAAGATAGGAGCCCCCTTAGAAACTTCAGAGAATAAAGGCACGGCTTGCTGAACAGGTTGATTAATCGGAACAGTGGCTTAAGGAGGCACAAAACCTGGAGCAAGGCCATAAGGTGGGTCCCTTGCTACGGTCACACTTGGTGGAGGGTCCACAGTAACGCCGGTAATCTCAGAAACAACAGTGGGCTGGGTATCCATCTTAGCATTCATGACATGTAACAATTCCATCATACGCCCCATACCCCCTCGAAGGTCTTCAAGTTCATTGCTAAGGCGATCAATCTCTTTTGCCTGATCCTCCATTCTTTTCCGAGTTTGAGCTCTGGTGTTGTATTGGTGCCGAGAACTCAGGGTGACGAAACTGGAAGGCGAGAGAACCGAACATGAGAAAACGGAAGACACATGCAATGCAATAAATGATGCTGTGATGAAGATTTCATGGAATTCAATCATTGACGAATGTCGTGGGGTACCAAGGAAATCTTTTTCTTGTTTTTCATCTTGTTTTTTTTTTATTCATGGTATCCCGCGATATCTGTAAATGGTATTTGAACTCCATGAAATACAATGCAATGAGATGCTTTATGGATGCAATGCATGAAAACACACAAAGCCCTAGGTTAAAGGAACGTGAGCGGGGTCAAGGTCTACCCATCCCAAAAGGAGTGTACTATAGGTTAGTTGTACCTGCCGAACAAGGTTCTACAAAGTGCCCAAAGTCATCAGCCCATCTTTCGGATATTATCAACCTTCCGACTGACTCAGGGGTTAATAATATTCTCAAGACAACCTCTTTTGAGTGTAGTATCGCGTAGCAGCCATTGTAAGATTACTCCCACATAGCTCCCGCACTACATCCTAAATAAGGCCAAGGTGGTGTTAAGGTACTACGGTCCTCAATATCACGGACTCCAATCGACCATGGAAAAAGTTTTCGCGATTACTCGTTCAACCGAACCATTTTCGAAAGGGTCTCAACTGAGTGGAGATTCTCGAATCAGCTTGGTCGGGATTCAACTCCCTATAAGCCTCATCGAATATATCCCCATCCTATAATAATGTCACTAGTCCGGGCGTAGGACTTTTCTCACAGCACAAGGAACAATCCCACCCTGAAAGCATAAATATATACGCAAATGAATAATAACAGATAATGATAAATATGAACAAGTTAGGGATAACCCTCATTTTTAGAATTCCCCAGTGAAGTCGCCATTTTCTGTTGCGGTGGAAATAGGATATCAAACTATTAATGAGTTTGAATCGCAATTCAATTCACAACCGCTCTTTGATTTATCCGAAGGAAAAGGTCAAAAGAGGGAAAACCTATTTTTGCATCGTAAACACAATGCGGGGAAAGATCTAGGGTTCGGGGGTTGGTTAAATTTAGGGAAGGTATTAGCACCCTAAACTTCTGTAGTACTCTACAGGAACCTTTTGTTCAAATGTTTACTATTTGCTTTATTTATTTGCTTAAGGTATATGTACAAAGGGATTAAAAGTGAGAAAAGAGACCTAAGGGGTTAATTCTAAGTTTACTCGGCAAGACATCGCATCTTGTGCCTACGTATCCTTACGGGAGTGGAATCAGAGTAATCGTAGTTCCCCTCAAAAGGGAGGTTAGAAACTTCTTGACAGTGGTCAAGGTCTCAAGGGGAGTAAACGCATCTTAAGGACACGCTTACGTGGAGTGTAGGAACTCCAAATCTCTACGTTGAAATGTTAAGTTGTGTTAGGGTTAGGTTAGGTTAGGGATTCCACGGCGGGAAACCCTAAAATGAGCGCGGCGGCTCTTTGACCTAATGCTAGGGGTAAAATTGTAATCTTTGTCTGCGGCGAGACATATATGAAAATTTAGGGTTGAAAAGGTGTAAGGGTTTGAAGTTGAGGACTATTGGCGCGGCGACCAAAAGCTAGACCTAACCTTCGGAGGTGTGTAGTGTGACAGGAATAATTGATGAATGTGTGAGATAACTGAATTGCAAACAGAGAATAATGACAGAAATTAAAACCATACAAACAGAAATTTAAAGGCAGAAATTTAAAGCGCGATTATTAGATTCGCGGGGTTACATATGAGAAGCAGTTACAATAATATGATACAATTCAATTTTAAGAACGCAAACATAAAGGAACAACGTGATAAGCTGCACAGTGAACGAACTAGGTTAGTAAACAAAATTATGAAAGCAGAAGCATGAAGCTGTGGGACATCTTTTTTGTGGTTTTTATTTTATGATCCCTGAGAACTTTGATTTAAAAGTGAAATTATTATTTCAACTCAAACCCTAAAATTATTTAACTTAGTTATTATATTTTTAAAAAAAGATTTTAATGCATTTATAAAAAATGGTTTTTATTTATTAAAAAATGTTTTTAATTTTATAAAAAAAGGTTTTATTATTACTTTGTTAAGAAAACAATTTTTAATATTAATTTTTAAAAAGACTTAATAAACTTAATTAACTAATTATAAAAGAAAAAAAACATAAAAAATAAAAGGGGTTGGGCCGGTACTTACTTCCGGACCCAACCCAGAAAGGGTAAATCACATTCACAGAATCATTTAGGGTTCCCAGAACCCTACATCCCCGCGGCGCCGTTTACACTTCATTCTTCTTCCCTCATCTATCTCACGATCGCCATGGACCCTCTACTCCGTTCTCCTTCGCGATCCTGAAAAACACATGCAAAATAAAAATGACAAGCAGTCATGGCTCACTTTTATGGTGAAACGGCCGGTGATGAGGTTTTCCTCTGGGGCTTGGAATCGATTTGCCCGCCGTTCAAACGGCGAAGGTGATCCCTTCCTCTGGTGTTTCGATCGCGACTTTGTTCGTAAGGTGATGGACGGCGACGATGATGAGACTTCGTCTCTGAGTCTTGGCCGTTGGGGTTTCACGATCTCCTTCCTTCGCTAGGGTTTGTACGCGATCTGGGTATTCTTCGTTCTCTCTCTCGCGGTTCGTTCTAGGGTTTCAACTCCTCCTTCGCATCAGGTTGTATTCCCCTATTTATAATTTCTTTTATCTCTCTTTCTGGGCCTTAAACTTGCGTTATGATCCGATTTGATTTGATTTTGCATTTTTCTTCTGATATGATTCGATTGCCATTCGCTTGATTGGGAACCCTTCCATTTTCGGATTTCACACAGTTTTTGATCTCTTTTGGATTTGATTTATTTCTCTTTTGGACTTTGCAGATGTGGACTTTATTTCGATGCCCCTTTGATCTCGAACTGGTCTTTTCTGACATCTTTTGGATTTTCTTCATGGATTTGATTGGATTGTGCTGCCTCTTTTAGAACCTGATTGGGATTTTGACGCGATCATGGTTTCATCTGACATTAATTTGTTTGATTGATCTATACTGATTCATTTGATTTCGAACCGATTCGTTTTTGACTGACTTGTTTGATTGATTTGTTTGATTAATTTGTTTGATTGATTCAGATTGATTCAGACTGGTTCATATTGGTTCAGATTGGTTCAGATTGGTTCCAATGGAGATGTTTCCTGATGCATTTGGATCTGACTCGAAACTTCCCTTTCCAGATTCGATTGTGTTTGGTCATTTTCTGATGTGGATTGGGTTGCCTTTTTACTTGATCTGTTCGATATCTGGATTAATTTGTTTGTCCTGTTTGAATTCAATCTGGACTGTGCTGATGCGTTTTCGATTTGTTTTTGATTTTCTGGTGCAGTTAGCTTTTCCTCTTCTTCTTTCAGAGAGGGTTGATGCTACGACTTCGGTCGAATCAGAATTGTCGGGAAAGGTATACGGCAATGATGATACCGTTCTGAGCCTTCGAGGGATGTTTCTTCGATGAAGTCGCGGTTGCTTCTGATGATCTTCGCGTGTGGTTTATCACTTATTCCCTTTGAGTTGTTTTAACTTCTGATGATATTTGATTCTTGTGTTTCAGAGCTGACACTCTGGGCAATTGTGTCCAACTATGAATGCTTAATGTTGCCTTGATACGCTTACGCGATAGTGAGTTTGGGCGATGATGATTTGGATTATGGTGTTTGGTTAACTGAGCCATTTGTTTGTTTCATGAACTGAGTATGGCTTGATAACTTGTTTCGGTGACTTGTTTGTTGGGGCAATGATGTTTATGACTGAGCCCCATTCTGCGCTATGCCTTGTGCTGCAACTTGGTGCCCATCCTTGTGACTTGCCATCCGTGAGGCTTGCCCCTTAATTGACAGCCTTTTGGTACAGCTTTGCAGCTTGTTACAGCTTTATTCTTCTGGCTTTCTTTGTATTATCTGCTGCTACCTGTTCTTTGGATCTTGTTATGACAGACCTATGAGATACTTTCTTATGGCTTCTTGCGCATAAGTCTTCCTTCTGATGCATTGTTTAGTTGGCATATGGTATTCTGTTTGCAATGTGATGCAGCTTTGGCTTGTATCCAATTCTCTTGTCCTGTTCAGGATTGCTGCAGTTTGATGCCTATGGCAACTTATGAATCATTTTGAGTTTTGAATGCTGAAACTGATATTGATGTGTTTGTGGATTTTCAGGTGTGGGAAGTTTTGAAACCAAAGTGACTCAGACCTGCCGGCATCCGGGTCTGAGTCAAAACTTGCCTATGTTGCCTTATTCTCGTATCAGTTTGGAAATCCAATCGCGGCAAAACGAATCAGTCTCACTTCATTTATTTTTTTCTATCTCTCGGATGTCCCGTATCGATAAGAACAAGCATTACCTGATCTGACGCCCACGGCGCGGATCGGTAACGGGGGTAGGACGCAGCTTCGGTTGTGCCACTCCCGGCACTCGATGATGACATTGTTCTGAGAGTGTCAAAAAACTTCTAACATTTTTTCTACACTGTTTGTTTTCTTTTTGATGTGCAGGTTAGCTGAAGATTCATGGAGAAGTTCAAATACAACATGAAGACCTTTAGATGCTCTTAGGATTTAGGATAGATGCTTTAATGTAATCCCTTAGGATTGAGAACTTTAATGTACTTCCTTGTAACAGCACTTTGTAAAATATGAAGCAACATCCACATTCTTGTATGATGACATTATTTATGAAATAAAATTCTCAAAATTTTGAATTTATTTATATTTCATTCTTAGTTAAAAAATATAAACAATTGTGAATAAATCCACAAGTATTTAAATTCATTAACATAGGCATAAAACATAAATATTCCCCAGTGGTATTCTTATTGGTGCACTCGTCTCATTTGTAATCCTAATCTCATCATCCGATTAAAATGTTAACCAACCACTTCATAACCAAACACATATGGGCACCGTAATCACAACATTTTCAGCATCAACAGTAACACTACTCGTAATTAAATTCCACTGACCAAATGCCAAAATCTCAATATGATCAGCCCTGGTGATAGGTAAATGCCTCAAAACCATTACGTGCCAAATGCCTCAGAAATTTAATAACAGACCGTTTTCAAGGCGTTGGTAGAATTTGTGTAAGATGACCAAAATACCCCAGGGACCCAATCTGCAAAACAAACACCTTCATAACTTGTTAGTGGTTAGCAAATGTACATATGAGATGATATGCGAAATGCCTGACTAAATGTAAGGGTAAAATTTGGGGTATTACAATAGGATTTGGAGAACTCAAGTTATGGCTTTGACAAGTCAAGGGCATTTTGGTCATTTGGAGATTACAGGTCATTTCAAGCATAAGGCCATAACTCCTATTTTCAAGCTTCAAATGGAAAAATCTTCAACATCAAACTTGCTTAAAATGATGTTTTAAGGCTATTAGGGAGGTCATGAGATGTTGAAAAAGCTTGTAGCAAAAAATGGTAAAAATGACCTAAAATGGAGGCATAAGTTAAATAAGTCCAAGTTGGAAATTGAAATTTCCAAGTTACACATCCAAACCATGGCATATAATAGGTCATTTTGACTCTAAAAAGCATTTTAGAAACAATTATTCAGCCACATTTTTGATTTGAGATTTAGATCTTGGACTTGCTTTGGAATATGGTTGCTTGCATAAAAAGGTTCATATGCAAATCACAAAGAAAGGCAATGTACAAGCTAGTAAAGTGTCTTAACACCTCATATATCTCATCTAGGGAGATTTTCAAGTCAGTTACAAGTGCTGCAAGAGGCTTGGCATGAGATGATGCATGAGAAGATATGAAATCATAAACTCATGACATGAGAATCCCAAATTCTCCTTGGATGATTCCAGAAGGATCTAGAGAGGTCCAATGCATTCTATATATGGATTAGAACTTGCTCAGATGCAAGGTTGGTGAGAGATTAGAGAGAAGAGTGAGATAGCCATTTCAATTGCTTCCATTGCAAGTTGAAATCAATTTCCACTTTCTGCTTCATTTCCATTGCTTCTTTCTATCCAAACACATTCCATTGATCACACTGAATGTGTGCATACCAATTTGAGGGCAAGATCTTGAAGAATTGAGGAGATAGATTTTGGATTTTGAAGGTTGCAAGTCACCATCGAATTCTGAGATTCAAGCATCCTCCATCAAAACTTTTGCAAACAGTAGCAAGATCATCAATCAAGGAAGGTTTCTGAAGAGTTTGAGAGGTTGAAGTGAAGGTTTACCCTATCTGATAATCAAGATTTAACAGGTTAGTAACTTTTCTTCTACACCATAATTTAAGCATGATTAGTGAGAATTGTTAGGTTAGAATGGTTAGAGACAATTAGGTGATGGATTCTGGGAAGTTTGAGATCAATTGGTGAAGTTTGAGTTAGTGACACCATTTTTGTTTGGACCAAGAACACGATGGATAGTGAGCTATAATATGAATTTGATATCAAGATTTAACCAGTGTGAGGTGGTGATCATTATGAGGTAATCAATTTCAAGAATCATCAAAGTTGAAGTTTGAGTTTATTTTTGATCTTGGATCGGGTTCAGAGATTTAGGATGATTCTATTGATTTTAAGGCTATGGTTGGATTCAGGGTTGAATTTAGAGTAGATTAGGGCTTTGAATCATGGCTTTTGGTTGAGTTTGGATGGAGTTCGAATTAGGGATTGGAGCTCTGCAACTATGGAGCTTTTCCTCCATTTCCATGGCTGAAGGAAGAAGATGAAGTGATGGCCGTTTGATCAGGCGTGGACTCATTGACTGAGTGGAGATCCAAGGGCCAGGATTTGATTTCGTGTGTGAAGAAGAAGTATGAAGACGCAATGAAACGCGGCGTTTCATTAAACTGAGGTTTTGGGCTTAGTGGATTAGTCGCTATCCCCACCCCCTTTCATGGCCCATTTGGATTTGTAACTAGTTTTCCTTACTTAATGCACCGTGTGTTTTTTCTTTTTCTTTATGATTTTCTGAATTAATTTCTGATTAGAAATTGGGCCTAGCGTGTTTGATAATCCCACCCCTTTTTAAGCCCATCTGGAATTTGAACTGTCTGTCATTGCTATTCACACCAATGTTTTCCCATTTTAATTTCTTTTTCCCCATTTTGTTTTAATCTTTGAAAAATCATAATAAATAGAAAAATGATGATTTTTGCATGGGTATTTTTTCTCCCATTTCATGTTAATATCTATAAAATTATGAAATCAAAATATTTTCATTTCATGCATTTTTAATATTTTTTGTGTATTTTCTCTTTTAATAGCATTTTAATTCCTTTTATGTTGATGCATAGATTTGTAGAATTTTGTTTAGCTAGTTCCCTTTGAATTTTTAGGCCATTCTTTTTAGGATATTTAGATTAGGAATTTAACTCCCCTCTGGATTTATTCCATAATTTTTTGATTAATATTTGATTAGTTTTGCTTAGATGACTTTAGGTTGTATAGAATTAGGTCAATCCTTAACATAGGTCCACAATAACACTAGAATTTTGGGTTTCTAGGTCAAGATAGATATTGGGACATATAGGGTATTAAGGGTAGGTATGTAGGATCCCCTAGAAATTATATTAGATTTGAATACAATAGTATACTATTTTTAATTGATTTTTGCAGTTGATGGTTGTTTGTGTTGCCCTTGTGGGCTTGTATTTTGTTTTACCTTGCTTTGTGGGTTTTTGTGGGCTTGGTGAGCTTGGTCTTGCTTTGAGGAGCATGGAGGAGCATGGTAGAAGACTTGAGGATAGAAGAAAGAGCTTGAAAGCTTGAAGTCTTGATTGTTTTGTTGTTGTTTTAGGGTTAGGGATTAAGAAGAGCTTAGACTTAGTTGATTTCTTTCTTAAACATGGATGGTATCTTTCACCTCCATTCCTCCCCATGATTAAAAGTCCTTCCATGGTATTCACCTCTCTCCTTTGGAGGGATAAGTGATGGTACCTAGGAAGTAGAACTTTTGAGGGAACCATTCTTTTGATGTTGAACCCTTATAGGTCACCTTTGGTGGTCAATAAGCAGTTTAATATCCTAGCTTATCCAGTTAAGTGATTTCTCCTGGTTTGAATGTCTTGAGAGATGTTGGGCTTGAAGATGAAGACTTCATTGAAGAGTATGGAAGAGGATGATTCCTTGAGCATTGCCATTTCAACTGAAGCTTGAAGAGCATGAAGGTCTAGTGAAGACTGAATGAAGAGCTGAGGCTTAAAGATTGAAGGATGAAGTTGACACTTCTAAGTGATTGAAGACTATTCTGAGAAGCTGAAGCTTGCAGAGAGAGAAGACCAAGTTGAGACTGGTAGAGCAAAGAGAGCTTGGAAGCTTGAAGATTAAGTTGATACTTATGAAGAGGATTCAATTGAGATTGAGAGTAGAGCTGAAGCTTGAAGAACAAAGGATAAGTTGATACTTACTTTGAAGCTTGGAGATCCTGAAGGAACCAAGTTGATACTTGTGGTTAAGAGTGAAGCCTGAAGGTGGAACTGATTAAGGAGCTGAAGCTTAAAGAAGAGAGAATAAGTTGAGAGTTATATTTGATGGGTTGAAACCTGAAGAAGCAAATTGATATTTGTCAAGAAGGATGGAGGTCTGAAGACTGGGTTGCTGTTGGAAGAGCTGAAGCTTGGAATTGAGAGAGGAGTTGATCTGCTTTCTTGTCTGCTTTCTTTTCTGTATTGATGTGCCTTGTTTGACTTGCTTGATGCATTAGAATAAGTTCATATCTAGACTAGGTAAAATCTAGGAGCATGATTGCACTAGAGGTTGAGTTGCTCCCTCTGCTTGTATTGTTACTGTATGGCTTTGCTTGCGGGTATTCGGTAGAGCCCAGCTCCCTTGCCCATGTGGTTTATTTTGCTTGATAGCATGACTTTATTTCTTCTGTATGATTGCAGTTTACTGTATTTTGCTTGATAGCATGTTGTCTTACTTCAGTATGATTACTGTTATTCATATCTGGCTTGAGGTTGAGATGAGCTTGTGGAGGCTGATGCCCCACACATATTTCCTCCCTCACTTGTATTGCATGCATTTTACTGTTTACTGTTTAAGCTGATGCTTTACCTGTTTCTGTGTATCATTAACATGATCCCTTAGGACTCTCATTTCCTTTGATAAGGAAGTGATGATAGAACTTTAGGTTGAAACCTATGCATGATAACTTCTAGGAGTTCCCTGTTTCAAACTTCAACCATAGGATGAATCCTTGGCATGACAACATTAGGACTTGATAGTCTCCCCGTAGTTGAGCCTGTTCTCTTCTCATCTCAAAACAGTTTAAGATACAGTAATCATGAATGATTTCTTTCGTACGGTACGAGCCTTAAGCTATCTGAGAAAGGATTGTCAGAGAGTTTCTTTTCCACAGTCTGGATGTTTAGTATGGTACCCTTTGGGTGACATGCGACACATTCACTCTCAGGTCATAGTCTTTAGTGCGATTGAAATTGCAAACACAATAAAAAACACTTCTTCCGTAAAAGACAGAAAACAAACCGTAGTTTCCCGAACTACGTAAGCTCTGATCTCTCATATCTGTTGAGAGTACGTAGGCACAATACTGATGTATTGGCGAGCTACCTTCCCCGTAACCCCGTATTAGGTCGAACTACGTTGACTCTGATTTCTCATTCTCTGATGAGAATACGTAGGCATAAAGTGCGACGCTTTGCCGAGTCATTTTCTTTTTTTTAAGCCAGCCTTGATAGGTAGATAGATAAACCAACTCGTCCAGTAAACACAACAAGCGCGGATCCCGTCGAGTACGACGGACGTGAGGGGTGCTAATACCTTCCCCTTGCATAACCGACTCCCGAACCCAGACAATGGTTGCGACGACCTTGTCTTACCCTTTTTTCGTCAGGTTTTTCCGATCGTTTCCTTTCCCGCTCCGAGGGATAAATAACGAAAGGTGGCGACTCTTCTATTCTGCCGGCACCTTATTTTCGCGAAAGCGACAGCTAGCGACTCTGCTGGGGATCGAACCCAGAATCTCTGGTTCTCTGGTTCCCCTGCGAGAGTCAATCCTAGCGCTTGTATGATTACTTGTTAGGTTATGTTTATTTACCGCATTTTTATTTCCCGAACTTTATTTTCAGTATGATATGATTATCTGTGCTGTTGTGGGAAGGGGCATTCTGATGAGTGAGAAGCCAGACCCAGGCTTGAGTGAACATAGCATTAGTTGTGGAAATTAGTGGGCGCGTGCTTGCTTTGCAGGCACTAGTGTCTCATGAAATCCACGCTCAGACGAGGTTCTCCCGGTTGGCTTCTCTTTCAACCCTTTGGGTTGAGACGGTTGCTGGTTTAGAGGATTGTCGACTCTGGGGACCGATCATTTGTGATTCAGCCGAGTGAGGCCGTTTCATGAGCTAGTGATGCCACACCTTCTGGGTATCATATCACCCCTCTTGAATGTCTGTGACGCTGATGAACGCATAGGATGCCGAACTTGAGTCAGTTTAGGTCCATACCTGTGAGCAGGGTTGGGTTTATTGCAGGAAACTTTGACCTTCAGACCACCTGATTTTCTTGATAGTGGATCAGTTTTGTTGGGAGCTGAGGTTCTCATCTGCAGATATATGATTGTTCTTGATAGAGCAGGTTTGATCAGAGGATCTTATCATCATATATGATTTGTTCTTGATAGAGCAGGTTTGATCAGAGGATCTTATCATCAGATGTGATTTGTTCTTGATAGAGCAGGTTTTGGTCAGAGGATTTTATCATCAGATGTGTATTTGTTCTTGATAGAGCAGGTTTTGATCTGAGGATCCCATTATCAGATGTTTGTTCTTGATAGAGCAGAGTTTTGGTCATCAGTTGTTTGTTCTTGATAGAGCAGATTTATGATTGGGGTCTAAAGATCTCATCAGTAGATGTATGTTTGTTCTTGATAGAACAGGGTTTTATTATCAGATGTTTGTTCTTGATAGAGCAGTTTTGTGGTCCTGTATTAGAGGTCCTTATTATCAGACGTTTGTTCTTGACAGAGCAGAATTATGATCCTATGTATATGGCCCTATCAGATGGTTGTTCTTGACAGAGCAGATTGGTGGTCCGACACCAGGGTTTTTCTTATTATCAGATGCAATGGTTGTTCTTGATAGAGCAGGATTATGGTTTTGTTGATACAGAATCTCCACAGCACAGTTGCCTCGATCTCCTACTGCATGATTGCATTTTACATTATTTTTCATACGCATTTGCATTTCATTAACGTGTGTCTGTGTTGCAGGTACCGTTTTCCCCGATCCAGGATTTCTTGCCTCCTATTGTATTGTTATGGGTTCTCTGAGGAAGACTGTGGCTTACAAGTTCCCTGCCCCTGATGTGGTTAAGCTGACTGGTTTGATAGCTTTAGCAGATGATTCTGTGAGGGATGAGTTCAGAAAATCTTACGGCAAATTGCTCGGTTTGGTTCGTAAACCTTCTGCGTTTGAGTTGAATGGGTTGCACGCTCTGCTGCAGTTCTACGACCCTCCGTTGAGATGTTTCACTTTCCAGGATTTTGTTCTCGCACCCACGCTAGAAGAATATGCTGATTTGCTAGGTGTGCCTATCAAGAGGCAGATGCCTTTTGTTCATATGGATGTTGAGCCTGATCTGGCTGGTTTAGCTCCTTCATTTCATCTGGATGCCTCCGAGTTGGTATTGTCTAGTTGGAACAAGGTTCCCGGGTTCTCCTTGCAGTTTCTAGTGGGAAAGGCTCAGCAGTGCGCCAAGGACGGGTGTTGGGTCGCGTTCAACGCCATTCTTGCACTGTGCATATATGGCATTATTCTGTTCCCTAATATGCCCGATTTTGTAGACTTCGATGCATTTCATATCTTTGCTTCAGGGAATCCAGTCCCTACCTTGATAGGAGATGTTTACCATTCTATCCACTACAAAAACGAGAACAGGAGGGGTAAGAACGTCTCTTGCTGTGTGCCCTTGCTTTATAAATGGCTTGATAGTCATCTGCCCAAGAGGGGTCCTTTTGTTTCGTCTGCAGCCACAGCTGAGTGGTCCGAGCGTCTGATGAGTTTATCTGCAGAGGATATTGACTGGTTCGACAGAGATAGGTTGGGTACCGAGATTATCTTCAGCTGCAGCGGGTTTCCGAACGTGCCTTTGATAGGCAGGAAAGGCTGTATAAACTACAATCCGTCTTTGCTGGTCCGACAGTTCGCGTATGCTTTGAGAGCTCCGCCGAAGGATGAAGAGGTACAGGAATCTCTGTACCTCACTGGTCTTCTAGAGGGGGATCTGCTATCCAAGTTACAACGCGCATGGAATGGTATCAGTAAGCGAGGAAAACCATTGCTGGGGAGAAGCAATAATCAAGCCTACCTTCCGTATACGACTTGGATCAGAGCCAGGGCAGATGCTATATGGATGCCGTTTCCTCATGCCAAGCCAGAAAGCCCTCCAATGATTGAAGAGCCTACTACTGTGCCCATTCAGCAGCATAATCGGGTGTTAGCTGAGCGAGATGAATTGAAGCGGGCAAACGAGGAACTGGAGAAAGAATTGGCTCAGCTCCGAAGCGAGAGGAACGAAGCCGTTCATTCTTTCAAAAGGCAGACAGAGCTGGTGAACCGGATGGGTACAGACCTGACTAAGCAGATAGCCGAGCGTGAACGCATGGGTCAAAACTTCAAAGCTGTCAACGACGTACTGGCTACGAAAAAGCAGCACTTGGACGAAGCATATCGGAGGATATCCAAGTTCAACCAGCACTGGAAGGCTTCCCTAGCCACCAGGAAAGAGCGGGAGGATAAGTTGATGCTACAGATCTCCAAGCTGGAAGCCCAGGTGAAGGATAGTGAGAAGAGGTTTGATGAAGAAACCGCTCGCAGATACGCCGCCGAAGGCCAGCTCAACAAAGCTCTCGCTAACCTGAAGGAGCGCAAACTGGCGTTTGAGTCCAAGAAACGGAAGCTAGAAGATTGTTTCGGCGAAGGAGCATGGGAAGGTTCGGTCGAAGGTCTTCAGTACACCATTGTGCAAAGGGAACTACTCGTCGAGGGGTTGCTCACTCTGCCTGATCATCCAGAAACTAAGGAGTTGCTAGAAGAGTATCGCGCCCGTGGCCGTACTTGACTATTTGTATTCTTTTTGTTTTGATCATTGTTGTATGCTGACCATCACCAGGCTTGTTGGCTGAGGTCACGCTGTTGATTCATCTTGTACTCGCTGATGTTGTGTACTGCCTTGATGGGCTTTCTTTATATATGAGATTGTTATTTCCATGATTGGACTCAGACTTCTTCTTATTATCAGCACTGGCACTCAGGCACTAGGATCGGGGGAGATCTCCCTAACGCACAAACACACATTTGCATTTGCATGAAGCATCTGCATAACGAGCATTTTGTTATTTTTCCTAACCCTTTTGTGTTTCCAGGTTTTTTCAGGTTGTTTCAGGTTGTTTCCGGTGGTTCCAGGATTGATCAGAGACCTATTCATCGCTATCCGACTAGAGCTAATCAGACCAGAATCATGGAGCAAGTGCAAACTGATGTTCAGGAACTCCGCGAAAGAATGGATCGCTTCATGGAGCTCATGCAAGCAGTCGCCAATGGCCAGGATCAGCTCAGAACCTTGGTTCAGCCTCTGATTTCAAGGGTTGATAGCAATGGCGTACTTCATGGTGGGACTGTGCCTACTCCTCCACCAGTCGAAACTCCACAGAATGGTGTCCCTGTGACCGGGGGAAACGGCAGTGCTAACGGCAATGTGATGACCAACATCGGACTCAATACGACGGGCGTCGGTAATGGGAGTCTGGGAGCTAATGTCAATGTCGGGCTGGGCAACGGCAATGCAGGCGTCGGGAATCTGTCGGACCACAGCCGTGGCTAGAGGATCGTCAGGACGATGTGTTCTCTCAGAGAGGTGCTGAAAGGGAGCTGAATGCTGAAGCACGGCTTAGATTCAAGGCACTTGAAGATAAGATGAGAGATATCGAGAATCATAATACTTTGGGCGTTGATATGTCCAAGTTGGGATTAATTGCTGATTTCAAGGTGCCTCCCAAGTTCAAGGTACCTGACTTTGAAAAGTATAAGGGAACCACTTGCCCTCGTGTCCACCTGAGATCGTACTACAGAAAAATGTCTGCTCATTCTGAGGACGAGAAGTTGCTGATGCACTTCTTTCAAGACAGTCTTTCTGGGCCATCCCTCGAATGGTACATGAGTCTGGATCCTACTAGTGTGCGCACATGGAAGGATCTTGCTGAAGCATTTGTGCACCACTACCAATACAATAGCGACTTGGCCCCGAACCGAGTTCAGCTGCAGAATCTGTCGCAGAGGAACAATGAAGGGTTTAAGGAGTACGCCCAGCGGTGGTTGGCAGCTAGGGTTCAGCCGCCGATGGTTGAACGTGAGCTCGTGCAGATGTTTGTAGCCACCCTCCCAGGGGTTTACTATGAAAAGTTAGTCAGCGGTATGTCCGAGACATTCTCAGATCTCATTATCACGGGTGAGCACGTCGAAAATGGGATCAAGATCGGGAAAATTCAAGGTGAGTCATCCTCAGCTGGGGGAGGCGGAAAGAAACCTTATGCTGGCAAAAGACGAGAGGGAGAAGCGAGCGCTGTGACCAACGCTCGAAGGAAGGGTAAAGGTCCTCACCAACAGGTGGCCAATATAACTATCCCGGCAGTTCCACAGCAGGAGCAGCAGCAGCAACCGAATCAACAGGGATACAGAAAGTACCAGAATCGGGCACCTTTGGCGACCGTCACTTCGAGACACCGCCCATGTCGTACGCGCAACTCTTGCAGACTTTGCTTCAGCTACAGTTGATCCAGAAGAGAACGCTGGCTCCCTTGACAGGGGCACCTCCGCCAGGGTACGACGCGAATGCCACTTGTGAGTTCCACTCAGGGGGACCAGGCCACACAATAGAGAACTGCAAAGCCTTCAAGCATAAGGTGCAGGACATGGTGGATGCCATGATCATCAACTTCTCCGATAATATGCCAAATGTCAAGAAGAATCCTATGCCGAATCATAGGGGAGGCGGAGTGAACGCCATTATCGAAGACGAGAGTGCAGATTTGTTGACTGACGTCAGAGATCTGAAGACGCCGCTTAGCTTCGTTAAAGCTAAGTTGCTGAAAAGAGGTTTCTTTCCAGGTTGCGAAGAGCTATGTATGGACTGTGCCACACGTTCTGATGAATGTGAGCAGTTAGTAGAAGGAATACAAAGTCTGATGACTGAAGAGATATTGCAGTTTAGCCGGAGGGCTAAAAGTGGATCAGGAGAGGTAGTGCTGAAGAAAGCCGATGAGGTCGCCACCATCACCATCCCTCGCCGAACAATAACCATTTCTGCGCCTAGACCGCCTACAATTACTATCACTAAAGCTGGGTCGATACCCTTCGAGAGCACTAACGCCGTTCCGTGGCATTATGGGGCTGAAGTCTACTGCAACGGACATAAGTTGGAGCTGGAACCGTTTGGGTCGACTGTGGAGAACCTTGCGGGAATCAGTGGTATTACTCGCAGCGGGAGAGTGTTTGAACCACCAGAGGTTGTAGCGGATAAAGCGGTCAGAGCTGATGCGGCCGATAAAGGTAAAAGTAAAGTCGTTGAAGAGACCCCGTGTGGGGTAGAAAAAGACTTGCTTGTTAAATATGCCGAGGAGTTTATGCGGTTGATTAAAAAGAGCGACTACAAGATTGTAGACCATCTCTATCAGACGCCCTCGAAGATTTCCATCCTGAACTTGTTGCTGTGTTCTGAAGCACACCGCAACGCGCTGCTGAAGGTGTTGAATGCCGCCTCTGTACCGTAAGAAATATCGGTAAATCAGCTAGAAGAGGTCGTAGCCCACGTAAATGCTGGCAATGGGCTAGGTTTCACTGACCTGGAGCTGACGCCAAAAGGGAGGAATCACAATAGCGCCCTGCACATCTCGATAGAGTGTAGGGGCACGATTATGTCGCACGTATTGGTGGACACGGGTTCGTCACTTAATGTTCTTCCGAAGAAGGCATTAATGAAGTTGGATACTCGTGGAGTGATTTGCACACCCAGTGATCTGGTTGTGAAGGCGTTCGACGGAACTAAACGCCAAGTTTTCGGGGAGGTGACCCTGCCAATCCAAGTTGGTCCGGAAACGTTCGACGCGGTCTTTTATATTATGGACATCATGCCTGCCTACAGTTGTCTCTTGGGCCGGCCATGGATCCACGCTGCTGGTGCCGTGACCTCCACGTTGCACCAGAAACTCAAATATGTTGTCGGAGGTAGCATCGTGACCGTTTGTGGCGAGGAAGACATAATGGTGAGCCATTTGTCGTCCTTCAAGTATGTGGAAATGGATGGCGAAATCCATGAGACTCTATGCCAAGCGTTCGAAGCTGTTAAGGTGAAAGACGTAGCTCCTGTGGTCACCGAAAAGCCAGAGATGACTCTCTCCTCATTCAAGGAAGCTCGGGCCATTGTCCAAGCCGGATCTACCCCAGGCTGGGGGCGAATTTTGGAGATACCTAACAAGCAAGATAAGTTTGGGTTGGGATATTCTCCTGGAGCTGAAGCTTCTTCTTCTAGCAGTGCGTTGCGAGGTAAGGGGCCGATCCAGTTTACCAGTGGCAGAGTGATTTTCGAAAGCATCAACGCGGTGTCTAAAGACAGCGAAGATAGCGACTGTGACCTCGACTCTTGGATCCAGCCAAGCAAGCCAGGCGAGGGCCTCAACAATTGGTCCATCAAGGATATCATCCAGATGACAAGCGAAGAGTAATGATTTACTTTTTCCAATCATTGTACAACCCTATGTCCTACCCGGGGCATAGTGGTTTTATTGTTAGGGCTTTGTTGGATTATGTACATGCATTTTGTTAATAAATCAAAGGCGTTTTCTTCGTATTCAAATATTGTGATCTCTGTTATTCCTGTTTTATATTTTTTTTGAAAAACAATAAAATGGCAATGGGGTTTGTGCTAACATGCGCATCCTTGTTTTAAACTTAACCCTTGTTATTGCAGGATCCACATAACAGACGACATCGACTTTGGACCTTCTACGGCTCACTTCGACTTCGATTGCTCGATCTATCAAGCCGAAGAAGAGATTGATGAAGACGAAGACCTTCCTGAAGAGTTGGCCCGCTTGTTGAAACAAAAGGATAAAGTTATTTTGCCTCATGAAGAGGAGATCGAGATTGTGAATCTGGGTTCTGAAGAGCTCGTCAGAAACGTCAGGATAGGGGCTGCACTGCAGAGTGATGTCAAGCAGAGATTGGTTGAGATGCTGAGAGAGTATAGTGACGTCTTTGCTTGGTCATACGAAGATATGCCCGGACTTGACACTGACATCGTGGTCCACCACTTGCCGCTGCGAGAAAATTGCCCTCTCGTTAAGCAGAAGCTTAGGAGGACGAGACCAGATATGGCCGTTAAGATCAAAGAAGAAGTGCAGAAACAGCTTGATGCTGGCTTCTTAGCGGTCACCACTTACCCTCTGTGGGTCGCCAACATAGTGCATGTACCGAAGAAGGACGGTAAGGTACGCATGTGCATCGATTATCGAGATTTGAACAGGGCGAGCCCTAAAGATGATTTCCCGTTGCCTCATATTGATGTGTTGGTCGACAACACAACCCAGTTCTCCGTGTTTTCATTCATGGATGGCTTCTCGGGTTACAATCAGATCAAGATGGCACCGGAGGACATGGAGAAAACGACGTTTATCACTCCCTAGGGAACATTTTGCTACAAGGTAATGCCGTTCGGTCTGAAGAACGCAGGGGCCACTTACCAACGAGCAATGGTAACTTTGTTTCATGACATGATTCATCATGAGATTGAAGTCTATGTTGATGATATGATTGCGAAGTCCCAAACGGAGGAGGGGCATCTGGTCAATTTGCTGAAGCTTTTTAAGAGGCTTAAGAAATTCAGGTTGAGGCTGAATCCTAACAAATGTACTTTCGGAGTACGGTCCGGAAAGTTACTGGGGTTTATCGTGAGCGAATGAGGCATCAAGGTTGATCCTGCGAAGATAAAAGCCATACAAGAAATGCCAGTGCCGAAAATAGAAAAAGAAGTTCGTGGTTTCTTGGGCAGAATAAACTACATTGCAAGGTTTATCTCTCAGCTCACGGCCACGTGTGAACCGATGTTCAAGCTTTTAAAGAAAGATCAGGCGATTATCTGGAATGAGGATTTCCAGAAGGCATTCGACAAGATAAAGCAGTATCTTCAGGAACCTCCCATCTTGATACCCCCAGTGGTTGGACGGCCTTTAATCATGTACTTGACAGTTCTTGAGAATAGTATGGGGTGTGTTCTCGGTCAGCACGACGAGACAGGCAGAAAGGAGCATGCCATTTACTATTTGAGTAAAAAGTTCACAGACTGTGAATCTCGTTACTCGATGCTGGAGAAAACGTGTTCTGCACTAGCCTGGGCTGCCAAACGTTTACGACAGTACATGCTCAATCACACCACCATGCTAATTTCGAAGATGGATCCGATCAAGTACGTCTTCGAGAAGCAGGCTCTTTCGGGCAGGATTACCAAATGGCAAATGGTGTTGACGGAATATGATATTCAGTATGTTTCCCAAAAGGCCATCAAGGGAAGCGTATTGTCTGATTACCTGGCCGAACGGCCAATCGAGGATTACCAGCCGATGAAATTTGAATTCCCTGATGAGGATATCATGTTTCTCAAAGCGAAGGATTGCGATGAACCGTTGCCCGACGAGGGGCCAGATAGGAAATCCCAGTGGAAATTGATATTCGACGGGGCGGTTAATTCCTATGGAAGTGGCACTCGGGCGATCATCACGACTCCCCATGGATCCCACATCCCGTTTACTGCGAGACTGACGTTTCCAGTCACCAATAATGAAGCGGAGTACGAAGCATGCATCATGGGTCTAGAAGAGGCAATTGATTTGAGAATCAAGAACCTAGACGTATATGGTGACTCAGCGCTTGTGATTAACCATATTAAAGGGGAGTGGGAGACTCGTCAATCGAATTTGGTGTCGTGCATGAACTATGCCAGAAGGCTACTTCCGTTCTTTGATCGAGTGGAACTCCATCATGTGCCCAGAGCAGAAAATCAGATGGCTGATGCCTTAGCCACGTTGGCTTCGATGTATAAAGTCAATTTTTGGAATGATGCTCCAAGAATTGTCCTTTCTCGTCTTGATAGACCTGCATTCGTCTTTGCGATCGAGGAAGCCGCCGACGGCAAGCCATGGTTCCATGACATCCAGACTTTCCTTATGACTAAGGAGTATCCTGCGGGTGCATCAACCCAGGATAAGAAGACTCTGAGGAGGCTATCTGGAAATTTTTATCTCAATCCTGATGGAGTTTTATATAAAAGAAACCACGATCTCGTGCTACTCAGATGTGTAGATGAGAAGGAGGCGAGTATGCTCATGGAAGAAGTCCATGAAGGCACATTTGGTACGCACGCCGGCGGGCATGCTATGACGAGAAAGATCTTGAGAGCAGGATACTACTGGCTGACGATGGAGTCGGATTGCTTTAAATTCGCGAAGAGATGTCATAAATGCCAGATTTATGCTGATAAAGTTCATGTGCCGCCGTGCCCGTTAAATGTCATGTCCTCCCCGTGGCCGTTCTCCATGTGGGGCATCGACATGATAGGCAACATCGAGCCCACTGCATCTAACGGTCATCGCTTCATTCTAGTAGCTATCGACTACTTCACCAAGTGGGTGGAGGCAGCCTCATATGCTAATGTGACCAAGCAGGTGGTGGCTAAATTCATAAAGAGGGACATCATCTGTCGTTACGGAATTCCCGAGCGAATCATTACCAATAATGGTTCGAATCTGAATAACAAGATGATGAAGGAGTTGTGCCAGAGTTTCAAGATTGAACACCACAACTCATCTCCTTACCGACCGAAGATGAATGGCGCCGTTGAAGCGGCCAATAAGAACATAAAGAAGATTGTTCAGAAGATGGTTGTGACCTACAAAGATTGGCACGAGATGCTGCCGTTTGCACTGCACGGTTATCGTACAATGGTACGTACGTCAACCGGGGCAACTCCTTTCTCCTTAGTGTACGGTATGGAAGCTGTCCTACCGTTAGAAGTGGAGATCCCTTCTTTGCGAGTTTTGGTTGATATGAAACTCGACGAGGCAGAATGGATTACGAACCGACTGAACCAACTCAGCCTGATGGACGAGAAGAGGTTAGCATCGATTGCGCATGGTCGTTTATACCAAAGCCGAATGAAGAAAGCTTATGATAAGAAGGTGCGTCCTAGAAGCTTTTAGACGGGTGATCTCGTCCTGAAGAAGATTCTTCCTCCATACTCCGATCACCGGGGCAAGTGGACTCCGAATTACGAAGGTCCGTACGTCGTCAGCAAGGTCTTCTCGGGAGGAGCTTTGTTGTTATCCACGATGGATGGTGAAGATTTTGCATCCCCGGTGAACGCGGACGCAGTTAAAAAATACTTTGCTTGAAAGCGACCCGCTGGACAGTAAAAAGAGAGTCCAGGCAAAAATGGGGCATCCCGGCGAACCATAAAAAAGGAAAAAGGTTCGGGAAAAAATTAGGGATATAAATTGAAAAAAATGTACACCCGCAAAGTCGAAAACCCGGAAGGGCGACTTTGGCAAAAAAGGGTATCCCGGTGAACTGAAAACCCGCAAAGGGCGGTTCACGCAAAAGTTAGGGATTTGAAAAAGCAAATGACTGCGTTCCGCGTGTGGACTTTCTTTGTTTAGTGGTTTGGAAGACCTGAGGGCCGTTTATCTGAATCAATCTCTTCTGAAGCTGAAGCGTTGGAGAGGTATCAAAGTCGAGTGGGTCATAGAGGGATCAACTCATGGTGTTCGTCTACGCCTTGTTGCCGACATTTGTATATACTGATGTATATTTATACTTTTTGCACGGCTTCCTCATTCCAGGAGCTTGCATTTGTTGTAAAACATTTTTACCCATTCAGGGGTTCGTTATCAATAAAATATACTATTCAGCAATTCTGTTTGTCTGTTTAGCATTTATCTGTTTTGTTTGCGAAAAAGAACGCCGATGTTTTTGATAAAATGCGCATACATAAACTTACTGGCCCAGGCCATTGATTGTTGAAACAATGAATTACTTAAACATTGCCACAAGATGATAACCTTGATAGGTCCCTTTGAGAAGGGTATCTTGTCTGTTTGTTTGTGTTGTTACAGGTGTAGCATGTTCCAGACAGTGCGCCATGCGCATCCCCAAGCAGGATGATTCCTCCTTCTCCAGCGAAGTTCAATAGCCTCTCCCCGCAGAGTCTGAACGCGAGATCGTGAGCATTGATATGTCTCCCCAGACAGAGAAGATTCTCTCCCCGATCAGATACATCCTGAAGGAACGTCACCTCCTCAGCTGAGTCAGGCGCCGAAGCGTGTGTTCATCCCCCAGCACCGGGTCACAAGTGCAGGTCTCGTAGGAAACTATTCGTACGCCGAAGTGTGTAGCAGTTGATAGTTCCAGACTGAAGTCTCCAGCGGAATTGAGATTCCCCACAGGGCCGTACTCTCCTCAGCAAGCAGAATGATTTCTTCTTCCTCAGCCGAGTTTGCAGATCCCCAAGAGAGCCGAGTCCTTGGAAGCCGTTTGAGCCATGATTGGTTTACCCCAGTGGAGTGTTGAATAGCTGATGCCATATTTCCCCACCAGAGTCGTTATCTCCGGGGAAGTAGCCGCGAAGGCCGTGCAGTTTATTTCCGCGATTGACATCGCTTTCCCTTAGCAGGTCCAGGTTCTCGTAGAGCTTTGTACCCCTGCAGCAGTCAACTGAAGTTCACTTCCCTGCAGTAGTCAACTGAAGTTTGTTTCCCCTGCGGAGTCCAACTGAGATTGGTGTGACCTTGTTCTCCTCAGCAGGATGATTCTTCCCCCCTATCTGAGTGGTTCTTTCTCCTTGACAGGAGGATTCTCCCTTCAGCATTTATTTTGCTGACGGGATCGCATCATTTTGCATGACTGCATAGCATTTATCATAAACGCATAGCATTTCCACCGTCTGGAGCATTGCGCCATTGCCGAAACATACGCATAATAAGCATGATCTAGGTTGTTACCGTTCTTGTTTTGCAGGTGTTCCGTCGCGGAATTGATTGCTCAAGATGATTCTTGAATTCTCCCCAACGGAGTCGCTTGCTCAAGATGATTCTTGAATTCTCCCCAACGGAGTCGCTTGCTCAAGATGATTCTTGAATTCTCCCCAACGGAGTCGCTTGCTCAAGATGATTCTTAAGACCCCAGTGCAGTCACCAGAGTTGGTTGCTCAAGATGATTCTTGAAGTCCCCAGCGAAGTCTTCCTGCTCAAGATGATTCTTGAAGTCCCCAGCGAAGTCTTCCTGCTCAAGATGATTCTTGAATTCCCCAGCGAGGTCGCTTGCTTAAGATGATTCTTAAGACCCCAGTGCAGTCACCAGAGTTGGTTGCTCAAGTTGATACTTAGAGTCCCCGACAGAGTGTTTGCTCAGGATGATTCCTGAAATCTCCAGCAGAGTTATCGGTTCAGGATGATTCTTGAAGTCCCCGGCGGAGTTATTTGTCCAAGATGATTCTTGAAGTCCTCAACAGAGTTGATTCATCCAGAATGATTTCTGGATCCCAGAAGCAGAGTTACTTGATAGTTCTCCAAAATCCCCAGCGGAGGTGCGTCATCCCCAGCAGGTGTCTGAACAGCAAAGTTGAAACTTCCCCTCGAAGACTTGACGATTGAAGTCCGACCGTGTTAACGAAGCAGTTCTCTCAGCTGATGCGGAGTGCCTGATGGCAGAAGTTTGGATATTCCCAACTGGTTCATGACTGACCGAGAATTCTATTCCCGACTTACTGATGAAGTCCGGCTGATGCCCGAAAGTTCTTTGAATGCCCGATGGCATGATCAACATGATTGTTGACCTGATGAGTCCCAAGGAATCTTGATGCCTGACGGCATGATCGACCAGGTATCACCGGTTACCGTGTGACCAATTCTCCAGCTAGTTGTCGTGCAGCTAATATTTCAGTTTTCGAAGATTTGTTCCTGTCAGAGTACCGTGTACTTGTGCAGTTGGCAAATTTCCGGGTTCGTTGGTATTCAACCGTCTCGCACCTTGACTGTTTGAGAGCCGTTCACTTCTCACCCAGTCAGGTTCAAGCCGTTTGAATAGGGGGAGTTGTTGCACCCCAAAATTTGACCAACATTTCTTTACCTAGTTTGTGATTCATCTCATTCAACATTAGCATTATCACTTGCATTTCATTGACATGTATGCAAGAGATCAAGAGGTATGAGTACCAATTAAGACTTTGAAGATAGCCAAGAAGCTTATTCAAGTGTTCAAGGATTGATATCTTTGTCAGAGAAGTTAAGGGATCCTCAGAGAGATTGGTTGAAACCAAGTTTGTATGCCTTCTAACTTGAGAGTTGTGGGAGCTCCTCAGATGATTCTGAAGCTATGAGGGTGGACTTGAAGCTTTGAGAGAGCCTATAAGATGTCTTGAAAGTCATCATGAAGCCTAGAGAGGTCATTGTACAAGATTCAGAAGACTTAGCCATGAGTGGTATAATTAGGGTTTGACTGGGTCAACCCTAAGTCAACTGATGATTTGGAGAGGGTTGAGACCTAATCCAAGAGCCACGTGATCATGGATTGATGCATTGAGATTCTATAAGGATGATTCCTAGGTCAATTCATCATGATTGAGGAGTTTGAGAAGTTTCAAGCTAGGGTTTCTAAGGCTTGACAGTGTAAAATCCCCTAGTTTGACCCCTATCTTCAAGGCAGTTTAGCTCAAGATGTGATTGTCATCTCATCTTGCCCCCAAAATTAATGTTGTAGAGCTTTTTCTTAGCTTTAATTTGAGTACTAGAAGTCCTTGATAGGATTTGTAGAGCTCAAGTTATGACTTTGACAAGTTACAGGTCATCTGAGGTATGTGAATCTGGGGCCTTGAAAGTCACCCAACTTGCATCCAACATTTGCCCAAGAAGGATGATTCCTATGAACTCTTGGTCAACATGAATGTTGTTCCTTATCTTCTTATCTTTCTAGAGAGTACTAGAAGTCCTTGATAGGATTTGTAGAACTCAAGTTACGGCTTTGACAAGTCAAGGGCATTTTGGTCATTTGGAGATTACAGGTCATTTCAAGCATAAGGCCATAACTCCTATTTCCAAGCTTCAAATGGAAAAATCTTCAACATCAAACTTGCTTAAAATGATGTTTTAAGGCTATTAGGGAGGTCATGAGATGTTGAAAAAGCTTGTAGCAAAAAATGGTAAAAATGACCTAAAATGGAGGCATAAGTTAAATAAGTCCAAGTTGGAAATTGAAATTTCCAAGTTACACATCCAAACCATGGCATATAATAGGTCATTTTGACTCTAAAAAGCATTTTAGAAATAATGGTTCAGCCACATTTTTGATTTGAGATTTAGATCTTGGACTTGCTTTGGAATATGGTTGCTTGCATAATAAGGTTCATATGCAAAACACAAAGAAAGGCAATGTACAAGCTAGTAAAGTGTCTTAACACCTCATATATCTCATCTAGGGAGATTTTCAAGTCAGTTACAAGTGCTGCAAGAGGCTTGGCATGAGATGATGCATGAGAAGAGATGAAATCATAAACTCATGACATGAGAATCCCAAATTCTCCTTGGATGATTCCAGAAGGATCTAGAGAGGTCCAATGCATTCTATATATGGATTAGAACTTGCTCAGATGCAAGGTTGGTGAGAGATTAGAGAGAAGAGTGAGATAGCCATTTCAATTGCTTCCATTGCAAGTTGAAATCAATTTCCACTTTCTGCTTCATTTCCATTGCTTCTTTCTATCCAAACACATTCCATTGATCACACTGAATGTGTGCATACCAATTTGAGGGCAAGATCTTGAAGAATTGAGGAGATAGCTTTTTGATTTTGAAGGTTGCAAGTCACCATCGAATTCTGAGATTCAAGCATCCTCCATCAAAACTTTTGCAAACAGTAGCAAGATCATCAATCAAGGAAGGTTTCTGAAGAGTTTGAGAGGTTGAAGTGAAGGTTTACCCTATCTGATAATTAAGATTTAACAGGTTAGTAACTTTTCTTCTACACCATAATTTAAGCATGATTAGTGAGAATTGTTAGGTTAGAATGGTTAGAGACAATTAGGTGATGGATTCTGGGAAGTTTGAGATCAATTGGTGAAGTTTGAGTTAGTGACACCATTTTTGTTTGGACCAAGAACACGATGGATAGTGAGCTATAATATGAATTTGATATCAAGATTTAACCAGTGTGAGGTGGTGATCATTCTGAGGTAATCAATTTCAAGAATCATCAAAGTTGAAGTTTGAGTTTATTTTTGATCTTGGATCGGGTTCAGAGATTTAGGATGATTCAATTGATTTTAAGGCTATGGTTGGATTCAGGGTTGAATTTAGAGTAGATTAGGGCTTTGAATCATGGCTTTTGGTTGAGTTTGGATGGAGTTCGAATTAGGGATTGGAGCTCTGCAACTATGGAGCTTTCCCTCCATTTCCATGGCTGAAGGAAGAAGATGAAGTGATGGCCGTTTGATCAGGCGTGGACTCATTGACTGAGTGGAGATCCAAGGGCCATGATTTGATTTTACGTGTGAAGAAGAAGTCTGAAGACGCAATGAAACGCGACGTTTCATTAAACTGAGGTTTTGGGCTTAGTGGATTAGTCGCTATCCCCACCCCCTTTCATGGCCCATTTGGATTTGTAACTAGTTTTCCTTACTTAATGCACCGTGTGTTTTTTCTTTTTCTTTATGATTTTCTGAATTAATTTCTGATTAGAAATTGGGCCTAGCGTGTTTGATAATCCCACCCCCTTTTTAAGCCCATCTGGAATTTGAACTATCTGTCATTGCTATTCACACCAATGTTTTCCCATTTTAATTTCTTTTTCCCCATTTTGTTTTAATCTTTGAAAAATCATAATAAATAGAAAATTGATGATTTTTGCATGGGGATTTTTTCTCCCATTTCATGTTAATGTCTAGAAAATTATGAAATCAAAATATTTGCATTTCATGCATTTTTAATATTTTTTGTGTATTTTCTCTTTTAATAGCATTTTAATTCCTTTTATGTTGATGCATAGATTTGTAGAATTTTGTTTAGCTAGTTCCCTTTGAATTTTTAGGCCATTCTTTTTAGGATAGTTAGATTATGACTTTAGCTCCCCGCTGGATTTATTCCATAATTTTGTGATTAATTTTTGCTTAGTTTTGCTTAGATGACTTTAGGTTGTATAGAATTAGGTCAATCCTTAACATAGGTCCACAATAACACTAGAATTTTGGGTTTCTAGGTCAAGATAGATATTGGGACATATAGGGTATTAAGGGTAGGTATGTAGGATCCCCTAGAAATTATATTAGATTTGAATATAATAGTATACTATTTTTAATTGATTTTTGCAGTTGATGGTTGTTTGTGTTGCCCTTGTGGGCTTGTATTTTGTTTTACCTTGCTTTGTGGGTTTTTGTGGGCTTGGTGAGCTTGGTCTTGCTTTGAGGAGCATGGAGGAGCATGGTAGAAGACTTGAGGATAGAAGAAAGAGCTTGAAAGCTTGAAGTCTTGATTGTTTTGTTGTTGTTTTAGGGTTAGGGATTAAGAAGAGCTTAGACTTAGTTGATTTCTTTCTTAAACATGGATGGTATCTTTCACCTCCATTCCTCCCCATGATTCAAAGTCCTTCCATGGTATTCACCTCTCTCCTTTGGAGGGATAAGTGATGGTACCTAGGAAGTAGAACTTTTGAGGGAACCATTCTTTTGATGTTGAACCCTTATAGGTCACCTTTGGTGGTAAATAAGCAGTTTAATATCCTAGCTTATCCAGTTAAGTGATTTCTCCTGGTTTGAATGTCTTGAGAGATGTTGGGCTTGAAGATGAAGACTTCATTGAAGAGTATGGAAGAGGATGATTGCTTGAGCATTGCCATTTCAGCTGAAGCTTGAAGAGAATGAAGGTCCAGTGAAGACTGAATGAAGAGATGAGGCTTAAAGATTGAAGGATGAAGTTGACACTTCTAAGTGATTGAAGACTATTCTGAGAAGCTGAAGCTTGCAGAGAGAGAAGACCAAGTTGAGACTGGTAGAGCAAAGAGAGCTTGGAAGATTGAAGATTAAGTTGATAATTATGAAGAGGATTCAATTGAGATTGAGAGTAGAGCTGAAGAATGAAGAACAAAGGATAAGTTGAAACTTACTTTGAAGCTTGGAGATCCTGAAGGAACCAAGTTGATACTTGTGGTTAAGAGTGAAGCCTGAAGGTGGAACTGATTAAGGAGCTGAAGCTTAAAGAAGAGAGAATAATTTGAGACTTATATTTGATGGGTTGAAACCTGAAGAAGCAAATTGATATTTGTCAAGAAGGATGGAGGTCTGAAGACTGGGTTGCTGTTGGAAGAGCTGAAGCTTGGAATTGAGAGAGGAGTTGATCTGCTTTCTTGTCTGCTTTCTTTTCTGTATTGATGTGCCTTGTTTTACTTGCTTGATGCATTAGAATAAGTTCATATCTAGACTAGGTAGAATCTAGGAGCATGATTGCACTAGAGGTTGAGTTGCTCCCTCTGCTTGTATTGTTACTGTATGGCTTTGCTTGCGGGTATTCGGTAGAGCCCAGCTCCCTTGCCCATGTGGTTTATTTTGCTTGATAGCATGACTTTATTTCTTCTGTATGATTGCAATTTACTGTATTTTGCTTGATAGCATCTTGTCTTACTTCAGTATGATTACTGTTATTCATATCTGGCTTGAGGTTGAGATGAGTTTGTGGAGGCTGATGCCCCACACATATTTCCTCCCTCACTTGCATTGCATGCATTTTACTGTTTACTGTTTAAGCTGATGCTTTACCTGTTTCTGTGTATCATTGACATGATCCCTTAGGACTCTCATTTCCTTTGATAAGGAAGTGATGATAGAACTTTAGGTTGAAACCTATGCATGATAACTTCTAGGAGTTCCCTGTTTCAAACTTCAACCATAGGATGAATCCTTGGCATGACAACATTAGGACTTGATAGTCTCCCCGTAGTTGAGCCTGTTCTCTTCTCATCTAAAAACAGTTTAAGATACAGTAATCATGAATGATTTCTTTCGTACGGTACGAGCCTTAAGCTATCTGAGAAAGGATTGTGGGAGAGTTTCTTTTCCATAGTCTGGATGTTTAGTATGGTACCCTTTGGGTGACATGCGGCGTATTCACTCTCAGGTCATAGTATTTAGTGCGATTGAAATTGCAAACACAATAAAAAACACTTCTTCCGTAAAAAGACAGAAAACAAACCGTAGTTTCCCGAACTACGTAAGCTCTGATCTCTCATATCTGTTGAGAGTACGTAGGCACAATACTGATGTATTGGCGAGCTACCTTCCCCGTAACCCCGTAGTAGGTCGAACTACGTTGACTCTGATTTCTCATTCTCTGATGAGAATACGTAGGCATAAAGTGCGAAGCTTTGCCGAGTCATTTTCTTTTTTTTTTTAAGCCAGCCTTGATAGGTAGATAGATAAACCAACTCGTCCAGTAAACACAACAAGCGCGGATCCCGTCGAGTACGACGGACGTGAGGGGTGCTAATACCTTCCCCTTGCGTAACCGACTCCCGAACCCAGACAATGGTTGCGACAACCTTGTCTTACCCTTTTTTCGTCAGGTTTTTCCGATCGTTTCCTTTCCCGCTCCGAGGGATAAATAACGAAAGGTGGCAACTCTTCTGTTCTGCCGGCACCTTATTTTCGCGAAAGCGACAGGTAGCCACATTGTACATTGGTGTCAAAGCCTGGTGGGTATGGTGGGATCACAGGATCCAAGCCCTTTGGCACTATCAGTCAATTACTAATCAAACGTGGTAGTACGTGATTGTATGGCATTGGTAATGGATCAAAGTGTCTCTTTGGTCTTTGATTATAGTAATGTCGTCGTTGCGGAGCATGTTGATGTGCAACCTGCCGTTGATAATGAGGGCCTCTATTGATAGGAGGATATTGACCATGTGAAGAGATCGGAGTCCCACAGGTAGACCCATAGGATTGCTTATTTTGAACAGTTGAGCTGCTTGGGTGTGGAGGATAAGGTATCGAGGATGGAGCTTGGGGATTATCCCAGATTGTATTAATTTCATCCTTTTCTTCCTCTTGGAAGCTAACAACTGATTCATTTTCACTCGCTGGGATGCTCGAGATGTCGTGGATTTTTCCCTTCTTGAGATGGCTCTCGATGCGTTCCCCTACTGAAACCAAGTCAGAGAAGTTGGATGTCCCATTGCCCATCATATTTTCCAAGTATGGGTCTTGTAACGAATCTATGAACATGTCAACCAATTCTCTATTTAAGAGCGGTGGTTGAACGCGAGCAGCTACCTCTCTCCATCTCTGAGCATACCCTCTGAAGGACTCGTTTTCCTCTTGAGATAAGCCTTGCAACTGTATGCAATTGGGAGCCACATCAAGATTGTATTGGTATTGCTTCACAAAGGCGTTGGCTAAGTCCAACCACGACTGGATGTGGTTACTCTCTAGCTGCATGTACCAACTCAAAGATGCTCCACTCAAACTGTCTTGAAAATAGTGAATCATAAGTTTGTCATTGTGAGCATATGAGGTCATTTTTCTGCAAAACATTACCAAATGTTGCTTTGGACAACTATCTCATTTGTATTTCT
The DNA here is from genome assembly GCA_963859935.3 of Lathyrus sativus. Lineage (NCBI taxonomy): Eukaryota > Viridiplantae > Streptophyta > Magnoliopsida > Fabales > Fabaceae > Lathyrus > Lathyrus sativus. The sequence goes on from OZ012739.1 coordinate 129,949,010, forward strand.
CAAAATTCGGCATCTTGAACTTTAGAGGTATTGCAAGTCCGGGTACCAAACACAAGTCTAAGGCATTTAGATCAGAAGTATCACGCCCCATCATGGTTTCAATTTTATCTTCCAACACACGACATCTTTCAGCAAACTCAACATCCTGAGGTTGTTCATTATTCCCCACCAGGCTTGCCACTTGGGAATTTGGCGAAGTGAATGCGAAGCTATGGTACTGAACAGCATCAAGAGACGAGGTATGTTCATCCCGAATAGTGTGACGCTCTTGTATAATCTGGTCTTCAACAGGAATCCGCACAGGCTGAGGTATGCCGTTCTCAGTGGCTATAGGCCGTTGAGATTTGTCCTCTTTCCTTGTCAAGACTAACATAGCTTCCACAAGTTGGTCCAACTGGTTCTTTATCAAGTCAACATCTGCTCTTGACGTAAACTGGTTTTGTTCTTCTGAGCTCATGATTCTTTCCAAAGTTGCTTCAAGTCCGATACAGGTGTCGGGAAATCAACTGCGGATTATGGACAAAGGATAGATAAGTTTCTGGCTGAGAAAATGATATGCAATGCAATGACATGCAAATGCAATGACATGCACAAACAGGATCACAGGTTCAATCACGTTCTCAGATTAGATAGAATGACGGGTAAATAACAGAGGTCTCTGGTTATCGAAACCCCATAGGTAGGCTCCAAACGGGTAGGTGCCTAGAATCATGGATCTTTTCAAAGATATTATTACCATGACAAAGATTCATCCGATAATAATACCCTCGAAGGATCTCTTCTAGGTGAGGTTTTCGCATCGTCCCACGAGAAAGACTCCTCGTGAGTCTCTACTACACAACCATCGAGTCCAAGGTTTCTTAAAGGGACCTCAGAGTCATAGATCGAGGTTGAAAATATCATTGTCAGAATAACGATACGTTTAAGGGATCTCATCTGATTGGGGCGTTCGCATCAACCCAAAAAGGATTAACCCTCATGAGTTAACACTACCAACCACCATGGATAATGGGTAAAAGGTCCTTAGAGTTATAGATTCAAACTTTAAAAACACTACTGCCATGGCAAAGACTCGCCACAACAATAACATCCTTAAGGGAATCAACTCTAAGCGGGGCTTTCGCTTCCTCCCAACGAGAAAGACTCCTCGAGGGATTCCACTACACAACCACCATTCTAATCCTATGTTTTTCTCGGACTCGGGTGTAGATCCATCTCACAAAGTTCCAACAATCAGAGAACCCCAATACTGTCACAAGAAACCAAAATAGGATATATAAGAGAAGATAAATACACAAACGAATCTAACTCTCGCAAAACGAGTCAAGTTAGGCTTGACTCTCTCTAGCATAGGGCTATGATGTCTCCCCAGCAGAGTCGCCATCTGTCGTACCTCAAAAAATACGATCCTCGCGATGGACGCGGAAAATACTGTTCGAAACAGAGTCGCCATCGAACTTTATTCATTCCAAGGAAGGAATAGGAAAATATCGATAAAACCTTTAAAGGGATAAGAACATGGTCATCGCAACCAATATTCTAGGTTCGGGAGTTGATTACATAGAGGGAAGGTATTAGCAACCTCTACGTCCGTTGTACTCAACGGGGACCTCTTGATTCGATTCGCGAGAGAAAGTTAACTATGTTTGTTTATCTTCTAAAGGAATTGCTTGCTAAAGGGGAAAGGGTGGTTTTAAGATATAGGGTGCTCGCCAAGGATTGGGGCCCTTGTGCCTATGTATCTTCACTTGTAAGAAGTGGAAAATCAGAGCATTCGTAGTTCATGGGACTACGGGTAAAATAGGGGATTGTGGAGAAATGTGCTCGCCAAGATCATCACAATCTTGTGCCTACGTATCTTACATTCAGAAGAGAATGAAGAATCAGAGCAGCCGTAGTTCGGCCAACTACGGTAAAAGGGTTTGAAACTGAACGAGTGTTTAGGTCGCATTCTAACTGCTAAATGTTGGCTTGTCTGCTTGCTAGGGGAGGCTGAAGCACGAGTTTGTTATGCGCGGAAGAAAGGACTAAACAATGTTCTTTTGTAAAGGTGTATTGAATTGAACGAGAGTTTAGGTCGCATTCTAACTGCTAAACATTGGCTTGTCTGCTTGTTAGGGGAGACTGAAGCACGAGTTTGTTATGCGTGGAAGGATGGACTAAACAATGTACTTTGGGAAGATTTGTTTGAGTTGTACATCGCACGGGGGCGAGGAAGAGAGTTGGTTAGATGTATCGGATGTTTAGCTAGAGATGACGATTACCTGAAGCTTAAGAAAGACTTCTCGGACCCAAGTAATCGGGAGAGTGAACCAAAGACTTGGAGCTCTCTCTTTTTCAACCTCAAATGCGAAAGGATAGAATTGAGTATGGTTTGAATAAGTTGAATGGATGACGATTACTTGATGCTTAACAAAGACTTCTCGGACCTAAGTAATCGGAAAAGCGAACCAAAGACTTGGAACACTCTCTTTTTCATCGCAAAAAGGAGTTGTTTGAATGGCGTTTGAAAGATAGGATGTGGTTAAATTATTTTAACAGATGAGGATTACTCGAAGCTTAAGAAAGACTTCTCGGACCTCAATTAATCGGAAGAGTGAACCAAAGACTTGGAGCTCTCTCCTTTTCTCATCTAATATTATGAAAGATGTTTAATAATATTAGAGTGTATTAATCGGATGACAATTACTCGAAGCTCAAGAAAGACTTCTTGGACCTTAAGTAATCGGGAGAGTGAACCAAAGACTTGGAGCTCTCTCTTTTTCATCCTAAGTGTTTAGAAAAATAGACTTGAATAAGTTTATCGTTTTTTAGGAGACAATTGTTCGAGTTTAAGAAAGACTTCTCGGACCCAAACAATTGGGAGAGTGAACCAAAGACTTGGAGCTCTCTCTTTTTCATCCTTTTATTGAAAATGTATTTGAGTAGTTATTAAGTATTTTAATTTGATTTGAAGAAAATTGATGTGAATCGAGATTTGAAATTGAGTTTTAACGTATGCACTAGCAAAGTGGGCTAGTCTTCTAAGTGACCAACTAGAAATAATTGATCGAATAGGTCTCACTGTAAGGAAGCCCAGGATTAAGCTTTAAAATATTGTGTCTATGACCAAAGGTTGATGGCGAGGCTTTGAAAGCACTCGACTTACAAGGGTAGAAAATGACTCGACTAATCGAGAATTTATTTTTAAAAGGGTTTTGAAGCATTAAAGTATAAATAAGACAAAAATGTTAAAAATTATTACATTCTTGTGGGAGTTGGGATACATTATTATCAAATAGGGATAGGAAAAGATAGTAGATACATAACCCAAATCACACAAAATAAAAGTTAAACTAAAATGCCATGTTAAGAAAAATAGTTTGAAATTAACTATAATCTAAGAAAACAAATATTATTGTAAACACAAAAACTAAATAAAATGTAATGCACATAAGGATATGAGATTTGCTGCATCAAAATCACGGTACCAAAACTATATTCAATCTATTTATTTATTAATTTTTTTAAAAAATGACTAAAATATAAGAGAAATAAGTGAGGTAAAACAAATGAACAAAATTAATATAATAATAAATTTTAAATGGTAAATCTTATATTACTTAGTAAGATAAAGAAAATAATTGAAAGCCATTAAAAACATGAACATCTGCTAAAATAAAATGCATGGCATATCATATCCATGAACTCATTACTTATCAATCATATATTCCCAATACAGTAGCAAAAACGCTCACGAAACAATCACCATGGCGGTAAAAAATGAGAAATGTGGTTTGTTACAAGTTATGACATTACTATTCTTCTTCTAATGCTCATGCTTATGTGAATAGACAAAATGGAAACCAACTTATTCATACATATCCGAACATTAATAATACCAAATCATTTAGCAAGAATGGATAGCAACTTATCAGTATTACATTGAGCATTCATGGCAATGTATAACAAGTAGCAATAAACCAAAATTACTAATAATTTCTAAACTAAGCTAAAAAAATGAACTATTGAATTACACCGTAAAACAGAACCGTAGTACAACGCAGGAATTGCTCGAAGCATCATACTAAACTACAACAGCACAAGGAATTTCTTACGTAGCAGCGAGTTCACAAAGCCCAAATTAGAAACAGAGCTAACACTTATTAAATCGTGAAATTGAATCGAAACCACATGCGAAGAAATGAAATTCAAAAGGATTAAAACCGTGAGCATAATCGCACATAGCCATTAAATTGATTTTAAACTGACACTTAAAATCTACCAGCAATCAACAACCAATATCATCTTGTCATGAAATCAAATAAAAAAAAACAACTATAACATTAGTCAAACCGAAACACCGCGACACATTAACATCGTCATGAAGTCAATTCACAAAATAGCAGCACCTTGGAAGGATGATTCAGAAGAATAACATGAAATCAATGTCAAGTAGTGCACATAGAACTGTATTCAAATTGTAGTAGGAGCGGAAATCTTACATTTCGAGATCAACTTAAACTCAATGCCCGTGACATAAACAGAACCAATAATCAAGTATAATACCCGCAACATAACATTAATGCTTATAAGTTTCAGACAATTTCTAGACTCATATCAAAGTGCGGCGAAACCGCACGCATGAAACGAATCAAGATAAGCATAACAGAACAATAACAATTCTAAACAAGGTTTCTGCAAGACAACAACAACAAGTATATCATTCAACAGTACTTTCTTATTTCACGAAGCTACCAATGAGACAGAACATAAATCGCAAATGAAATTCACAACTCAGTAACGTATCGAAGCCAAAATAAATTGCTGAATAGGATCAAACAAAGAACAATACATGAGCACCACAAAAATAACAACAAGAGTTTTAACGCATCCAAAAACAAAATACCGATCCAAACAAACAAGACATATATGTGTCGCTTCATGGCATTAAATCGAAACTAAAAAAAAGCCAAAACAGAATCAACATCAAATAGTTCAAATTTATAGTGGTGTTCTTAGTTTGAAATTTTACCGGGTGCGAGATTGTTGCCGGTGAAAATTTATGTAGTTGTCGGCATTGGTAGTCACGAATTGTAGATGCGGACGACGTTGAGTTTGTTATTGCTACAACTTGGAGAGACCATTGGCGGAAGAGATAGGATGTTGTCGTTGTTGTGGTAGAACCATTTTGTTACCCAGTGACAATGGCTTTTAAGGCCTGAACATAACCGACTCTGGTCTTGAATCTACTTCAAAACATGTACATGAATTTAACAGACAACAGAATAACCTTCACGAATTCGAGGCCTTCAAAATAAACTTCGACACAGGATTAACTACGGTTGTTGCTGTTCGTAGTGAAGCTCAATCTCTTTCAAGTGCGTTTTGTCAAACACGTTGTGTGCGTCTGGAGAAACCAAGGAAAGTGGTATAAGGGTGGGGATTCATAGGAAAAGATGAATCACAATGCGGTCTTGTTGGTCTGCAAAACAAAAGTTGTATAACATAAATTGAAGGATGTTGTTTGATATGGAATGGAAATTGAAGAAAGGAGTCTCAGTTATGGTGTGGTGGTTTGAGGAAGAAGGAGAGGAAGGTTTTATGCGGTGAAGGTGAAAGGATGAAGAGAGTGGAGGGCGGCGGGTGAGTTGAAAGTGAAGGAGAGAGCTCAGAGGTGGAAGAAGATGATCATGAGTTGCGGCTAGGGTTACTCAATTCTCGATGATGATGAACAGTAGTTCCCCCTATTTTATACTAAATCCAAACCCTAATTTTCCACTCTTTCAACCGTGTTTTCATTCTCTTCTTCCAATCAATTTTGTTTTTCTTTTAATTAATTAATAATCCTTTTTATTATATTTTCTAATTATTATATGAACTATTACTAACTTAAATTCTAATCTAATTTCTAATATAATTAAAAAAATAATTATATCCTAATAAAAAAAAACTATCTTAATTTTTAATAAAAATCTATTTTAATTTTAATTAAAAAATCTAACTCTAATAATTAAAAAAAATCTAATCTAATATAATTAAATATTCTAATATAATATCTAATTCAATTTTAAATCTAAGCTAAATAATTAACTAATATTAAAATTATATTATATTAACAAATTATAAAAACTGAACTTATGAAACAAAAATAATGATAAATATATAAAAAAAAAATAAATGCCACGTGGCACACTTTTATTGGGCTAAAAAGATAAAAAAAAAATTTTGCTAAGAAAATACATTACGCTATACAAGCGATGCAAATTAAAAAAATAAAGTCAGGCGGAGGGAAAATTCAAAACAGGTAGGACAAATTTGGGGTATGACACTTAGCAGCCCAAGAAAGTGCGCAACACGTCTTTTCAAGCATTGAGTACCTTGTTTTGCAGTCATTGAATTTCTTGCTCAGGTAGTACATGACATGTTCTTTTCTACCCATTTCATCATGTTTCCCCAATACACATCCCATGGATCCATACCACACGGTTAAGTACATAATGAGGGGCTTTCGTGGTACAGAAGGTATCAGGATCAGCGGCTCTTGCAGATATTCTTTTATTTTCTCAAATGCTTTCTGACAGTTGTCATTCCACACGACCGCTTTATCCTTGCGAAGCAACTTGAATATAGGTTCACAAGTGGACGTTAGGTGAGATATGAATTTGGAGATGTAGTTTAACCTCCCTAGGAAACCAAGAACCTCCTTTTCAGTCTTTGGTGCTGGCATATTCTGGATAGCTTTAACTTTGTTCGGGTTAACCTCAATCCCTCATTGACTCACGATAAAACCTAGAAATTTTCTAGATCTTACCCCAAAAGTACATTTGTTAGGATTTAGTTTCAACTTAAACTTTCTCAGTCTTGCAAATAGATTTTCTAGATGATTGAGATGTTCTTCTTAAATTTTTGACTTTGCAATCATATCATCGACATAGACTTCAATATACTTATGAATCATGTCATGAAAGAGAGTTACCATTGCTTGTTGATACCTTGCACCTGCATTTTTCAAACCAAATGGCGTAACCTTGTAGCAAAAGGTTCCCTAAGGGGTGATGAAGGTTGCTCTTTTCCATATCTTCCCGGGCCATCTTGATCTGGTTTTACCCAGAGAAAGTACAGAGAACTGAGCCGTATTGTCTACTAACACATCGATGTGTGGTAATGAGAAATCATCCTTTGGGCTAGCTTTGTTCAAGTCGTTGTAATTAACGCACATTCGTACCTTACCATCTTTCTTAGGTACAAGCACAATGTTTCCAAACCATTGGGGGTAGTTTGATACTTCCAAAAACCCTACATCCAATTGCTTTTGCACTTCCTCTTTGATTTTGAGCGTAATGTCAAGTCTAGTTCTTCTCAACTTCTACTTCACTGGCGATCATTCTTCTTTGAGAGGCAGTTTGTGTACCATGATGTCTTCATCAAGCCCAGGCATATCTTGGTAGGACCAGGAAAACACATCTTTATACTATTGTAGAAGTTCGACCAGTCTTCTCTTCACGTCTTCCTCTAAAGCGGTGCCTATATTGACTTCCTTCTTGTCAACTTATGTCCTAATATTGATGAATTCTACTAATTCTAACTGTGGTTGGATGACCTTTGACTCTTGTTTCAATAATTTGGCCAACTCCTCAGCGAGCTCATAATTTTCCTTGTAGTCCCATCGGCGTGGTATGTTGGATTATCAAAGTCATATCGAACCACAAAAGTATCGTCGTTAATGGAATCCAAAGTGGATCTACATGATTGATGATTCATACTTTTATTTTTTAGAGAGATGAAAAAGAAAATTCAAGAAAAACATTGTCACTTTTATTTATGCAAAAATAAAAAGAGAAAGACAATGAGCGTAATTGAAAACATGGAGGCCCTACAAACTTTATCCTTATGCCTTAGACAAAGCATAGAACTTTGAAGAAAAACACATAAACTTACTATTCATCTAAGGTGACTTCTGGTGTTTGCATCTACGCCACCACCAAACAATAACTCCGAAGTTGTGGATAAAACGAAAGGCAAGCAGAGAACAGTTAATGATCAGAGGAAATCTTTTTCTTAGAATGCAAACCTTGCTGATGAGGTTGAAGAATTTCTCCATATAATCGGAAAAAGCGATTATCAAGTGGTTGATTAGCTCAACCAAACTCCATCCAATATTTCTATGTTGTCTTTGTTAATGTGCTTTCCTGCACATCAAAAGGCATTGGTGAAGTTTTAGAAGGCTGCTAATGGGACGATCTTTTAACTTCTCGCAAGAAGATGAAGGATCATTATAAGGCTCAAGTCGAAGAACTGAAGAGATAGCTTGAGGCTAAAGACAAGAGGTCAAAGAAGAGCGCCATTAGAAGGATGAGTATGATCGTCAGCTGGTGGGTTTCCAGTTTTGTATGAACCAAGTCTTAGCCGAGATGGGAGAGCTTAAGGTTAGAGCTGAAGTCAAGAAGCCTAGAGGTGAGGGTCCTTCTGAAGAAGTAGATGATTCTTGGGAGCAAAGGAGCCGTTATTTGGAGGGGATTATCCATCGGAGGGATGTTCTCATCTAATAACTGATTCAGAGACCGAAGCACAATCAAACAAAGAAACTCTTCAAGGAAATCCAGGATTGGAGCAAGAAGCACTTCAGCTGGGGAGGGCTTGCTCTGGTAGATATGAATTATGCACCTTAGGGTGGTTCTTGTATTTCTGTTGATGTGATCACCATCAGGCTTGTTGATGCGGATCCGTTTTGTATTTAGGTTTTGGCTGTATTCTATGTACTCTTGTTTATATCTGCTATGTATATGATGAGTTGTTTTACCAGCGTTCCATGGTGTTCTTTCGCTTTAAAACTTGAATCAAAGTGTATATTACCCTAGAAATGATTAAACATGACATTTGCATACATTTATGCATTTTCATTCATACCATGCATAACAGATGTTCGTGATCGGCCTTCTTATTTTGATCTGGTTTTCTTAGCAGGATTGCAAACTCGGGTGTTTACAAGTATTCTACTAGAGGAAATCAAAAGAGATTTATGGATCATATTCAAGCTGAGTTGCTCTAAGTAAGAACTCGCATGAGCCAGTTCATGGAGTTAATGCAGACCATGGCACAAGGCCATGAGGAATTGAGGGTGTTGGTTCAACCCACTATTGTTACTCTTAGAGCAGATATTGGTGGTGTTAATCCTCCTAGAGGAGGTGGTGCAGGAGTTATTCCTTTGAGAGGTGCTATCCCTGTAGGTGGTGCTACCTCTGTAAGGGGTGCAATTCTTACTCTCACTGCGTTCCTACTCCCCATCTGGAAGTTGACAACTAAGATGATGTATTTTCCATGACTGATATAGAAGTTGGTCTCCCTACCTAAGCTGAGAGAAAATTCTGATTGTTAGAAGACAGGATGAAGGCTTATGAGAGTCAGAATACTCTGGGTATAGACATGACTGACCTGGGCCTGATGCCAGGCGTGAAGATTCCGCCAAAGTTCAAGGTTCCCGACTTTGACAAGTGTAAAGGGATGACTTGTCCAAAGGCACACATCAGAACATACTATCGGAAAATGTTTTCTTACTCAGAGGATGAGCAGTTACTCATGCACTTTTTTCAAGACAACCTAGTTGGGTTGTCTTTGGAATGGTATATGGGACTTGAAATGACATATATTAGAAGTTGTAGAGAATTGACAGAGGCTTTTATCCAACACTATCAGTACAACACCAATATGGCTCTGAATCGGACACAATTGCAAGGTCTTAATTAGAAGCCTAAAGAGAGTTTTAAGAAATACGCCCAGAGGTGGCGTGAGCTAGCTGCTAGAGTTCAACCTCCAATGGTAGAGAGAGAACTAGTAGACATGTTAATAATTACACTCCAAGGGCCGTGTTATGACAGGTTGGTAGGATGTACTTCCGTGGGGTTTTCAGATCTGGTGATGGCTGGTGAACAGGTTGAAAGCGGAATTAAAATGGGCAAGATTCAGAATGTTTCTGGTTCCTCATTTGAAGGAGGAAAGAAACCCTATGGTGGAACCCCCAAGAAGAGGGAGGGGGAAGTCAATGCCATATCATCTTATAGGAGTAAGAGTAGAGTGAGTCATGGATCTCCCCAATAAGTAGCTGATGTGCCCATTCTGGTTGCACCACAACATCAACCATATGCTCCCAGGCAGTAACAGAGAAGGAAATATGTGGCTCAGAGGCATTTTGATACTTCTCCTATGCCTTATACTCAGTTGTTGCAGCATTTGCTTCAACTTCAATTGGTTCAGTTGCAGACTCTATCTCCACCTACTAGTAAGCTCCCACCAGGTTACAACGTCAATGCCCATTGTGACTTTCACTCTGGGGCACCGGAGCATCATATTGATAAATATAGGGCTTTCCATCACAACATACAAGATTTAATTAATTCGAAGGCTATCAAATTCACTCCAGGAAATGGTCCTAATGTGATCCAGAATCCTATGCCACAACATGGCGGTGCAATCGTGAATGCCATTGAAGAAGTTGATGGGCTGAATTTGGTAATTGATATGAAATTGCTGAAGACTCTTTTGTCGTTTATGAAAGAGCGTTTGCTTAGAGGGGGTGTGTTTCTGGGCTGTTCTTTTGATTGTCAGAGATGTGTGGTTCAACTCGAGGTTGCAATCTTTTGAAAGAGGGTATTCAGTATTTCGTAGACTACGGTCCGTATCTCAACAACAGTAAGGAAAGCGCATGTGATTATTAAGATGTCTGGACCTGTGCCGTATGAGAGTACTAAGGCCATACCATAGAATTATAAGGTTGAGATGTTTTATCATGGTCCGAAGCAAGATATTGTATGTCCTTCAAATGTTGAGTCAAATGTTGATAATGTTGTGGGTATTGGAAGAATCACTTGAAGTGGTCAGATCTTTTCTCTGCAGATCTCTCTGGATGGTAATAATGATACCTCTATAAAGAGTAAAGGGAAATAAGTTATTTTGAAGACTCTGTGCATAATCGATTGCTTGAAGCTTCCTTTTCTAAGGATGTCAAAGAGTTTATGAGAATCATTAAGAAGACGATTATAAGGTGGTGGATCAGTTGAATCAGACTCCCTCGAAGATTTATATTATGTCGTTGTTGCTCTGTTTTGAGCCCCCACCAGAATTCCTTGTTGAAGATTTTGAATGTTGTGTATGTGCCTCATGAGATTTTTGTTAACCAGCTTGAAGGGGTTGTGGCAAATGTCGATGCTAGTAATGGGCTGGGTTTCACTAATTTTGATTTGACTCTGGATGGAAGAAATCATAACAAGGCCTTGCGCATCTCCATGGAGTGTAAGGGTGTTGTGTTATCCCATGTATTGGTAGATATCGGATCTTCCCTGAATGTGTTTCCTAAGAAGATGTTGATGAAGTTAGATGTACAGGGAGCGATACTCAGACCCAGTGACTTGATCGTTCAAACTTTTGACAGTTCAAAGCGTTCTATTTTCAGAGAGACGGTGTTTCCCATCAAGATAGGTCCTCGGATTTTTGAGACAACTGTCTTTATCATGGACATTCATCCAGCTTATAGCTACCTTCTTGGACGTCCATGGATTCATGCTGCCGAGGTTGTATCCTTAAATTTGCACCAGAAGCTCAAATATGTTTTTTATGGGAAGGTGGTTAGCATATATGGAGAGGAAGACATTATTGTGAGTCATCTGACTTCTTTTAAGTACGTCAAAGTGGAAGGAGAGATTCATGAGAATTTGTGTTAGGCGCTTGAAGTCATGCATGTTAACAATGATATTCCCAATGAGGATAAGAAGCCTGAAGTTTCCATGACATCTTTGAAAGAAGCTCGTGTTGTGGTTGAAACTGGTTGCTCCAAAGGTTGGGGTCAGGTTCTAGACTTGCCGGTGAAGAAGGAAAGATTTGATTTGGGGTATAAGCCCTCACAAGTGCTTTCGAAGGTTCAGGGTCCCATCAGATTCTCCAGTGCTGGGGTTATTTTTTATTAAGTCAATGTTATAAAAGATGATGACATCGATAATGATTGTGACTTAGACAACTGGATTCGTCCCTGCGTCCCTGTTGCACCCCAAAATTTGCCCAACATTTCTTTACCTAGCTTATGTTTCATTTCACTCACATTAGCATTATCATTTGCATTTCATTGACATGTGTGCAGGAGATCAAGAGGTATGATTACCAATTAAGAGCTATACAAGATTATGAAGCTAGCTAAGAAGGTTATTCAAGTGTTCAAGGGTTGATATCCTTGTCAGAGAAGTTGAAAGAGCCTCAGAAAGAGTGGTTGAAGCCAAGTGTGTAGGTCTCCTAACCTGAGAGTTGTGGGGAGCCATCAGATGATTCTGAGGCCATGAAGTTAGACTTGAGGTCTTGAGATAGCTCATGAGAATTGTTGAAGATCACTTTGAGGCCTAGACAGGTCATTGTGCAAGATTAAGAAGGCTCAGCCATGAGTGGTGCAGCTAGGGTTTGACTAGGTCAACCCTAAGTCAACTGATGATTTGAAGAAGGTTGAGACCTAATTAAAGATCCATGTGATCATGGATTGATGCATTAAGATGTTATAAGGATGATTCCAAGGTTAACTCATCATGATTGAAGAGTTTGAGAAGTTTCAAGCTAGGGTTTCTAAGGCTTGACAGTGTAAAATCCCCTAGTTTGACCCCCATCTTCAAGGAAATGTAACTCAAGATGTGATTGTTATCTCATCTTGCCCCCAACATGATTGTTGTAGAGCATGATCTTAGCTTTAACTTGAGTGTTAGAAGTCTTTGATAGGATTTGTAGAACTCAAGTTATGGCTTTGACAAGTTACAAGTCATCTGAGGCATGTGAATGTGGAGCTTGAAAGTTACCCAACTTGCATGAAACTTTTTCCCTAGAAGGATGATTCCTATGAACTTTTGGTCAACATGAATGTTGTTCCTTATTCTCTTAGATTTCTAGAGAGTACTAGAAGTCCTTGATAGGATTTGTAGAACTCAACTTATGGCTTGGACAAGTCAAGGGTATTTTGGACATTTGGTGATTATAGGTCATTTGTGATCATAGGCTATTTTCACCCACTTAGAGGCCTCAAATGAAATTTTGTTCAACTAGAAAGTTGTTCAAAATGGGGTTTTAACCTTAACCATGCATCAAGGAGGCATTGAAATTTCTCAAGGAGAGATTTGGTTCAAGAAATTTTGAAAAAGGAAGAATTAAAACGATTAAATGACCAAAAATTCAAATAATTCATTTTGTGACCAAATGAAGCAAAATAATAGGTAAAATTGATAGGAAAAATGATTTTAGAAACAATGGCAATGTTAGAATTTTGATTTGAGGTCATTTCCATACCATTCCATTTCATTTCTTCATGATGAAGCAACATAATCAAACTCCCACCTTTGGCTTGCAAACAAGGAAACAATCATCACCATTCAATTCCTTAGCTCATGGGGAGTGCAAACCAAGCTTGCTGAGGCCCAAACAGAGGAGATATTGCATATGCCATGAATGATATTTGGAGGAGAAACTGAAAATCCAAAAATCTCATTTGGATGATTCCAGAAGTTTCTAGATGAGTCTAAACACTTCTATATAAGTCATTGAGTGAATTCAGTTCATTTTTTGGGAAGAGATTGGTGCTGGAAGCGAAGAGTGAGATTGAAGATTTACCCTTGCAAGTTGAAATCGGTTTTTGAGTTCAAGGAAGAATCAAGCTAAATCAAGGTGTGCAAAGGCTTTAGGAGTGAATTTGGAGTGTGTTTGCATTGTTTTGGAGGTTGAAGTGATCAAAATCACCTTCTGTTAGACGTCTGAAACCAGGTTGGTATACATTGAATTTATGCTTAAACTATAGGGAGATGCTTAGAAATTCATATGTGTTTAGGTTCTCCTATTGATATACATGGAGAAAACAACTTTCATTACACCGTGGGAACTTTCTGTTACAAAGTGATGCCCTTTGGTTTGAAGAATGTTGGAGAAACTTATCAGTAGGCTATGGTGACTCTCTTTCATGATATGATCCACAAAGAATTGAAGTGTACGCTGATGACATGATTGCAAAGTCCCAAATTGAAGAGGAACATCTGGTTAATTTGCAAAAGCTGTTTGAAAGGTTAAGGAAATTCAAGTTGAGGCTGAATCTGAATAAATGCACCTTCGAGGTGAGATCTGGTAAGCTGTTGGGCTATATCATCAGTGAGTGAGGTATCGAGGTTGATCCTGCCAAAATAAAAGCAATACAAGAAATGCCTAAGCCAAGAACAGAAAAAGAGGTTTGTGGTTTCTTTGGGAGATTGAACTACATAGCTAGATTCATCTCTCATCTTACAACTACTTGTGAACCAATATTCAAATTATTACAAAAAGATCAGGCTGTTAGGTGGAATGATATTTTTTGAAAAGCTTTCGATAAAATAAAAGAATATTTGTAGGAGCCTCTGATCCTCATGCCTCCAGTACTAGGAAGACCATTGATAATGTACTTGACGGTTCTCGAGAATCCTATGGGTTGCATACTCGGTCGATAAGACGAGACAGGTAGAAAAGAACATGCTATCTACTATCTAAGCAAGAAATTTACTGATTGTGAGTCGAGGTACTCAATGTTGGAGAAAACATGTTTTGCACTTGCATGGGCAGCCAAGCGCTTGAGGCACTATATGTTAAATCACAGAACCTTGTTGATATCAAGGATGGATCAGATTACGTACGTGTTCGAGAAGAAAGCTCTCAACAAAAGGGTTTCCCGTTGGTAAATGGTTTTGACAGAGTATGATATTCAATATTTTACCCAGAAAGCCATCAAGGGTAGTGTTTTGTCAAACTATCTTGCCCAACAACTAATTGATGATTATCAGCTGATGAAGTTTGACTTTCTCAATGAGAACATCATGTATTTGAAGGCCAAAGATTGTGATGAATCATTGCTAGAGTGAATGACCTAAACTTGGATCTCAGTGGGGATTAAGTTTTGATAGGGCTGTTAATGCTTATGGCAATGGAATTGGGTCAAGTATCATCACTCCTAAGGGTTCTCATATCCCCTTCACTGCAAGATTGACATTTGATTGTACCAACAACATGGTAGAGTACAAAGCGTGTATTCATGGGGTTGGAAGAGGCTATTGATTTGAGGATCAAAATTCTTGATGTGTATGATGATTTAGCTTTGGTGATTAACCTAATTAAAGGGGAACAGAAGACTCGTCAGGTCAACTTAATACCTTACAAAGACTATGCCAGAAGGTTGTTGCCCTTCTTTGATAGGGTCGAATTTCATCATGTATGTCGAATGGAGAACCAGATGACGGATGCATTTGCAATGTTGGCATTCATGTATAAGGTGAATAGGTGGAATGAAGTACCTTAAATCAGAATTATGCGCCTCGACAAGCCCGCTCATGTGTTTGCAACTGAAGAAGTGGTGGATGGTAAACCTTGGTTCCATGATATCAAGTATTTTCTTAAAAGTCAAGAGTACCCTCCAGGGGCATCCAGCAAGGATAGAAAGACTCTAAGGAGGTTGGCTAGTAATTTCTTATTGAATGAGGATGTGTTGTATAAGAGGAACTTCAACATGGTCTTGCTCAGACGAGTGGATAGATACGGAGCAGATCTGTTGATGGAGGAAGTTCATGAAGGTTTTCTTGGTACCCATGCCAATGAACATGCAATGGCTAGAAAGTTGTTGAGAGCAGGTTATTACTGGATGACGATCGAATTCGATTGTTTCAAATATGCCAAAAAGTGTCATAAATGCCAGATTTATGCGGACAAAGTGCACGTGCCATCAAGTGTGATTTGAGAGGCTTGCATGGCTACCTCCTTGAGATGACATCCTTTTACTTCCTTTTCCATTGAGAGGTAGAGAGAAGCGGTGAGTTCTTTAACTTAAGCTCCAAGATCATCTCTTATCCTATTTTTCTCTTGAGTTTCATGAAGCCACCACTCCTCATTTTTATGGAATTCACTCCAAGCACACTTTAGCTCTTCCTTAAGGTCACTTAAACGACTATCCACCTGATCAATGCACACTTTGGTCTTTTTCCTTTTATGCTCCACCTCATCAAGCTTCTTTTTGATTGCTCTAAGCTGATTATTTTTTCGGTAAAGTTCCCACTTCATCTTGTTCTTCTCTTCAGTGACACGATGAAGTTTTGCTTCCAGCTCTTCATTCTCTTTTACCAACTTAACTATGGTGGCCTTTAATCCTTCAGCTTCCTCAATTGGGACATGAGTAGGCTTAGGTTCAGAAAGGTGAATAGGTGTTTTGATTTCGAAAGGCATCTTGATTACCTTTACCCTTTCCTTGACCCATTGAAAGTAGGGCTCCTTTTTTTATATTGTTTCTTATTCTCAAGTCAGATTTTCCTTATTTCTTGGTACTCCCCAAGCTTTCTTAAGCTTTTTGAACAAAATGGTATTTTTCAGTTCCAAAGTCATGAATCAAGAAGGCTTCTTGGTCTTTCTCTTCAGGAGGTCCCGCCATCGGATACCTAAGTTGTCTCACTGATAGAATAGGGTTGGAGTTAATGCAGCCTCGGGTTCCAATAGCGGGACATTATGGAATTCACCATGGTTGGATATAACTTCGTCATAATCTCGAGAATACCAAGAGAAATCAGCATATTTGTGGGAACCTAACCTTTGAGCCCAACTATCATCAACTCGACCCACAAACAACCCTTTCTTTGGTAAATGCATCTTCAACCATTGGTGAAAGAGAGGAGCATAACAAGCAACCCTCCCTCCCCTCTTCTCTTTTCTCCAGCTCAGAAAATATAAAACATCAGCTAACAAAGTTGGCACATGGTTTTTTGTCAGGAGGATGTTGATGGCAGTTATGTCTACAAAATCGTCTAAATTAGGAAATAAGATGATCCCATAAATAGCCAAGGGAACAATGGCATATCAAGTATCCTAACTCTGAGCTTCTTTAAGAGTATATGCCCTCTCTATGATAAACTTAAGCAGGAACCCCTTGACACCTCCTTTGGTCTTCCAATTAGCAGTAACATGCTTCTTGTGCATATGGAGAGCACTGGCTATAACTTCATCCTTCTGAGATGCATCCACCCCCATAAATGGAAACTTACTCTTCATAAGAATGCCAACCAGACCCTCAAACTCTTCCAATGTTGGAGCTAGTTGAAAGTCTTGAAATGTAAAACATCTCAATGGTGAGTCATAGAATTGAGCCAAAGTAACGAGCGCTCGATGATCCACCTCTTGATTCAAAATGTGGATTGGCTTTCCATAATCTATCCCAAAGTTAATTTGGAACACTGCAGGCATCCGGGAAACCAAAGCTCGCAATCCATCTAATTTTGGATTCTTTAAACTATAGGTGTAAATGCTTTTAGTGTTTGATCCCATAATTTCTAAATTCTTGTAATGTGATTCTCATATTCCCTGGGAACCAAAAGAACGTGAATGTTATGTCATGTATTTGTGATGTTCATGCATGGTTTAGGATCACAGGTGCAATCAAATTTGAAGTTTAGAGCAACAATGTGTATCTTTGATTATCGGAACCCCATGGGTAGACTCTAAAAGGGGTAGGTGCCTAGAGTCATCGATCTTTCTCAAAGATATTATGGCCATGACAAAGGCTCATATGACATTATTATCCTTGAAATGAGCTCTTTTAGGCCAGGTTTTCGTATCGTCTTAACATAGAAGGCTCCTCACAGCTTCTACTACACAACCATCAATTCCGAGGTTTCTAAATAGGTATCTCAGAGTCATAGACTGAGGTTGAAAATACCACTGTCAGGATAGTGATACGTTCAAGGGATCTCATCTGATTGGGGCTTTCACATTAACCCAACAAGGAAGGCTCCCCAAGAGTTAACATTACACAACCACCATGGAATGGTTTAAAAGTTCCTTAGAGTCATTGATCCAACTTGAAAATATTACCACCTTG
Organism: Lathyrus sativus; assembly: GCA_963859935.3. NCBI lineage: Eukaryota > Viridiplantae > Streptophyta > Magnoliopsida > Fabales > Fabaceae > Lathyrus > Lathyrus sativus. Next base: position 129,966,882 of record OZ012739.1, read on the forward strand.
ACAAAGGCTCGTCAGACCATAATATCTCCAAGAGAATCTACTCTAAGCGAGGTTTTTGCATCTTCCCAACGAGGAAGGCTCCTCGCGCGCCTCTACTCTACAACCACTATTCTAATCCTATGTTTTTTCATACTCGGGTATAAGGCCTATCTCACCAAGCACCAATAACCAGAGAATTCCAATAGTGTTACAAGAAAATGATAATTGCATAAACAATAAAGGTACACGGGAAAATAGATAACAGACAATCAATCAAACAGTAAGAGAAAACAAACAAGAAGAAAGAAAATAAGCTAGGCTAACACTCACTACAAATGGAACAAAGTTAGGCTTGACTCTCTCTTATATTGAGCAAATCTCTAGTAGAGTCACCAACTATCATACCTCGAAAAATATGATCCTTCACGATGGACGCAGAAAAATATTATTTCAAACAGAGTCGCCACTGAAATTTATTTATTCCAATGAAGGAATAGGAAAATGTCGATAAAACCTTTGGAAAGTAAAATGGATGTCGCAACCAAATACTAGGTTCGGAATTTATGAAAGAGGAAGGTATTAGCACCCATCATGCCCATTGTACTCAACGGGAACCTCTTAAATAGATTTGTGATTGAATGTTAGCTAATGTTATTTTTTTCTTCTAAACTAATAATGCGAAAGGTAAAGGAAAAAGATGTTGTTTACTAAGGGGAAATTGGTGATTTTTTTATTAGGGTGCTCGCCAAGGATTATGACCATTGTACCTACATATCTTCATTTGAAAAAAATGAAGAATCAGAGCGTCCGTAGTTCGTGGGACTACAACTTGTTGGTTTATTATATTGAACGAATGTGTAGGTCGCATTCTAAGGGCTAAACGTTGGCATGTTTGCTCGCGGGGGGAGGCTTAAGCACTAGTTTGTAGGTGCATCAGAAAGGACTAAGCATTGTTCTTTTGATAAAAAAATTGATCGCACGACGTTGAGAAGTTGAATTAATATGTCGATTGTTTTATTTGGATGACGATTATTCAAATGGCCAAGGAAGGATCCTCGTATCCAAATAGTCAAAAAGAAGAATCAAAGGCTCGAGACTTCTCCCTTTTCATCCTTAATTGTTAAAGAGTTTGATATAGCTAAAGTATTTTGAACAGATGACAAGTACTCGAATGGCCAAGGAAGGCTCCTCGTATCCAAGTATTCGGGAGAGGGAATATAAGACTCTAGACTTTCTCTTTTTCATCTAAGTGTTTAGGAAAATTGGTTTGATTCAATTTATTATGGAAATAGTTTGAAGTGAATTAGATTAGAAATTTTTTAGATAAGACAATTATTCGAATAGTAAGGAAGGCTCCTCGTACTCAAACAATCAAGGAGAAGAATCGAAGGCTCGAAACTATCTCCTTTTTCATCTTTTAGTAAAATAAGGTCCATGTATGATTAAGTAGTTTATTTGGATTTTGAAGAAAATAAATGATGTTAATCGAGGTTTTAATTTACGTTTCAACCGTGGCAATGGTTTGAAAATGATTGGAACAGAGGTCCTAATTATGCTAGGTTAATATTGATGGCGATGCACGAGGCGATAGACTTACAAGTTGGGGTAGGATTTGATGTATGGATTAATAATGATTGAGGGTTTCGAGTTTAATCATGCATGACATAAGAAAAATAAAGGAAAGCGATAAAAGAATGAACATAAACAAGCAAGCATATACAAGTGGATAAAGCGTGAAAGCGATACAATAATTTAATCGAAATTTAAATCACGTGTGCATTAGCAAAGTGGCCTAGTCTTTTAGACGATTAATTAGGATTAATTAATTGAATAAGTCTCATTGTAAGAAAGTCCAAGAGTAAGCTATGAATGTGTGCAGATGTGAATGTAAGGTCGATGGCGATGCATAAGGCGATCGATTTATAAGGATGAAAAAGGACTCGATATAAATCAAAAATTATTTTGAAAAATAGTTTGAATGTGTTTGTGAGATTAAGATCAAGATATATCAATAAGCATAAGCACATAATGAGAAAATAACATAGGCAATGAAAATATAAAAAAGATAACATAATCAAATTAATTTAAACAAAAATACTAAATTATTAACTAAATTAAACAAATCCACTTAATAGAATTAATTAGTAATTTAATTAATTAAATTAAGTATAATTATTTAAAATATTTAATAATACATTTTAGTCTTTTTAGTAAATAATAGAAAAACAAATTAAAAGGATAAAAAGAAAATAGATAAGAAGAAAAAAAACAACTAGAAAATAAAATAATAAAGAAAAAGGTATGAGTTTGTTAAGTAGAAACATAGGATGTATTAAGCAAAACCAAAGGCACATGTGTGGGGGCCCAAAATGCAGGTGAGAGTGTAGTGGATATAGTCAAACATATTGACTATCGGAAGGAACGATCGTGACCGTCAGATCAGAGGATCTGACTTGGTTAAACGATCTTATGATTTTGATGTTCTAGTGCACGGTGTACCACGGGGAGGACTACACAGGAAACTAAAATAGGAGAAACATATGGCGATGAAACGTGTCCAAAATTGATGACACATGTCACCGCCTTCAATTGCCACCAAACCACACAAAATAAAACACGTAGGCGGAGAGGAGACGTTAGACATCAGAAGAAAAAACATGATTCACTTGAAGACCAAAAGAAAGTTAATGTTCAAAAAAATGAAATCATTATTTTTACTCTTCACTCAGCCTCCCTCGCTCTCATTTAAACCTTTCTTTTTGCAAAACAAAAACCTTCTTCTTCGATCGTCCTTGCCAAAGAAGTCCGGCGACAACGTCATCTTCTCCGGTGGCCAACCACCTCCAATCAGCAAACTCTTAATACAACCCCATACTTTTTCTTCCTCTCCTCGAATCCAATCTCAGTTTTTCCTGATTCCTTCTCTATCAACTAGATCGAAACTTTCCTAAACAAAAATCCTAAACTGCAAAAAACTTACCGAAACGTCGAACCTCTGTGGCTTAAATTGAAGAATACGAGCCAAAAAGTAAGAACATTGAACCAAAGTATGAGCTCAAGAACGAAAGAAAAAAGAACAAGCTACATCAAGGCATTTCAAGCAAGATAAAATTCATAAACGAAATTAGTGAATCACGTAAGCTCAAAAGGGGGGGTTCTAAGTTACCTATTGAAGCCTTTTAATGAAGCTTTCCACAAAGGTAACTTTCTCAACTATGCTTTTGCTTCCAATATCTTCGTCTCTTTTCTTGATGTTACTTGTGCTGATGTGTTGTCGTTGCTTTGTGTTTTGTGAATTTATGGTTTTTGTGGTTTCTGCTTATCAATGGTGGCTGCAATGTCTGGGTTTTTTCGTGCTTATTGAGTGAACAATGTGTTAAATATAATTCATTGTGATTTGATATGATTAGATTTGATATCATATGATTAGATTTGATATCATATGATTAATTTGATATCATATGATTAATTTGATATGATATGATTAGATATCATATGATTAGATTTGATATCATATGATTAGATTTGATATCATATGATTAGATTTGATTTAGAATATTTTGGGCCTTTTATGTTTTGGGCTAGTGTAAACCTAAAACTATAAATAGGGTGCCTTGCTTTGTATTCTACATCACAACAGAACATATTTCACAGTTGCAGTTAGCAAGTGAAAGTTCAATAAGAAATCCCACAGTTGTGGGTAACACATTCTCTCCAAATACTTCTTCTCTCATTCTTCTCTTTCTTGTTTGTTATTCTTCTTCTCTTTTGTTGTTCTTAATAATTACTTGTTATTACCATCATTACCATATTGTGGGTTTGTTCATCAATCTTGAGATCAAGATTGAAGGGAATTCTTCATAGGGTGTGAGGTGAATTTCCAACATCTGGTATCGGAGCTCCGGTTAAGAGATTCAAGGAAGGAAGATAGTGATGGCGATGAACTATCCAAACGGCAACTTTCCGGCGACCCTGCCAATTCTCAAGAAAGACAATTATGAGAATTGGTGCAAGCAGGTTAAGGTGATCTTCTGTTATCAAGATCTTTGGAATCTTGTGAAGGACGGAGTAACATCGCTGGTGGAGAACGCAACGGAGGCGGAAAAGGCTGCGCACAAAGAATTGAAGAAGAAGGATTATAAAGCACTCTTTATAATTCATCAGTGTATTGATCCTGATAACTTTGAAAAGGTTAGTGATGTTGATTCAGTAAAAGAAGCATGGGAGATTCTTAAAAAGTCGTTTGGAGGCGCAGAGAAGGTGAAAGAGGTGAGGTTACAAACTCACAAGAGAATCTATGAGTTGCTTCAGATGGAAGACAACGAAAGCATTACAGATTTCTTCACTAGAGTTACGTAGTTGGTGAATCAAATCAAAGTATGTGGAGAAGCGCTAACGACGAAAGCAGTTGTCTCAAAGATTTTGAGATCGTTGGCTCCAAAATTCGACCACGTGGTAGTTGCCATAGAAGAGTCGAAAGATCTGTCAGTGTTGACGAAGGAAGAGCTTCAAGGGACTCTTGAGTCTCATGAACAGAGGATGGCTGAGAGAGCTGCAGGAAAGTCGAAAGATATGGCTTTGCAGGCACAGACGGAAAAGGAGAGAAAAGGCAAAGGTAGCTGGAATGGCAACAAAGGAGGAAACCAGTCGAATCAAAAGAAACCTTGGAACCAAGGCAACCAAAGAGGTGGTGCTGCAGGTAAAGGAAGAGGTGGTGATCGAAAGACAGATAAAAGCCACATTCAATGTTTCAATTGCCAGAAGTATGGTCATTATGTTAGTGATTGTCCAGAAAAGAAGAGAAATCAAGAGACTGATGCAAAGCTGGCGAAACATGAAGAAGAAGAAACGTTGCTAATGGTCACAAAAAACGATGAAGAAAGATTCCAAGATCAGTGGTACTTGGACTCAGGATGCTCATCACACGTGACTGGAAGGAAAGATTGGTTTGTCAACATGAAGCCCTCGTCGAAGAATATGGTGAAGTTTGCAAATGACAACACTCTACCAGCTGAAGGTGTTGGTGATGTTCTGATTATGAGGAAAGATGGCAAAAGGTCAACAATTTCCAATGTGTTGTACATACCAGGCATGAAGAGTAATTTGCTCAGTATAAGGCAGCTTGTCGAAAAGAACTACAAGGTAGTTGTCGAAGACAAGATGATGAGAGTCCTCGACGCAGGTGGTAGACTAATCTTGAAGGCTCCAATGTCTCAGAATAGGACCTTCAAGATTGGACTCAATGTGATGGAGCACAAGTGTTTAGCAACTGCAGCCACTGAAGTCGAAATAGAAGTTCGACAGGAACCAGTTGCAGATGAAGCAGGTTCAAGCAGACCTCGACGAAGTAGACACATGCCTGCAAGGTTGCAAGAATGTGTAATCACATCAGATGATGTAGTCGATGAAGAAGGTGAGCTGGTACGTTATGCTTTCTACGCAGATGTCGAACCAGTCAATGCAACTGAGGCATTGAAAGATTTGAAGTGGGTGAAAGCAATGATTGAAGAGTTAGAGTCCATCAAAGTCAATGATACCTGGTCATTTATCGAATTGCCGCAAAGCAAGAAGGCAATTGATGTGAGGTGGGTTTACAAGGTGAAGGTAAATCCTAAAGGAGAAGTAACTCGACACAAAGCGGGACTTGTGGCGAAAGGATTTCTTCAGAAGGAAGGAATCGACTTCGATGAAGTATTCGCACCTGTTGCTAGAATCAAAACAATCAGGTTGGTTGTTGGTCTAGCAAATATGAACAACTGGCACACATGTCAGATGGATGTGAAGTATGCATTCCTTAATGGCCCCTTAGAAGAAGAAGTTTATGTTGCACAACCAGCTGGGTTTATGAAACAAGGCGAAGAAAGAAAGGTGTACAGGCTTCATAAAGCCCTGCATGGACTTAAGAAAGCTCCAAGAGCTTGGAATAAGAAAATTGACAGCTTCTTAAGGGAGAAGTAATTTGTGAAGTGTACAACTAAGCATGGAGTATATGTAAGAAGAAGCAATGGCGAATTGCTTATACTATGTCTCTATGTTGATGATTTGTTGATAACAGGGAGTTCCAAGAAGGAGATCGAAGATTTCAAACATGACCTGAGTAAGGAGTTTGAAATGTCAGACTTGGGAAATCTCTCATATTTCCTTGGCATCGAATTCTACAAGACAAGTAGAGGTTTGATGATGCACCAAAGAAGATATGCAGGCGAGATACTCAAGAGATTTGAGATGCAAGATTGCAACCAAACTTCAACTCCAGCTGAGCCCAGATTGCAACTGTCGAAGGATTCAGATAAAGATGATGTCGACCTAACCCAATACAGAAGACTTATTGGGTCACTTAGATACCTTTGCCACACAAGGCCTAACTTAGCATACAGTGTTGGTATGATAAGTAGATTCATGCAGAAACCAAAGGTATCACACCTAGCAGCGGCGAAGAGGATACTGAGGTATCTGAAAGGAACTCTCGACTATGGCATTTTGTTTCCAGCAGCTGATGAAGGAAAAGAATGCAAGTTAGTGGGATACACAGACTCCAGTTGGTGTAGTGATGCTGAGGATCGAAAATCCACAGCTGGATATGTGTTTATGTTAGCTGGTGCACCAGTTGCTTGGAATTCGAGAAAGGAACCAGTGGTGGCATTATCATCATGTGAAGCAGAATATATAGCTGTTTCCCTTTGTGCATGTCAAGCAACTTGGATGGTGAACTTGGTCGAAGAAATTACAGGGAAGAACCATGGAGCAATTACCATGAAGATAGACAGCATGTCAGCTATCAACTTGGCAAAGAATCCAATAGCTCATGGTCGAAGCAAGCACATCGAAATGAGGTTCCATTATCTCCGAGAGCGGGTAGCAGAAGGGAAGATGAAGTTGGAACATTGCAGAACTGAGAATCAGATTGCAGATATCATGACGAAGGGAGTGCAGGTCGAAGCCTTCAGAAGACTAAGGGCCATGATGAATGTAGACAGTTTAGACACAATGAATTAGGTGGTGTGTTAAATATAATTCATTGTGATTTGATATGATTAGATTTGATATCACATGATTAATTTGATATGATATGATTAGATATCATATGATTAGATTTGATATCATATGATTAGATTTGATTTAGAATATTTTGGGCCTTTTATGTTTTGGGCTAGTGTAAACCTAAAACTATAAATAGGGTGCCTTGCTTTGTATTCTACATCACAACAGAACAGATTTCACAGTTGCAGTTAGCAAGTGAAAGTTCAATAAGAAATCCCACAGTTGTGGGTAACACATTCTCTCCAAATACTTCTTCTCTCATTCTTCTCTTTCTTGTTTGTTATTCTTCTTCTCTTTTGTTGTTCTTAATAATTACTTGTTATTACCATCATTATCATATTGTGGGTTTGTTCATCAATCTTGAGATCAAGATTGAAGGGAATTATTCATAGGGTGTGAGGTGAATTTCCAACATAATGGAGCCTTTTATACTTATTTCAAATTAGGGTTTCTGAGCATGGTGAAGAATTTCTCAGTGGAGTGGCAACTGTACTACTCTGTTTCTGTTGTGTTTTTTCCTTTTGCGTGATATTGCACATTCACTGCGGTACTCACTTGTCTAGATTATTTTGTCATTTATGAACCTTGCTTTATATGATCCCTACTGCTTTGCCTATTTGATTTTTTTTGAATTATGCCTGTCAATTTTGCAATGTTGAATGAAGTTAATTCCACCTATGAATTTCATGTTATTATGTTGCCATGTATGTGGGGTTGTCTTGATATGATCTTGATCATTTTTGTTCTTTGAATTCAACTTGTAATCTTGGCTTCATTTAGTTAATTTTCTTTGTAGATAAGTCATAGACACAAGTTTAGAATGGGCACAACTACATTGAAGCTTGGAGCATGATGTTTTGTCATGAAAATGAATTGGAAAATTGGCAAGGAAACATGGCAAGAAACTTGGTAAAAGTGATAGTTTGGATGAACTAGCTTAGAATAATAAAATGCTTAGGAATTTTTGTAATCAATCAAAAGAATTTGTAGTTTCAAGTCTTGTAATTGTTCCATTTATTTGTAACTTGTAACTTGCCATTGAATTGCAACTTGGCAAGAATTTTGGAATGAAATTGTAACTTTGACATTAATTTGAATTTGGAATGAAATTGAATTTGATATGAAATGAGTTCACAATATTGGAATGAATTTGAATTTGGAATGAGTTCACAATCTTGGAATGAATTCACAATCTTGGAATAATTTGAGTTTGGGATGAGTTTTCACAATTAGGAAATTTGAACTTGGAATGAGTTTGCACTTTTTGACATGAATTTGAATTTAATTTTGGAATTTGAATGAAGATGAATTTGATATGGAATTTGGAATGATTTTGAATTTGAAATTTGGAATTCAAATGAAATTGAATTTGAATCGATGACTTGAATTTTCCATTTGGAATGAAATTTCAAACTTAGAATGGAATTTGTACCTTAACTTGGAATGGATTTTGAATTTAAAATTGATAATATGAACTTGAATTTAAATTGGTGACTTGAAAATTGAACTTGATATGGTAACAAACTTAGAATGGAGTTTGGACTATTCTATTTGTTATGAAGACAAGTATATTAGGATGACACATGAATCCTTGAGATGAAATGAGATACGATCTTCTAAATATGTAACTTGGACAACCCATGTAATGACCAAAATCCATGAAAGATAAAATAGTCCAAAAACTCTAAATTATCAAAATTGGTTAAAATATACTCATGATCCTTATTGAACTCCAGTAATCAAAACACAATCCTTCTAATCTCAAGATACTAAGACGAAAAAGTAAGGTTCTAGAGCATTAGATCTTACAAGAATTGAGAATCACCAGTTAATCATAGTATCAATGATAACAAAAGCTTGATTCTCCAGAAAAAAGAAACCTGTCTAGCACTTTGTATTATGAAAAAACAAACTTGATTTTGAAGTAATGAAACCCCCTCTGAAAAATGAAACAACATTAAGCCAATCCAGTAGGTGTACATTATCTTTGTCCTAGTTTGACCAAGACCAGGTCAAACTTCCACATGTTGTGAATGAAGAACCACTGAGCCAAATTCAAACACTTTCCTTAAAGCAACAATCTTTTCTTAAAACTCCTTTGAAAACTCATATGCTTGATATGCACCATGTGATGATGTGATGAATGCATGATATGAAAGGTTGGGGAAAAAATGGGGGTGTGACACATGGTATGGCCAAGCTGTTGCAAAACTCATATTGAGGCGAATCTATTTAAAGACACAACAAACTAGGGCAAAGACACGATATTGCAGGGGCAAGCCCTCTTCATACTTTTAAGCTGCACAAGCAAGCTCTGTCGTACATTAGCAATCGTCAAGTTTGAAATGAGTATTGGGAAGTTATGTTGACGTAATACCTTGCCATATTTTAACAAGTAACCTTGTCATACAAGTAACGTCTCTAAGTTTTAACAGTGTCCGACTCACCACAGAGGCTCTTATTTAAACACTTATATCATTGTCATGCATTGATCATGTCGCTACACTTTAGCGTCAAACCATGCATATCATCTCATTCATCTAGTACATTCCCACAACATGAATTCGGCGTCCTTATAAAGCCCAATATTACTAGGAACCTCACAAAGGCTCGATCCTACTTGGTGCATTGCAAAAGCCCAACCTTACTTAGCACCTTGCAAAAGCCCAATTTTACTTGGCACACTACTAAAATCCCAATACCCTTTAAAAAACCCAACGTCACTTGGCATTTACACAAAAGTCGGATCTTATTTAGAACCTAATATTCATAACCAAAGAGCTCAACCTCACTCAACGTCTCATAAATCCGAAAGCCCATCCTCATTGAAAATTCCAAAACCCAGCCTTCAAAAGCCACTTTGCGAAGGTCCCACTTAAATCTTCACCAAAAGAGAATAAGCCATATTCCTCAAAATAATATATCATTCATGGACGACTCATCCATAACATCGCATAACATATCCATGAATGTGGAGTGTTACGCCATACAAACATTAAAGACACATACATAACATGGTATAACATGCATATATAACATAGTTACATAACATAGGTTAAGGACTCATCATAAGAGTCTGGATCAATCCTTAGCTAAGTCGGTAATAGATCTCCCTAGATCTTTCCTTGTTATACATCTCATTAAGTCGATCTTAAGGACAATCCCCCAACAAGTCCCCTTGGAACTCATTTCTCAAGCAGAAAATACTTAGCAACATTGTCCCCGATATGCCCTAGTGATACAAAATTCCCTCACCAAATCCTTGCAGGGATTTCTTAGGACTTTCCCCGACACTTGCGCTCCTTAGGGAACCTTTCCTAGAAACATATTCCCTAATAGACAATCATCTTATGTGACATCAGTCTTCCCTAGTAGAGACATCGAGTTCTTTTATCAATCTTCTTTTTACTCCATTCTTCTTAGAGAACTCCCTAGCAGAAGTTCTTGCCCTAGTACCATCCATGAAAATTCCTCTGGTCCTATCCATGATACCTTTATTTTTCGAGTACCATGGTAGTGGGAGGATGATTTTAGAGTCCCCACAGAATCCTAATAGCGATCTCTCGCTAAGTATGAGAGTACCATGATACATTGTTGTTCTTTTATTTCTGGTTCTTACACCGTTGTTCACTTTGATTCTTACACTGTTGTCATTCACTCACTTTGGTTCTTACACCATCGTCATACATTCACTTAAGTTCTTAGACTGTTGTTTTTATCTCTAGTTCTTACACCATTATTGTTGCACCCCAAAATTTGCTCTTCTCTTCTTACCCCAACTGACTTATTGTTGCACCCCAAATTTTGACCCCTTAGATCTTCATCATCATTCTAGGATCATCTTCACTTGTTTATCTAACTATAACCTATTTCAAGATTGTTTTTGTCAAGATACAGATGAATTAAGGTTCCATACAATCAAGAATCGAGGTTTTGATGGTTTGATCAGTTAATGTATTGGATTGGTTCTCCATGAAACAAGTCTCTACATCATTAAGGATACTAAATTGGGTCAAGTATGAGTCCAATTTAAAGTTGTCACTCAAAGATCAAGAACAGTGCAGTTCAGGACCCTAGATTAGGGTTTCTAATCAGGAAAAGTCAACTGTAGTTTGACTTTTGACTTAAAAGGTGTTTCAATGATGGAATCATGGTCCATGAAGCTCATATGGATTAGTGAAGTCCACTCAAGAAGTTTCAAGACCTCAGAAGACCCAGAACATCAACAGTCAATCCGATAGTTATCGATCGATCAGTCCGTTTGACTGAATAGTCAACTCTTTGACCATAAGGAATTTGACCTCAGAGTTTGAAGCAAATATGTTCCTAATGACATATCACACCTAAACATGAAGTTTCATGACCATTGGATCAAGGATTGAGGAGTAATCGAAAAGTCGGGAATTAGGGTTTTGAAAGGGGCAAGACCATAACTTCATAACCACACATCCAAATGAGGTGGTTCAAAGCTTGTTGGAAAGGTCTTGGCAAGCCTACAAAAGTGTAAAGATGACCTATGGGCAAAAAATGCATAGATTTGGAGTTATAGTCAAAATCATCACAAGAGGGAGAAAACACTTAAAAAAATTCTAAGTTTTTGCCATTTTCAGACATGTTTTCAGCCAACTTTGAGGGGTTTTTTTGACCTAGTTCCACTTGGAATCTGAAAATTCAGTAGACATGAAAGTTGTAGAGCTCCATGAGTGCTTTCTAAAAATTACTAGAACTCCTCCATAACCCTTGTGAGTTGAGAGTTTCGAATTGAGCAAGTTGGGACTGAGCACTAGTTTGTCATCTTGTCAAAACTCAACATAGACTTGGTTTCCAACTATGTAATTCATTTCTAACCATGAGAAATCATCTTATGTGATATGTTAGAGGGAACCTTGAACTAGATCTGAAGGAAATCAAAGCAAAGCCAATAATCTTTCCATAATCCCTTTGTTTAATATAAAAAGTACAAAAGTGTACATGAGAGAGAGTGTTGGTTTTGCTTGCTTGCCTTATCACCTATGCAACCCCTACATACCAGCTCAAGGGCAGCTGTTTAGTAAGGGTATTAATTGATGGAAGCAAGCTAAAACCAGCAGATGAAAATCATCATTTGAAATAACTAAGTCTTTCCCACCAAAATGCAATTTGCTTGGCCAAATACCAATTTTGTCCCAACCATAACTTTGCCTATAAATAGAGGAGCCATTCCACTCTCCTCTTCACACCAGAGCTCTCCAAAACATAAGAGAAATCACAACTCTCCTTCTTACCATCTTTGCTTGTAAGTGAAGAAAAACACCAAATTTGCCTATTTGCAATTTCCACGCCAGCACCACTTCTAAACATAAAACCACTTCAAAAACTACACACACACACACTAAAAATGGTCATTTGAAGCTGTTCCCACCATTACTTTCATCAAAAGAAACCTAGAACAAAAAGTCAACCTTCATACCACTTTACTTTGACTTTTGTGCAAGTTTCTTACAAGATCACTACACAAACCATTTTCCATCATCATAACACTTGGAATACTTCATATTTATGACATATTAGCTATCCATAGCCTCAAACAACAGTTGGAGTTTCATTTGGTCCAACTGTCCATAAGTTTGCATTATTTCTTCAAGAAGAAGTAACAATTACAAGTTTGCTAAAAGGAAGGAACTCTTGATTTTTGCAGCTAGCATAGTGAGGGAAGACTACAAGAGGTATGTTATCTTAAGCTCATTCATTAATATGCATCATTGTGTGGATTTTTTCCTTTTGTTGTTGAGTTTAGCTTGTACATCATCATTTTGAATTAGTTTGTTAACTATGTTGTCAAGTATGTGTAAGGCTAATATCATGTATGGTTGTTTTTGGAATATCTTTAAGTTGGTATGTGTATGTTACTACTCTTATGAAAGCATGTTGTTGAATACATGATAAGGGTAGGCTCTAGCATTGTTATGCTAGGTGAGCACCAAAATGTTTTGAAAAACTGTCAAGGCCTAAGTTTAGTGATTTGATCTTAGCAATGTCATGTTTGTTGTTTGTGAACCTCAGCTTAGTGCATACTTTGATCTGTCTAGCATCTGGTGATGTGTCTATGTTATTGTCATTAGAGTTTATGCATAGGGCTGTTATTAGAATTAGTTTTAGGGCTGGATCTGTTAACTCATGTTGAATACTTAGAGTTGGTGACTCTTTGTGTTGGTACATTCATTTAGGCTTGGCATTGTAATGTCAGGATTTTGTTTTTGTTTAGTGCTAGTTCAATACCTTTGATTTGTGGCTTTAGGCTGTTTAGGTTTCAGTTGATTGGTTCAAGTTGGTTTTTGGTATGTTCAGGCCAGATTTTACTGTCAGTGTCTATGTTTGAGAACTGAGTTTGTCAACTCAGGTTTAGTTGCTATCAGGTTGTTTCCCTTGTTAGGTGTGTAGGATTATCTTGTGGTTGCTATCTAAGAGTGTTTGGAGCAGAGTTTGTTTATCCAAGTGAGAGTTGTCTTTAGAGTTTGGTGTAGGGTTGTTGTTAGGATACTTAACATTGTCATGTTGAGCTCTTGATTGTTGCTGTCAACATTTTTCTCATACAAGCTTGTTAGTAGAAGGCCAGCTACCTCATAGGTTTTGATTGGTTTGAGTGAATTGGGCATTATAATGTTAAGTCTACAGTTGATCTGTCATTTGGTTTTGAGTTGAGTTTGTTCAACTCATGACAGTTGGACAGTCATTAGGGCATATATGTTTAGGTTCTGCTTGTTTTTTTGTGAAATGCTGATGCATGACACTGCAATGTATGATGTATTAAGAATTGGCATGGTCATGTCAATTGCTGCAAGACATTGGAATGTTTCTTTGGTTATATGCTGTAACATCAAGATTTATTGTTGGTTTCTGTTTCAAGAAAAATAAATCATGTTTGAATATTGCTGTTGAAATAGATGATGAGGTTTAGGTTTGACATTGCTATGTCAAGCTTATGCTTGTTGCTGCCAGGTCTATTTTCATAACATAAATTTGTTTGGATTTAGCATTTGTCATTTTAATTGGACAATACGCTAGTTATAGGATGATTAGAACTTGGCATTGTTTTAAACTCATGACCTTCCTTTTGAAACTATGCTGATGTGTGTTTGATAACTTGGTAATTGATTTTTGAAAACAGTGTTTGAATCAATGTGAGTTGTTGACATTGGTAAGCACCAGGATTTACTACTGCTTCTGTTCAGATTTTAATCATGAGTTGTTAACTTTCAAAACATTTCACTTGACTGTTGTTTTTACAATTTGTTTTTGAAGCTATGATAGTTGGAATTCATCAATAAATAGTGATTGAAATACCAAGAATTCTGTCAACATTTTTGCTCTGAAGTTTGTCAACTCCTAGTACCTTTAAGTCTTATCTTTAAAAAACCAATTGTCATGGCTTGACAGCTTTCCCCCCAGATTATAGGTCTGTTACTAACAGTTTGTTAAAGGTCCTTAGATGCATTTGTCTTTGAATCTATCCATATTATATTATTGTTTCTCTTTTTTTAAAACAAAGCAACCTTGATGCTAATTCTGTTCTCTTCTTTGAATTAGTGTTGAAGCTGTGATTGGAATCCACCATTAAGTGTTGATTATGCCAAAAAAAGCTAACTAACAGTTGCTGCATTAGAGTTTGTTAACCTTCAAGTTTTAGTTTGGCTTGTTGCCATTTATGTGTTGGAATTCATAACATGCTGCAAACTAGGATGTTCAAGAGTTGCTGTCATACAATTTTGTTCCAATTTTGGTTGGATATAAAACTTGATGTAACTATCTCCTTAATGTGCAATTTGATGTCCACTCTTGGATCTGATGAGGAACTGAGCTTTTTCTTTAAGGTTAATCCATGAGTAGCCTATTTTAGACATGAGCAGACCTATATTGGTCTTGAACTCACCTTACTTCTTATCATTTTACTTTGATTAGGTCCAATTCATGTTCTTGAATGCAACCTACATACCTTCTTTTTGTTCTAAAAAACTTTTGATTAAACTTTCTGTTAAAACTCTTTCTATATCATGTTTAAAATTTGAACAAACCTTCAATTGTATGAATTTGCAACTGGCTTGGTCATTACTTCCACAAATGCATTTTTAAAACCTCTACTTGCATGACCAGTCGTGTTTTATATTGTGGGAGTTATTTTAAAATTTGGTTAGAACCATTTTAATCCTTATTAAAAAACAAGCAGTTTTGACTAAAAGTTCATTAAATTTGGTTAAGATATGAGGAGTTTGTAATCAAATTGTTTTGGAGTTCTTCACTTGAATGTGCCTAGAAGTTGCCCATAAAATTTGCCTATTTAGGTGTATATTTCAATGGGGTGGTTGGATACATTGGATGTATTGCCACTCCAGTGGTTGTAACCTTGCCTTTAAGTACTTTGCCATGCCATGTGAACCGAGTTCAACCCTCAGCGAGGGTACTTTTTGCTCTTTTTTATGATTTTTTATGGTTTTAATATTTCTTCTTCCTTTCCCATTAGTTTTCACGCGCGTGAATTGGTAGAGATGGCCTTATTTTGAGTCCATGAGCCCAAGGTCTTGAGTTCAAGCCTTGGGTGAGACATTTCCTTATTTTTAATCATTAGTTTATTTGTTTTTTTTTACTTAAAATTCAAATTAGCTTAACTTCTCCATTTTTAATCATTTTTAATTGGTTCTTTTTGCTAAATTCTTGTATTAATGTATATTTTCATATAATGTTTAAATAATTATAAAATTCCTATTTTAGAAACACTTTACATTATGAGAAAATTGTAATTAATTTTAGGGTTTTCACCCTTCTATCTCTCATTCTTCATTTCAAACTTTGATTTTCATTCCATTTGAGTTTAATTTGAAATTGACATGAGCTTGGCTTGTTAGTTCCCTATGAACTTGAGTTTGAATTTCAACTTTGCTTGTAGGAATTTAAGTGGTTCATCTTTAAACTTTTGGGTTGTCCCCATGAAATATTTAAACTTCTTACTTACATTGTTGTAACATTGTTTGTTTATACTTGATTGTTCTCAAATGTGTGGTATTTGCTTATGTAGTTACATATAACATCCTTTGACCCTTAACATGCTTACCTCAAGTTATGACTTGTTTGCATTTATTCATTGGTTGTTACCTTCATCTTTGTTAAGATATACCTTCATCTTTGTCAAGATATGTCATTGGTTTTCACCTCTTATGTTGAGTCTTGTAAGAACCTACCTCTAGATATTGAAATGTCTTGGTATATGCATTGGTGGTAACCATTTTCCTTGTTTATAATCCTTGTTTGATATTGTTATATACTTGCATTGTTCTTGGTTGTAACCATGTCTCTTATATTCATCATGTTTGAAATGCTTTTAACTTTGTTAAGTTATTTCCCCACGTGATGGAACTTGTTAGTTCTCATCCAGTTGCCTCATCTCTTTTCCCATTCCAAAGGAAAGTCTCTCTATTGACCCTTGGGTCATAGATAGCTCATTACCCTCCCCTTGACTTTGTTAAAGTCATTTTGAACCCTAACTTAGTTAAGTTAGAACCTATATGCATTAGACTTTGCTTTAAATCTAAAAGACCTACCCCTTGTTAGGAAAATCTTTCAACTAAATTTTAAGATAGAGTTGTTAACTCTATGTAAGAATCATGGTGGTGATTGATTACTTTCCACCTTGGCTTTTGTAAAAGTCATTTATTTTGAGTGTGAAACTTAGAATAGAGAGTTTTGTTAAACTCTATGCAAGCATTATTATGTTTGTTCCCTCTTGAACCTTGATCATAATCAAGTGTTCATCTATCCTCGGTGAGGTGAACTACAACTTCTCTGATTCTATCCTAGTTAGGATACGTAGGCAGAGGATGCGATCTCTTTGCGAGCAAATTTAGAAACTATCCTTAGGTCTTTACCTACACCCTTAACCTTATACCCAATCCCAAACCATAACAAACATTTAGCAAGTATAACATACAAACATACATAAGGTTCCTGTAGACTACTACAGATGTTTAGGATGTGAAATACATACCCTAGGCATAACCAACACCCAATCCCCAAATCTCTTAGCGTTGTTGTTACATCGCGCAAAAGGTCTTTCTTTCTTTAACCTTTCCTTTGGATAAATCAAAGTCCGGTTATGAATTTAATGAATTAAGATTCAAGTTAATAAATAACTTGGTATCACGATTCTCACCGTAACACTTATGCTTCATTTCATTTGCACCATCAATCATGCATTACATTGAGTGCTTGAGACATGGGATCAAGTTGTTTTTATGGCTCGGGACTTCTTTTTATTTTAAGTTTTTAAGCAGCAAGCATCAGAGGCTTCAACATTTATTTTGCTCAGTGATTTGGTACCATACAATATTTCTTCAGCAAAGTAATTTTGAGTGCAAGAGGCAATTCATAGCTTTTTTTAGGCATTATTCAGGTGCAATATCAATGATAGGTTTCAGAGACAGAAAAATGCTTAGAACGAGTGGCAACAATTGGTTTTCCAAGTTTCCCTCCATTTGGCTCTAAATCTCAAAGTTTTAAATGGGTTAATCAGTTAACCGTTTGCAAGGAAAATCAGGTTAATCGATTAATCTAAGTAACTTTTTCTAGAAAGTTCAAATTTTAGCACTACAGCAGTTGTAATCTCATTTCAATCACTTGGGTTCACATTTGCATCAGTAGAAGGATCTAGAATGCCTCCAAATCTAGTTCATTTCCAAATTAATTTCATCTTCCCTCCAAAAATTCAAATAACTCCACTCCTAATACTAACCCCCATTCAAACCCACACTCCAAACCTCACTTTCATTCCAAACTTAGAGCTTATTTAAGTAAGTTTGCTCCAAAACTCACATAACTTCACTCATTTTTTCTGATTTCTCTACACTTCTCATTCCAATTCTCTCAAGTTTCTCTCACTTTGGCTCTCCTTCCAAAACCCTCACCAAAGCTCCATAGCCAAAAGCTTCACAAATTGTACATTTAAATTTGTGAATTTTTGAGCTAAACCTCCATTACATCATCTTCCATTGTTCAATCCTGAACTTGAAGCTTATTTGGATCTTGATCAAGTTTTGGAGTCACTTCTTGAAGAGCTTTTGGATTATTTTTGGATAATTGCTTTGATCTTCAACTTTTCTGGCTAAGAGCTCCTTAGATCTTGGATTTCTTTTCTTGGATATGTTAAATTCAGTTTGTAACATTTACCAAATAAATTCTCCGCTTTGTGGGTCGTAATTCTTAGATACAAACTCATTCTAGCTTATTTACAACTTTGACAATGTAGATCCATTGATTTTTGATGTGAATTGGTCCATTGATTAATTTAATTGTTGATCTTGTTGTTTGATGGATTCGATTGGTGTTTGGATTATTGTTATTTGATGTAATTTTCGTGTACAATTGCATGCCTTAACATGTGGATGATTGGATAATTGATTTGCTGTTGAAAGTGCTTTTGAAATGCTGATTTTTGCTACTGGTGCAATGTTAATCGATTAACCAGTTTGAAGGTAAAACTGGTTAATTGATTAACCATGTTGTTTTACATGTTTTTGCTGATTATGAAAGGGTTAATTGGTTAACCATTTGCAAGGCAAAAGTGGTTAATCAATTAACGCTGATGTAGAATGTGATATTTGTGCTTTTTCAAGCTTGTTTTGATTTCTTTCCACTTCTATGCTTCATTGATTGATATGATACATATTTGTGGATATTTCTTGAGCTATGTCACTTCACTTTGCCGTATGTATGTGATTCTTCGACACACGACGTATTGATTTTCATGATGCATGTTTATGATTATTTGCTTTGCACTCTTGAGGCATTCTTCATGTTGTTTACTTGCACATTGATGTTTGCTTATTCTTGGTGCTTACCTTGCTGGATTCATGAAACATGTTCATGTTTGATTTTAATTCCGCAAATGCGTGTTTGTTTTAGATGATTAATTATTGATGAATATGCATGTTATTCTTGTCAAATGCTTAAGTGTGCAATTTTGTTAAAACTTGCTCATGCTTAATTGTCTATACATGTTCATCAATTGACCTTACTTGATACATGTTCATATTTGATCCTCACAATTTCATATGCATTTGTTGAAGTGTTAATGCATAATCATATGTATCCTTGAATGTCTTGATTACATGCCAATTGTTGCTCAATATTTTTCGTTTACAATCTTGATGCTTGGTTTGATTTTGCGTTCATCCACTCATGCTTGATGCTTATTTGCATACGCACATGCTTCCTATATGGATTTCACTGCTGTCCTGAGTTGTGCATGATGTTAAATGTATCCATTTTGTTTGCTGCATTTTACACCTGTTTTGTTCTGAAAACATGAGTTGTTAAATGCTGGGTTATGTTGTTGCTCGATTTTACTGTTGTACTAAGTTGAAGCACTGTTGTAGATGCTATTTTGGGTTTACTTTCTTTGTTTTTATTTTTTTTTGCATGTTCCCTTAAGGCCTCCTAATCCAACTTAACTTTTGATTAAGCTTAGAGTAGGATAGACATTAGAAGTTGATTCATGCAGGATAGCTCCCTTTCAACCTCAACCTTAGGTCCATCCTTGCATGCTAACATTAGGATAGAGATTCCTTTCGCATCCTAACCTTAGGACCATTTTGCATGATAACATCTAGGACCGAGTTCCACTTAGACCTTCCGTGCGTCTCTCTCTTCTTTCTCAAAACAAAATCAAAACATTTAATAAAGATGATGTGCATTGTATGCCACGGGCCTTAAGCACATGAGAAAAGATGAGCAGATGCATTTCTAACCTCATCTTAGGGTACTTTGCACGCGAGACATTTGGATCGTTAGCACATAGTATTCAATTTTATGTCATATACTTTAATACGATGCACATCTCAAACAAAATTAAAATAGTTCTGTTAAAATCTCTTGAACAAAATCCAAACC
This sequence comes from Lathyrus sativus, assembly GCA_963859935.3. Taxonomy (NCBI): domain Eukaryota; kingdom Viridiplantae; phylum Streptophyta; class Magnoliopsida; order Fabales; family Fabaceae; genus Lathyrus; species Lathyrus sativus. The sequence continues at coordinate 129,986,817 of OZ012739.1, forward strand.
ATTTTATCCTTCAGGATTGTCTGTCAAACTTTGTTCAGAAAGAGCGTGTTATTTCTGTTCTACTGCAAACAAGCATCGACCCTAACTACTGGAACACAAACTTAGCATCGCTCATAAAAAAACACTTAACAATTTGTAGGTCGAACTGCGAACGTTCTGATTTCCTCATTCTTGTCCGAATATGGATATGTAGGCACAAGACGACAAAGTCTTGGCGAGTAACCTTCCCTTTCACCCGTAGTCCTCCGAACTACATTGACTCTGACTTTCCCATTATATGAGGGAATGCGTAGGCCTAAAATAACAAAGTCCTATCGAGTCTCCTTATTTTTGGTTTTCCCTTTTCGTTTTCGTTTTCGTTAGCAAGTAGGGTTTAGATATATACACATGAGGGGGTGATAATACCTTCCTCTCACGTAATCGACTCCCGGCCCTAGGATTTGGTTGTGAGACCATTTTCCTTCTCCCCTTTTGAGGTTTCTTCGATTGTTTCCTTTCCCCTGTTGGGATAAATAATGTTCGGTGGCAACTCTTCTGTTTTTCCGCCGGTTGTTTTTCGTAGTTGCGACAGTTGGCGAATCTGCTAGGGACTTTGGTTACCTATGCGAGTCAATCCTAGCGCTTGTCTGTTTCTATTCATTGGGTGTTTATATTTATGATTTTATATGCATTATCTGTTGTAAATTATTGTATTTATTTGCATTACTGTTATCATACTGTTTTGTTGTTGCTGTTGGATGGGACGATTCTATGAGAGATAAGCTATTTACCCAGGCTTGAGTACACACATCAGGTTAGAGTGAGCTCTTTTTGACTTGCATGGTGTTTGACACATATTGTTGGCTTGATTTCGCATCCAGACGAGGTTTTCTTGAGGATACTCTGAACTTCATATTTATGTAGTAACCAGGGTGGTCTGATAGGAGCTTATGACTCTGGAGACCGTTCATGGGAAATCACTTGAGGCCTCCTTGAAGGGTGATCATGCCAAACCAGAAATGGTAAACATATTATCATTTCTCGACCTGAGAGCCTGTGATTCTGAGGACCTGCTAGGATTCTTTGTCCAAGACTAGAACCCACATGTGAGAGGGGATGGGTTTTGCAGGAAATCTTGACTTTCAACCTACCTGATTTTATGTTTTTTTTACCAGTGTGGACTTATGAACCTGGTATTCTGATTATTCCAGTATTCTGGTGTTCTAGTATTCTCATCAAAGTAGAATTTTGAACTTATTTTGTCAGCAGCACAACAATTGTTTAGAACATATGGAAACCTTGGTCCCATGTCTGCATTTGCATAGCATCATATCTACATTTTAACATTCATGTTTGTTTATTTCCAGGGTTTGTATCTTATCTTTGATTCCGGATGATAAGCTCTTCATAGATGGACACTAGTAGGAAGGATACCATCAGCTACAGGTTGTGGAGGCAAATCGCCGCACATCACACGAGTCTGCAAGACATTACTCGATATAGGTTTCGATGATGACAAATTACAACCTTGGATGGATTGGAAATTATAAACTCCAGATCTACTAAACAAATGCAACATATCACCTACCATATCCTTTTATATTTGTCTTAAAACTGTTGTAATAAATATACTATGTGTAGATAAAATGCAGTCATGACCAGAGGCATGAAAAACCACGAAAAGATCAATTTTTTGCAGGTTTGCAGGGCATGAGTCGACCATAGGGTCGGCGCATGCATCAGAGCATTTTTCTACTGGTCAGCGCATGAAGGCATGAGTCGACCATAGGGTCGGCGCATGAAGGAAATATTTTTCAATGGGTCAGCGCACGCCGACTGTATGGTCGACGCATACTGATACGTTTTCCAGATTTCCAAAAAATGCAGGCCATGCGCCGATGCACAGACCTGCTGCGGTCGACCGTTCGCGCGAAAATCCAGTTTTTAAATGATTCCCTCTACTATTTGAACTACTGTTTTGTCTTTGGTTGGTTTGGCACTATATATACAAGTTTAACCACTTATGTCATTTTAACATTTGAAAAAATTGATTCATGTGTTCAAGAATAAGAAAGAGTGAAATATGTGTCCAAGATTCATCATCTTCATCTTCAACATCTCACAACACATCAATTACACACAGCCATTTTTGAAGTGCATTGTGAGTGATTAAAGGTGATAAGGTTCGAAGCTTAGATTGGGTAATCTAGTTCGGGTTGAAGCTTGTGACAAGTTCTTTCTTGAATAAAACCGTTAGGGTTTTATCCTCCAAGATTGGTTGAATTTTGGGGGTTTTTGGACGAGATTCTTCATCAAGGATCAACTGAGCGAAGGTGATTGTGAAGAGGTGTTCTTCAACAGTCTAGTAGCAGATTCAGTGATATTGAAGGGAAGATCTCGGGTTCAATTTGTTGCTGTTGAGATCAGCCGGAGCCGAAGGTTTGAACAACAACTTGTTATTCAATAAGGTGGCTGGAATCGGAGGTCCATCAACAACGATCAGAGGACTTGATTCATCTTGAATCAAGGGGCAAGGAGTGAAAGCAACATTCAACGTATTGAGATTTTTGTTGTAAATTTGTTGCTCAATCCTTGTATAAACTGTTACATTCAACAGGTGATATCTATAAAATCTATCTCAATTCTAGTTTTAGAATTGAGGGCAGACGTACCCCGAAGCGAGGACGGCGGGGAACTGCCTCACCAAATACTTGTCTTCTCTATTTTTCAGCATTTACGTTTTAGCTCAAAAATAAGTGATTTTTGTATAAGCACTATTGTCAAACTGTGATATCAATTGAGTAAGAGGTTAAAACTCTGTTTTTGACTCCAAAGTACAACAAGACATTGTACTAGGCTAGTTGGAATCACTTACTCAACATAAATATCACTTGGAGTGTTTTGCACACCAAGTGTTTGACAAATTGCCTAAACCAAAATTATCTTACTTGTGTATCTAGTTTTGGTTTCCTCTTTAAATCATTGAAACTAGGAATCCTAACAAGTGAATTAGATCATTGATAAGTGTGATTAGTGTTGTGATTCTATTTTCCATATTGTCATTAATCCAAAGGCTTACGCATATCCGGTTTTCCAATAATCGTTCGTTTTAGACTATATTTTCCTCGGCCGCTTCCGCACTTAAAACAAATTTTCAAAACCAAATTTTAATTGGTAGCGCCGACTCAAATTTTAATTGGGATCTATTCAACCCCCCCCCCCTTCTAGATCCGTGCCATAGTCTAACAAGTGGTATCTAGAGCTCCGGTTACTCGGTGCTTAAAATACAACGTTGATAGAAAATGGCTAACGAACCAAAAGGGGCGTACAATAGAGCTCCCGTTTTCAACGGTGAAAACTATAGCTATTGGAAAGACTGTATGCGGGTGCACATAAACTCCATAGACAGAAAAATATGGAACGTTATCCTCAATGGTCCAATAGGAATTACTATGACCAATGCGGATAACGTAGTTGTGCCAAAGCCCGAAGCACAATGGACCGATGACGATGAGAAAAAAATACAATTATGATTGGAAAGCCAAAAATATCTTAATCTCCTCATTAGGTGTAGATGAATACTATTGTGTATCCCATTGTCCTACTGCTAAGGCCATGTGGGATTCACTACAAATCGCCCATGAGGGGACGAACGATGTTAAGTTGGCTAGAATCAACACATTAACACAAGAGTTTGATCTCTTTTTCATGGAGCAAGGGGAAACTATTGCTGACATGCAAAAGAGATTTACTCATCTCATCAATCGTTTACATTCATTAGGTAGGCTTGTTTCCAATGATGTTGCTACTAATAAGATCTTAAGATGTCTTAACAGGGAGTGGCAACCAAAAGTAACCGCCATCAAAGAAGCACATGATCTTACCTTATTAGACTTAACAACATTGTTTGGAAAACTACAAGAGCATGAACAGGTACTCTTGAGCCTAGACCAACGCGAAAAGATGGAAAAGAAACACAAAATGAAGGTGAGTGAAAAGAAATCGATAGCTCTCAAGACTTCCTCCTCGAAGTCTCAAGCAAAAGAGCAAAGTGATTATTCCTCAAGCGACGAACATGAAGAGGACAAGAGCGAAGATATGGGGCTGTTCGTTAAACGGTACAACCGTTACGTGAGAAAGAACGACATCCAACATTCCGAGAAGAACTTGGTAAACTTCCGGAAACAATCGAGGTACTCCAAAGATGATGACTCAAAAGGAAAAAAGACTAGAGGGACGTGCTACAAGTGTGGAAAGCCCGGTCACTACAAACCGGACTGTCCGATGAACAAAAAGGCAAAGGAAAAGGAATCATCAAAGTCACACAAGAAATCATCAAAGCCTAGGAGAGCGTACATAGCTTGGGAAAGCGACATCGACTCTTCCTCCTCTGATGAAAGCTCTAGTGATGAAGAAGAGTCCGTGAATCTATGCCTCTCCGCTCATCAGAAAAATAAGAAAAAGCAGGTACGTCACTCTAAATATGATAAGTACTCAAATATGTTGCATTCAGAATTACAAACCGCATTTAATGCTTTACACAATGAAGCAACTGAAGCCTTCAAGAAACTTGCCTCTAATAAAAGAATTTTTACGTACTTAGAGCACAAAGTTAAAGAGTCCGAAAAGAAACTAGAGGACCTTAAGGCTTCCATTGTGGAAGGTAATAAATCAGATTGTAAGGACAATAGAAATCCTTTCGACTTTAGGTGTGATACTTGTCATATTTGGCAAGGTGAGGTTAGAAACCTTAAGGCCAAATTAAACAAGGCACTTGAGCCTAAAATTACATTTGCTATTGATAAAAAGGATTTTAGAAAAAGTATGATAAACCCATATCAAAAATATGCATATGTAATTAGGGATCAAGCAAGTAAAAGTGATTCTAAAGTCGATTTTGCATGCTTATATTGTTGCAAGAAAGGCCACTCCATTGGTAAATGCCGATTTAGGAGATTTCTTGTTCCTAAAGGCATCTACCAATGGTTACCCAAACGCAACCATTTTGTCGCTAACCTATTAGGACCCAATATGCCATTTGGTACCTCCTTTTCCTAATTATGTTTTGATAGGTGAAATGTGTCGAGACCACCGAGAGAAGATGAGTTCTCGACAGTGGGTGCTCAAGAAACATGTCTGGAGACATATCCTTATTCATAGACTTCGTGGCTAAGAAGAAAGGGTATGTAACTTATGGTGATAACAACCGCGGAGCAATACTAGGTAAAGGTAGTGTAGGTAATCCCTCCTCTACTACGATTTTCGACGTGTTGCTTGTCGAAAACCTTAAACATAATCTGCTTAGCATTAGCCAATTATGAGACAAAGGATACAATGTATCTTTTTCAAAAGATTGTTGCAAAATTGTGCATGAAAATGATAAGAAGAATATGTTTAATGGTTTTAGAGTAAACAACGTATATATGCTTGACTTAAATGAAGTATCGTTAACAAGCGACAAATGCCTCATAACTATGAGTGAAGACTCATGGCTATGGCATAGGCGTTTAGCGCATGTTAACTTTGACTTACTCAATAAGGTGGTCTCAAAAGACTTAGTATTAGGACTTCCCAAAATAAAGTTCACCAAGGATCACCTTTGTGATGCTTGTAAAAAAGGGAAGCAAACGAGGATCTCATTTAAATCCAAAAAGATAGTTTCAACAACGATACCTCTCGAACTTCTTCATATGGACTTGTTTGGGCCGTCTAGGATTAAAAGTATAGGAGGAAACTATTACGGGTTCGTAATACTGGACGACTTTTCTAGGTTTTGTTGGACCATCTTTTTAGTAAGTAAGAGTGATACATTTGCCGCTTTTGAAAGGTTTGCTAAGCTTTCTCAAAATAAGTTAAATACAAACATAGCGTCAATTAGAAGCGACCATGGAGGTGAGTTTGAAAATCAATTATTTGAAGAATATTGCGGTAACCATGGTATAGATCATAACTTCTCCGCTCCACGCACCCCTCAACAAAAAGGGGTTGTGGAGCGTAAAAACCGAATTTTAGAAGAATTGGGAAGAACAATGATTAACGAAAGTGGTTTACCGAAATATTTTTGGGCCGACGCCATTAGTACGGCGTGTTATGTTTTGAATAGGGTGCTTATTCTCCCCATTCTAAATAAGACACCGTATGAACTTCTAAAAGGGCGAAAGCCAAATGTTTCTCACTTGCATGTGTTTGGCTGCAAATGTTTTGTATTAAACAATGGAAAGGAAAACTTGGGCAAATTCGATTCCAAGGCCGATGAAGGTATCTTCCTCGGATACTCTCAATCGAGTAAAGCATATAGAATATATAATAAACGATTGCTTCCTGTAGAAGAGTCTGTGCATGTTACTTTTGATGAGTCTTATCCGAGAAATGTCGGAAAGGATAGTGTTGTTCATGGTGCAGGTACATCTACAGAAGACATACTCAAAGGTGGTGAAACGAGGATTGATCAACCTGACAAAACCAAAGTTGAGGAGGATAAGGATGTACACCATGATATACCCGAGGAAGTTCATCTGCCTTTAAACGATGATCTCCCTCAAGCTTGGAAGTCTTCCAAAGATCATCCAATTGAAAACATTCTCGGAGACGTCACAAAGGGTGTAACAACTCGATCAAAGCTAAGTAATTTCTGTTATCACTTCGCATTCGTTTCACAAATGGAACCTAAAAACCCTAAGGAAGCCCTACTCGATGAACACTGGTTTTTGTCAATGCAGGAGGAACTGAATCAGTTCACTAGAAATGAGGTTTGGGACCTTGTCCCTCCTCCGCGAGGTCATCAAGTGATCGGCACCCGATGGGTGTTTAGAAATAAATTGGACGAAAATGGAGTAATAACTCGCAACAAGGCGCGGTTAGTCGCGCAACGGTATAACCAAGAGAAAGTCATCGACTATGAGGAGACTTATGCGCCGGTTGCCCGACTCGAGGCTATACGCCTTTTACTTGCTTTCGCTTGTGCGAAGGATTTTAGGTTATTTCAAATGGACGTCAAGAGTGTATTCCTTAACGGGTTCATAAATGAAGAAGTCTATGTTGCTCAACCTCCTGGTTTTGAGTCTCATGAGTATCTTAATCATGTCTACAAACTGAAAAGAGCTTTATACGGTCTCAAACAAGCTCCTAGAGCTTGGTATGAGAGACTAAGCAAATTTTTACTTGATCAAGGCTACTCAAGAGGAAAGGTTGACACTACTCTCTTCATTAAACGTCAAGGAAAGCACTTAATTCTTGTACAAATTTATGTTGACGATATCATATTTGGATCCACTAACATGAGTCTCATAAGAGAGTTTGCTGAGCTTATGCAGGGTGAATTCGAGATGAGTATGATTGGTGAACTCACATACTTTCTCGGTTTGCAAATCAAGCAACTGAAAGAAGGAACATTCGTGAGCCAAACAAAATATTGTTTAGAGCTTCTCAAGAGATTTGACATGGCAAATTCAAAAGCCATAGACACTCCTATGCCAACATGTGTAAATATGAGTAAAGATGAAAGTGGTAAGGACGTTGAGGTAAAAAGATATAGAGGTATGATCGGCTCTCTTCTCTATCTTACTGCTTCTCGTCCCGACATTATGTTTAGCGTGTGTATATGCGCAAGATACCAATCATGTCCTAAGGAATCCCACCTAAAATCTATCAAACGTATACTTCGATACCTATCTGGTACTCCGAAGTATGGACTGTGGTATTCCAAAGGTAATGATTGTTCATTGGTAGGCTTCTCCGATTTCGATTTTGCCGGTTGCAAATCGGATAGGAAAAGCACCAGCGGTACGTGTCACTTATTTTCAAATTCTTTGGTCAGTTGGCACAGCAAGAAACAAGTGTCTGTTGCTCTGTCAACCGCCAAAGCGGAATACGTAGCCGCCGGTAGTTGTTGTGTGCAACTCCTATGGCTTAAGCAACAACTATTGGACTTCAATTTAAAACTAGAACGTGTTCCAATATTTTGTGACAATACTAGTGCTATAAACCTTACCAAAAATATGGTGCTACACTCGCGTACCAAACATATAGAGATTCAACACCATTTTCTGAGGGACCATGTAGAGAAAGGTGACGTTGTCTTTGAACACGTTGACACTAAAAATCAACTAGCGGACATTTTCACAAAGCCGCTAGCCAATGAACCTTTCTTTCATATCCGTCGAGAACTTGGCATTCTCGACATTTCTGATCGGGTTTAATGATTGGTAGTTTCATATTACTCGGTTTACACTTATATACTTGTACTTCTAACAAGTTTAACTTTTGTTGCAAGCACAAATATGATGTTATCAAGTGTTGTTGGTATAGAGGTGATATTGCTCCTTTCTCTCTCTTTCTCTCTATTTCTCTAAACATTCATGACTTAAATTAAGTATATCGTTTGACAATCATGGTTTTTATTTTTATATATGACATTTGCTGCAAATACTATGTGTTTTGGATGCAAATTATATTGTGAAAGGGTAAATAGGCAAGTGTGGCATTCTACATGACATAAAACTGAAAAATTTAGTTTTTGATCACTATGAGTCGACCAAAACAGGACAGCGGTCGACGCATGCTGTAGACTTTATAAATTATCAAAAGTCACACAGTATGCGTCGACGCATACAGGGGTTATGGTCGACGGCTCGCGCAAAAACCCATATTTTTTTTAAAACCGTTCCATCTCTTCATTTCTTCATTAAATGTGCAGTCAAAAGCATCTATGATTTGAAAGTGCATTTTCTTGTAAGTTGCATCTAGACATCTATTGTGTCCCCTTGTCTCCTCCCTCTTACCAAAACCCTAAACCTCTCCCTATAAAAAGTAATAGTCTTCATCTTCTCCAAAATCATCCCCAACTACTCTCTCCGAAATCATTAAAGTTCATCTCTACAAAATCTCCAAAAATCATCATCAATGGCTTCTCTATTTCGCAAAAATACAGGAAAGAGATCAAGGGCCTCATCATCATCTGCTTCAGTACCCGTCACCGCTGTCTCACTAGTTCCTCCACCTACGGTTGAAAACTTCAACAAGAATCTCAGCAAAAAAGCAATCGTTCCACAACATGCCTTTTACAAGGCAACGGCGGAGCGCATGCATCTCACCTAAATTCTGTCTCTGCTGGAGTTTCAGGGATTCTTCAACTTTCTGGAGTGCAACACAAAATACAGTGAGGATTTAGTTCGGGTGTTCTACACGAGTCTGCGTGATAACTTTCAAAGTCAATATTTCCACACCTCAGTCGGCAATAAACTAGTAAACGTAAATTCTGAAGTCTGGAATAAATATTTTGATTTGACTGTAGATGTTGATGCACCACCTCTTCATGAGGTCACGGACTCTCGTACGGTGCCGGGATATGAGTTCAAGAGTGCTCTGAATGACATGCTCAAAAGGCCCTATTCAGATGCTATTGTCAATAGAGATGCTTTTCCTAGAACAGTTATAGCAGGGAAACTCCAAACAGGGGAGCGCATCCTTCAGTGGATTGTCGCTCGCATCATGCGACCGAAAAAAGGTGGCCTGTCCCGTGTCGAACAAGATGAGGTACATCTCATCTATATCTTGAAACATAAGATCAAAATAAACTGGCCATACTATATTGCAAGCAGGATTTTTTCTCTGAGAGACTCAGGTAGAGGCACTGCACTAGCCTATGGATCGTTTATTTCGGAAGTTCTTGCCGCAGCAAATGTTGTATACCCAACATTTCCTTGTGTTTCAGTATCCTCTGACAAAGAATTTAGCACCAAGACCTTTGCCATGATGGGGTACTTTTGGTGTGATGAACGACAAACATACAAGTTTTTCCGTCGAGCGAACATTCCTCGGGTGACTCATGACAACTCTGATGACAGTTCTGAACAGGAAAGTGAAGAACAAGGTGAACAGGATGATGATGAAGAAAATACAGCGGAAGAGGTACAAGAACCTGTATGCGAGACGCAAGACTATTATCAATCGTCGGTGCAACATGAGATTCCAAATACCGACTGGCTCCAGCATTCAGCTCCATCTGAAGAACATGAAGAAGGTTATACAAATCAGGGATGGGGTGAATGGCAATACACAGGCTGGACCACCATGGGTAGATTCTACGATCCATATCACGGCTACCCTCAAGATCATCAACCTTCCCAGCACTCATCACCTCCTCCACCATCAGACAACTCTGAAGTACTTAATATGCTGCAGACCATGCAGTTAGATCAACAGACCTTCATGAGGAGTCAAGATACGCAAATGGAACAGATCAGAGCTGAGCTTCGTACTCAAAATGAAAGGTTAAATTCATTTTCAACTCGGATGGACGCCCGTCTTGAAGCTCTTGTCGCATCACATGAAAGGCAAGACATGGAAATCACCGACTGTCTCCATCACCTCAACATGTCCGTAGAAGCGTTTGTGGACTTCTCGGATCCTTACCGCAATCCCGATACTGCATACCAGGGGAGGGGCCGAGGTCGAGGTCGGGGATATTAGTTCCATAGTTGCATATTTGTTTCTTCTGTGTACTTTCCATTTTTTCCATTTTATGTTTGCCTGCATATTCACCTATTTGCATGTAATTTTTTTCACTATCTATTAATTCCAGTTTTTTTTCATTATCACTCTTATGTGTGAAGTTTGATAATTGACTAAGCTATCACCTATTGTATGTTTTTATGTTAATTGATGCGTTCTCCTTCTCTTTTTGATGTTGTCAAAGGGGGAGAAGAACATGTAGTAAGCACCAAAGCCAAGCCAGGATGTTCACAACAGTTGATGGTTACAAAAGTTAATGGTTGTTTGTTCTGCAGCCTCATATTACAAAAGAAAGGGGGAGCTTGTGTATACATTGCATATTTTTGCACATTGTTGTGGTCTTGGTTGTTTTGGTTGTATACAGGTTGTCATCATCAAAAAGGGGGAGAATGTGGAGGCAAATCGCCACACATCACACGAGTCTGCAAGACATTACTCGATATAGGTTTCGATGATGACAAATTACAACCTTGGATGGATTGGAAATTATAAACTCCAGATCTACTAAACAAATGCAACGTATCACCTACCATATCCTTTTATATTTGTCTTAAAACTGTTGTAATAAATATACTATGTGTAGATAAAATGCAGTCATGACCAGAGGCATGGAAAACCACAAAAAGATCAATTTTTTGCAGGTTTGCAGGGCATGAGTCGACCATAGGGTCGGCGCATGCATCAGAGCATTTTTCCACTGGTCAGTGCATGAAGGCATGAGTCGACCATAGGGTCGGCACATGAACGGAATATTTTTCAACGGGTCAGCGCATGAAGGCATGAGTCGACCATAGGGTCGGCGCATGAAAAGGCATATGCTCTCATGACTTCATGTCCTGTTATGACTTGTTATGACTTATACTTGGAGACAGTTTTTAAGAAAAGGCATATCATAGCATATGGGTATTAAATTTTGGTGATGGGATTTAATTTGTAATGCAGTTTTATGGTGTAACATTCGAACCACCCTTTTTGCCTTGGCCTTTTGCAACTTAAACTTTGTAAGCAACCTTAAAAATCATGTGAGTTTTCAATCTTTGTATTTTATAAAGAGCTATGAATCTTTTGCACCTTGTAGCTTGAAATGACCACTTGTAGTGAGAAGGATTCCAACTTGAATTTTTAAAGGTGGATAATAGTGTTGGAATTTTTATGCTTGAACTTATAACCTCAACACGAAATATTAAATTTTTCACTTGGAATTTTACACCTTTTGTATATTTTGAACAAATATTACAAGCCTTTGAACCTTCTCGAATCTTTAAATTTGAACTCGTATGAAAGTTTGGAATTTCAAAAATGTGAACTTGAAATTTGATTGTTTGAACTTTCCAATTCTTCCACTTTTATGCTTTGAATCTTAAGACTTATTTTTTGACAAAGAAAATCACCCTTGAATCTTGAATTGTAACCTTGAACTTGACATGTATAACTTGGAATCTTTCGAGAAATCTCCATGGATTTTCTTTTAAGCTTAATTTGTTCAGTTCTTAACCTAGTTAAATCAAACCATTTGAATTCAAAACATCAGGAATTAAACTTTGATACCATAAGGAATCCATAAACCAAATCACACCACTTGATCATCTTGCACCTTAAACGAATTTATGTTCATAACAAGCCTTTTTTGCCTTGAGAAAAATCACTAACCTAATTCCCAGTATTCTCAGTTGAAGTAATGATGAAGCGTTAACCACATACCCTAGCATCTTGGCCTATCAAACCTAATTTTAGCGAGATATAGAAAGAAAGTCCATCTAAGGTATCTTCACGGTGTTGATCCAAGAATGGCTCAAGAATGAAGAAAAAGTTCTAAAAGAGGAGCCCAGATGAAGTAGAAACCTTAGGACCATTAGAATCTGAATCATTTAGTTACTATCGAAGCCAACTCCCGACTTATTCTCAACCTTGGTAAACCCGGCAGTATTCGTTCTAATCCAGAGAGAGAAAGAGAGGAAAAGTGATTTTGTTGTTGCCCTCCCGACACACCCGATGATGAGAACTTTCTAAGGGTGTCGAAGTCCGAAAAAACCGATTTTAACTAACTTTAACATTTTCATTGTTTGTTGATTTTTTCTTGCAGGTTTGGAGAAAATAAATTCGAAACTCAAATAAAATCGAAACTCGAAGAAATGGATCCGGAGACGACTTTAGGACAATTTAGGAATTTTTAGAGTTCGTAGATTTATTTTGTAACTGATCTTATAATATTGTAATAACAAAAATACAAAATAAATAAAATTTTATCTTGTTAACTTGTATTTTCTCGAACAATTCATCCGGATAATTCTCCTGATTAAACTCCATCAAACAAATTCACTTGGTTAAATTTATTTGACAAAAGTTCTCCCGATTAACCTCAATCAACCAAATTCACTTAGTTAAATTTATTCGACCAAAGTAAACTCACCAAATAATTCAACCAAACAAGTTCACTTAGTTAAATTTAATCGATGAAAGTTCAGCTAAATTCGCCGGGATAAACTTATTTGATTAAGCTCCTTCAAATGAACTTGCCTGAATAAGTTTGCTCGATTAAATTTGTTCGACTACAAATGTATCCATAAATGCATCTGATTGCAACTTGTCCTATTAAACCCCAAATGACTAACTTCTTCCAATTAAATTTATCCAAATAACTCCAACTAATTAAAGTCCTCCAAGGAGATTTATATGATTAAGCAATGACAATCTAACTCCGAACTCGGCAATTAATCATTAAGAATTCCACTATTCCCCTAAATTTGATCGTTGACCAGTGGACATCAGAAAACGTGCGCCTGTCAAAACAAATGCTTCAAAGCACAATTCTCGCGCCGTTTTAACCTGAATCCACTGATACCTCAATATATTCAACCCCATTTAGTTCTAGAATCAAAGAGTATTTCTGAAATCCGTCTGACGACTAAAATTCGGCACTTGAATAGAATGCGTTGTATTGCTAGAAATCTGACGTCAAAACTGTCGTAAAATTCAATTCATCCTCAAATAAATCACCAGACTCGATGATGGAAACCCTAATCACTTGAGGAACCCCAGACGATGACTTGGCTTCGGGAATGGTCAGCAGGCTGCAAATTAATGACCATTTTGCCCTTCGCCAGTTAAACTGCACACAGTGTGATTTTCTTGCAAAACCAACGGACTGAGCAAACTGGTTAGCGGTTAGTTATAATGCAATGCAAAAATGAGATGGAATGCAAAATGAGCCAACCAATCTAAGGGTCAAAATTTGGGATATTACAGTTATGTTTTGAAGTAATTGACTGTGAGAAAGAATACTAAGCCAATACTCCTGCACAAACCTGTTAGTAATATAGCATGCAAATATGTAAGATGATGCACAAAAAGGTAGGATCTTAGGGTCGAAAATTAGGGTATGAAAATTTGGCCCCTACTTTGGAGAAGTTCTCACTTATTTTGATGTTTCGGTCAAGAATCAGGTGCCCTTCCATGAATCTATGGAAGTTCTCGCTCCAGAAGATATTGAAGATGCTCTTTATTTGAGCACATCTGTTATAAAAGCCTATATTCGAGATAATGGGGTTTATCTAGTTTTCTTCTGATTTCTCTGGTGAGTGAAGCTATGGTATATTCTGAAGCTTGTAGTTGGTCTACCTTCAACGCTATCCTGGCCGTATGTGTTTATGGGATTACTCTTTTTTCCTAATTTGTCGGGATTCATAGATATGAATTCCATCCGGATTTTTATGATGAAGAATCTCGTGCCCACTCTTCTTGGTGATGTGTACCATTCAGTGCACTCAAGGAATTGTAAGAAGAGAGGTGGAATTCTTTATTGTTATGCTCCCCTTCTCTGAAAATGGTTCACGAGCCATCTCCCGCATGATTTTGCTTTTGTTGATACCAAGGATTCCTTGAAATGGGTAAAGAGAGTAATGGGCCTTGTTGCTAAGGACATCGAATGGTTTGACAAGAGATTGCTTGGGGAGGAAATGTTTTATAGTTCTGTTGAGTTTCCTAATGTCCCTCTCATGGGGATAAGGGGTGGCATCAACTATAATACATCTACTGCTAGGAGGCAATTAGGATATGCATTGAAGGTTCCTCTGACAGATGAAGAAGTGAAGCAATCCCTATTCTATAGTGGAACTGATAATCCTACAGCCATGAAGAGAGTTGTGAAAGCCTGGGGCACTATTCAGAGGAGAGGAAAGTTGTTCCTAGGTAAGATTGGCTGCAGAGCATATCCTCCTTATATGGAGTGGGTGCAAAAGAGATTTGAAGTTGTTCACTTGCCTTTTCCCGTAAAAACTCTTATGTATCCATTAGCCATTGAGCAGCCTACTACTGTGGACGTGGAGAGGTACAATAGGTTGTGGGCTGAAAGGGAGTAGCTTCTCAAAGAAAACAAAGAGTTGAAGTGTGAAGTCTACCAACTCAAGCATGCTAAGGGTGAATTAGCACATGTAGCTAGAGTGAAGACAAACTTGCTGACCAAGAGAGAGCAAGAGCTATAAGAAGAAGTTGAGAGTAGAGAATGAATTTCTAAAGATCTGAAAAGTGCCAATAGCCTACTTCAGTAGAAGAAGAAAGAGCTAGACAAGGCCTTTTTGGAAATATCCAGGTTCAACTGTCAATGGAATGCTATTGTGACTGCCAACAAGGAGAGAGAAGATGAGCTCAAAGTCCAGATCAAAAAGTTGAAGCAGAAGCTTAAGGATAAAGAGAGGAAGATCAGAGAGAAATCATTCCATAGGCTTAGAAGTGATCAGTAACTTAGGGAGACATTGTCAGCAATGGAAGAGCTTAAAGTTCAAGAAGATGTGAAGAAGCCCAAAATTGAAGATGCTTTTAGTGAAGATGCTTGGGAGCTACAGGGCCATTACTTGGAAGGAATCATGCATAGATGGGATGTTCTAATTCAAGAACTGATCTAGAAGCCGAAGCATCCTGATACCAAGAAGTTGTTCAAAGAGGTTTAAGCGTGGAACCAAGAGCATGGAGGATGAGTGGATTGTCTTTAGTAGATATTGATGATATACCTTAGTTGCTTTTTCTATTTTGAATCTGATCACTGCCAGGCTTATTGGCTGGGACCAATGGCTGTTGTATTTGATTATGTATCTGCTGTTTGGACTTTTTGTATCAACTCTTTATCGAACCTTCCTTGGTTAATGTATGAGCTACTTTCGCCAGTGTTCTATCCATCTTGTATGCTTTATTTCTATTCAAACTGGAATCCGGGTGTAGACCACCTCGAAAATAATCAAGCATGGCATTTACATTGAATTTTCATAATCATTTACATGGCAGGTGTTCTTAGCTGGTTTTCTTATCTCTACCTGGTTTTCTTCAGCAGTATATCAAACTCTGGTAATCACAAGTACGATACAAGGGTGTCGCTACTCGAAAAAAATGCAACGATGAAGAGGCGAAAGTGGAAAAAACAGAAGGGTTACTATCGAAATTTATTTATCCCAAAAGGGGAAGGGAAAACATCGAGAAAACCCCAAGAAGGAAATGGATAAGGTGTTCTCGCAACCAAAAGAAAGGGTTCGGAAGCCGGTTATGCAAAGGGAAGGTATTAGCACCCCTCACATCCATCGTACTCGATGGGAACCATTCACTTGTCTCATGTGTGAGGATGTTACTAAATGATACTGCCATGAAGAGTGTTCTAAGAGGGATAAAGAAGAGTTAGGGAAAAATATTGAGAGAAAAGAGAAGGTGAAAGGTGGAGGAGACTCGGTAGGATTTTGCGGTCCTATGCCTACGTATTCTCAACAGGTATGAGAAGGTCAGAGTCGACGTAGTTCGGAAGACTACGAGTGAAAAAAGATGGGAGTGTGCTCGCCAAGGGTTGGGACACTTGTGCCTATGTATATTTACTTAAAATAAGTGAAGAATTAGAGCGTCCGTAGTTTGGACTACGGTTTGTTGGTTTTTTTATAGACGATGCCAACATGCGCATTCTAGCAGTTAGGTGTATTGCAGCTTGCTTGTGGAGTCTTAGGCGTTACTTGTTTGCGATAGAACGGACGTAACATGTCCTTTTTGAAAAGAAATAGTTCTTGCCATCAAGGAAAGATGTCACATTTGATTTGTGAAAGTTATTTTTAAGGTTAAAATAAGTCCTCAGATAGTAACCCCTTGCACGTAGTACCCAATTCCTTATCTCAAAAGATTTATTATGAAAATGGTGTGGCGAATATAGTCATGTCTTCGTATTGAAAGACGAGTATCAAGACCACACACTCTAAAGTGAGTATCCTTATAATTGGAGAGGAAGAAGTCTTCACTCAATCCTCTCTCTTTAGTTCAATACAAAGAGAACCTTATTCTTTTATTAAAGATCTTTTGATTTTGAATGGTAAGTGCCTTACAACATCGAACCCTAAAGGTAATGTCAAACACTCGGGATAGGAGAAGGCCTTCGCCTAACCACTCCACAACCATCCAAGTTTATTAAGAAAAGAGAAGTTTGTGGCCATTCTTGTCATTTTTGAGGCCACCAAAATGGAGAGAGGGAGAGAGGCCAGAAAGAGAGTATGGAATGAGGCTCCTTGGTGAGCAAGCTTGCATTTCTCAATATGGTATGAAATTGAAAAAATAAGGTGTTCAAAGTACATAGGATGTTTGGCCATATTTGGAAGTGTTTATTTTTGCAAGAAAGAGTGATGAGATGCGTGTAAAATCAGAGGAAATGTTGCTGCATAAACACAATAAGAAAAAGTGTCAAAACTCTCCATGAATCATGCCTTGGACCAATTTCATACCACTCACTTTTACACTATCACAACTTGATGAGTGAGAAGCCAATGATGGTGAACTTGGTATGGTTGGAAAGAAGTGAGATTATAGAATAACTTTCATGACCAAAGTAACTTTAGATAAGTCTTGAATCAATGAGAAATGAGGGATGAAAGTTGTGTCCTAAACGCTGTCCAAAGTAACTTAGAAAAAAATTCTAAGTTATTGAACCTTTGTCATCTTTGGTACCGTATCTTTGAAGTCACATATCTTGAGGAGTTTTGATCCAATGAGAGAGTTCTTGTAATGGATGGAAATCTTGAGGAATGGTCTTCAACTTGCATGTTGTGAGAAAATTCAATTGAGGTCAAGAACTTAGTGAAAAATGTCTTGGAAGTTTGGTTGATAAATCTATCTAGCCACTTGCCAATCTTGACATCTTTGAAACCCTAATTTGGGAGCTTCATAACTTGAGCCCTACACATCCAATGGATATGATCTAGTACATAAAAGTGAGCTTGGAGCATACTCTACAACTTTCATGTTCAAGGAAAACTCATTTGAACAAAAGGTTCGGGGATAATTCCTCCTACGAACGATAAATTTTGCAAAAGCAGAAAAGACTCCTGAACAAAAGGTTAGGAGATAATTCCTCCTACGAACGATAGCGATGACTCCAGAATAAAAGGCTCGAAGATAAATTCTTTCTACGAAAGGTAGAAAGAACCCCAGAACAAAAGGTTTGGAGAAAATGGTCCTACTATAACAAGTAGAGGATATTCCGTTGGGGAAGAAATGATCGTGAAAATTTCTGCAATAAGCATAAAAGACTCTTGAGCAAAGTCTAGAAGAAAACTCCTCCTTCAAAAGGTAGTGAGGACTCCAGAACAAAATGTTCGGGGACACAGATTTCTTCTATGAAAGGTAGAGAAAGGCACCATAACAAAAGGTTCAGGGAAGCAAATTCCATCTACGAAAGGTAGAGAGGACTCTAGAATGAAAGGTTCGGGGAAGAAAATACCTTCTACGAAATGTAGAGAGGACTCCAGAACGAAAGGTTCGGGGAAAGGTAGGATACTCTGTGGGAAGAAAAACATAATACGTAAAGATGAACTGCTGAGGATGATGTGCAAAGGCACAACCGAGTATGGAAATGGGCAAAATGCACAAGCCAAAAGTCTTACAATGACGACATGAACAAGACTCGCAAAATGTAAGTTGAGAGCAATAACCACCCCTGTATAAGGTATCAAAATATCATTAATCTCACAAGCATAACAATGGAGATGGCATTCTTTGTGTAGTGACCATTCAGTTCTTCGTCGCATAGGTATCAAGCGTCCAAATTGATCAACGATGCCTGATACAAAGTTTTGTCGCCTGTAAAAGACAGTGAGAATGCTTACAAAAGGAAAGCAAAGGGATAATATTTCACGTAAAAGTCAATGAAATACCTTACAAAAGGTAAGGTAACTCCTATGCGGAAAGGCACAGAAGGAGTTACAAAAGTAAACGTCGGAAGAGACAATGTACACTGGAATGCCCTACCCTCTATAGGAACTGGCTAAACAAGCATGCAAATGATGTAAAATGTATGCAAACATGCTGGGGATATGAGAGTCTGGAGTGAATAATAATCTTCGTTCCAAGCGTTGCTGGGCTTGCCGAGAAAAAGAATATGCATGGTGAAAGGTACCTGATCTGCTGTCGCACGCGGATCAGAAACGAGTATTTGAAAAAAAACGTAGTAAAGCGACAATGACTCAGATGTCGATTCCCAAGGATTCTTGTTGATGAAATAACCAATTGAAAATGATTATCGGGGGTTGTTTTGGTTTAGAATTCGACTGAGAAAATAAACAGTAAAATAAGTGATTAAAACAGGTTAATCTACCGGTTCGACTACCAACTTATCATCGGTCATTACAATTCCAATTCCCTAAGCGGTTCCAATCCCCATTCGATTGCAATATTGACAAACAAGCTTCGACAATACTACACGAGCTATATTCCTAATCACCGAATTAAGCAAACGGTTAAAGATGGCGCGAGTTGTCGAAAAAGCTAGGTTAACCGCGATTAAAGTAAGGAATACAGATCAACGGAGTTAAATCCAATCTATTCTATAAGAAAAAAATTAAGAAAACAAAATTTATAAAATGAATTGGAAAGGAATTGAATTAAATCAGAGATTATAATAAAACCTCAAAGAATTACGGAATTCGAATCCGGCAGATTTCCCCTTGGAATTAGTTCGCCATGAAATTCGTACAAAGCAATATAAAATTTGTAAAAGCTAGCTCCTCTAATGTATCATGGCAGAAAACCTTATAAACAAAATAAGGTTTGCATTGCACACTCAACTGGGTCGGAAACATAAACCAGGCCGAATAGGGATGACCCGAAACAACTTAATTATTATAGTCAAAAACTTCAACGATTTATTCGAGACTTATTCCATCCGAATCAGATTCTTTGTGTAACATAAAATTTGTATATCTTTTTCTTAGCTTTCCAACGATTGGTAGAGTGTCTCGATCTGATTCCTGTAGCTCCAGTTATGAATTTTTTATTAAAAGCTGCTAATGCTGAAAATAACAAACGAAAATCAAATAAGGCTGAAAATAAATTGAATTGTAAAAAATTCATAAAATAGAAAATAAACAAGCCAAACTATAGAAATTCTTAAGTCTAAACATAGAGGAATGTGCATCAAAATGCACTGATCAAATTCCCCCACACTTGAACTTTTGCACTCCGAGCAAAATCAAGAATTTAAAACAGAAACTACAAAGTAAGAACCGAACAGAGCATGCAATCTCAAGGGTTCTCTGGATACGAAGTGCAAGCAGACTTCTAATTCTAAGCTTCAAGAATATGAAATTAGTGATTAACTCTTTTGTGACATTCAAAGAATATATGAAAAGCATATTACCAAAAAGTACATCACAAGCATCAAGATCCTCACAAGATAAACTTTTTTCACTCAAGTCTCAAGTGTTTAGGTTACATGTTTACACTCAAAGCACAACATGAGAGTTAGAACTACCATAGGCTTGAAAAAAACTCTAACATTCACAATTGATTTACATACACACAAAGATCAAAAGGACTTTTATTAAGGTTGTAACGTGGCCAAGGTAAGGGTATGGTAAATCCTAAGAGGTACTAGGCTAGAATCAAAGAGTTAAAACAAAATTGAAAGAATTGCGGGAGTTGAACTACATGATACATCAATTGCTTTCAAACAACAACCTCACAACTTATTTCTCTTCTCTTTTTCCTTTTATTATTTTTTCTTTTTTTCGGAAGGGATTGATGTATTGACATCCTTCTCTATTTTTCATTTTTTTTCTCTTTTTTTGTTTGCCAACACTATAACAATATTACAATAATAATTTAAAGATAATGCTCAACCCCACACAACTCCATAAAAGACTCTCTTAACCCTTTGAATAGGGTTATTTCATTGTTTTTCACTTTTTCGGCTTGTAATGAGTTTTAGACAAAAAAAGGATAATAGGCTCAAGGGGGCTTGAAAACAAGGGTAATATTATCAAGGTTGGCTTTTTGGCTAACTGGCTAAAAATAAAACAAAACTACACACCTTTATCATTTCAGTGTGCATAAGTAAAATAAAAAGCTTCAACAAGAGTCAATTCAAGTTCTAGAGACTAACAAACATGATTAAAATCACACAAGAAAGAAAGAGATGGATTTTTGATGTATATCCATTATTAGGCTCAAAATCTCACAAGGTTTGGTGATCTACCACTAGTGATGTACAATTTAGAGTTTAGTCATACATACATACATACCAAGAATGCACAAAAAGAACCAATCACATCACACCACAATACTTTCGTCAAAGAACATAGAGAAAACTCACAGTTGTAACAAAATAACCCACGAAAAAGCATGCTTTAGTTTTTTTTGTTTTTTTGAAAAAGAAACCAACAGAAATATAGAAAACAAATAAAACTAAAGAAAACAAAAGGTTCCCTGCCCCACACTTAAACCAGACATTGTCCTCAATGAAAGGGACTTAATTATAAAGTAAGAGTGAGAGAAAGGAAAGGGTGCTCCTTGGTCAGGTTGCAGTATAGTTGGGTGCTTCCAAAGAAAACTCTTCTATGGTAGCATCTTCAAGCACTGGACTTTCATGGAATAGCTTCATCCGCTGTCCATTGACCTTGAAAACCTTGTTAGTACCTGCACTTTTAATTTCTACTGCACCATGGGGGAAAACATTAGTAACAGTAAAATGGCAAATCCATTTGGATCGAAGTTTCCCAACAATAAGCTTAAGGCGGGAGTTAAATAGTAAAACTTGTTGGCCCACAGAGAATTCCTTCCTAGAAATAATTTTATCATGAAAGTGTTTAGTTTTCTATTTATAAACTCTAGAGCTTTCATAAGCTTCTAGCCTAAGCTCTTCAATCTGTTGTAATTGGAGTTTCCTTTCAATACATGCTTGTTGCATCTCCAGATTACAACTCTTTACCGCCCAATAAGCACGGTGTTCTATCTCGACAGGAAGATGACATGCCTTACCAAAACCAAGTCGATAGGGAGACATCCCTATTGGTGTCTTGAAAGCTGTTCTTTGAGCCCAGAGTGCATTTTCTAGACGACGGTTCCAATCTTTCCTGTTTGGTTGCACCATTTTCTCTAGAATCTGTTTGATCTCCCTGTTAGAGATCCCAGCTTGCCCATTAGTTTGTGGATGATATGCAGTAGAGACTCTATGCACAACTCCATACTTCCAAAGCAAAGCTTCCATGGTGCGGTTACAGAAATGAGTGCCTTGGTGACTTATGATAGCTCGTGGTATTCCGAACCTGCAAAAGATATTAGACCTGACAAAATATGCAACTCTAGAATCATTAGTCCTAGTGGGGATAGCTTCCACCTGCTTTGAAACATAATCGACACAAGTAAAATATAGAGAAAACCAAATGATACAGGAAACGGACCCATGAAGTCAATTCCGCATACATCAAACACCTCACAGAAAAGCATAGATTACTGAGGCATCTCACTCTTATGAGTGATGGTTTTACCTGCTATCTGGCACTCTTTACAAGTGTGGTAAGTCTCATAAGCATCCTTAAAAATAGTGGGTCAATAGAAACCTGAGTCAAGGACTTTTCTTGCAGTTCGTTGCAGACCAAAGAGTCCCCCTACTTGAGTGGCATGAGAAAAATTCAAAATGGATTCAATCTCATAGTCGGGGACACACCTCCTAATAACCTGATCACTACCAAACTTCCAAAGATAAGGATCATCCCACACATAGTATTTGGCATCACTCTTGAGTTTGTGAATTTGTGCCTTAGATGCACCTGCAGGAAAAATACCATCAACAAGATAATTAACAATATCAGCAAACCAATGAGTAACTCCTTGCAAAAGTAGCAGCTCATCAGGAAAGTCATCCTGAATGGGAGAAGGGTCCGCATCCCGCTCTATTCTACTTAAGTGGTTAGCTACTAGGTTCTCGGCTCCACTTTTGTCCTTAATCTCTACATTAAACTCTTGGAGCAACAACATCCACCGAATTAATCTTGGTTTTGCTTCCTATTTCTTTAAAAGGTACTTCAAAGCTGCATGGTCAGTAAAAGCAACAACCTTGGAACCTAGCAAATATTGTCTAAACTTGTCAAGAGCAAAAACAATCGCTAAAAGTTCCTTTTCAGTGGTAGTGTAATTAGCTTGTACAGAATCTAAAGTCCTAGAAGCATAGTAAATAACATGGGCTGCCTTGTCCACCCTTTGTGCAAGGGCCGCTCCAACTGTATAATTAGATGCATCACACATAGTCTCAAAAGGAAGGTTTCAATCAAGAGGCTGTATGATGGGGGCGGAGGTCAATGCTTTCTTCAAGAAATCAAACGCCTGCTTGCATTTCTCATCAAAATTGAAGGTCACGCCGTTCTTCAACAAGTTTGAAAGCGAAAGAGCTATCTTGTTGAAGTCCTTTATGAAGCGCCTGTAAAAACCTGCATGACCAAGAAAAGAACGAATCTCGCGAATGCAAGATGGGTAAGGTAATGTAGAAATCACATCAATCTTAGCAGAGTCTACTGAAATTCCTTTTTCAAAAATTATGTGTCCTAAAACAATTCCCTACTCAACCATAAAGTGGCATTTTTCATAATTTAAAACAAGGTCAGTTTTGATGCATCTCTCTAAAACCATATTCAAACTGTTTAAACATGCATCAAAAGAAGAACCATAAGCAGTGAAATCATCCATAAACACTTCCATGCAATTTTCAGTAAAATTAGAGAAAATGCTAATCATGCATCGCTGGAAAGTGGCAGGAGCATTGCAAAGGCCAAAAGGCATCCTCCTGTAAACGAATGTACCAAAAGGGCACGTGAAAGTGATCTTTTCTTGATCTTCAGGTGCAACATGAATCTGAAAGTAACCTGAAAAACCATCAAGAAAACAATAATGTGATTTACCTGCAAGCCGTTTGAGTATTTGATCAATGAACGACAAAGGAAAGTGATCATTTCTAGTCGCCTGGTTCAAGCTCCTATAATCAGTACAAACCCTCAAACTATTCTAAACTCTAGTGGGAACAAGTTCATTCTTTTTATTTTTTATCACAGTGAGTCCAGATTTCTTTGGTACAACCTACACTGGACTTACCCAGTTACTGTCAGAGATAGGATATATGATATTGTTAGAAAGTATTTTGTGGTAGTGTTTTATCGTATCCACAGGGATTGATGAGAATATAGATGCTTGCAGTTTAATGGTTTAATGATTTAAGAAAGGGGGTTTTTAGAATGGTTTCAATTTCGTAACAAAAGTTTGCAAGAAATAAAGCGGAATAAAATTCGGTCTAAGTTTGATAAAAGCATGTCAAGATTAGGGTTCGCTAGTCCGTCCTAAACGTATCTAATCGATCAAATATGTGAACAAAGTTTTAACCAACATAACGACATATCCTCACAAAAACTTTAATCTATAAAACGTTTTCGTGAATTCTATTGTTTCGACCGTTAAATGATTTCTCTAAATAACACTTAAAACAATAGTCATTAAGACCGATACAAAGCGGATATCAACTTTCAAATCTATTTCTAGCATTTGTATAGTTGATAGATGAAGAAATTAGGTCAAGACTTGGAAAGTTCATGTCTAAAGCAATCCAAACCATAAATGTACAAAGAGTAGCAAATAACTTCATCTATATTGATCACAACATTTGTTCACATACAAAAGATCAAGAAGAATACATAAATTCTGAACTAACTACTCCTAACCTTGACAAGAGAGGTATTTAGCCACTCATTTCCATGATAGCTTAAACAACAAGTTTCGGAAGAAGGTTGATCAACATCTGAGTCGAATAGTCGAGATTGGATGGAAATCCACGTTCTTTTGGTAAAATATTGCTAAGAGATGATGAGAAATGAAGGAATGGGTTTAGGTCAGAAAAATCCTCTCAAAAGCAATTACACAAAATTAGATATTTTTACATAAAGTAGCTCATGCTACTTATAAAAGGGTCTACTGAGCTGTCACGTTCGCTAGGCGAACAAATGGTTCGCCTAGCGAATACCAAAAATGCGACCTGAAGTGCATGTGTCCTGTGAACTCTCCCCAGACAAGTTTCCAAATGTTCACTATGCGAACAATCCTTCGCCTAGCGAAGCCTTCGCTGTGAACTTCGCCTAGCGAGTTTGTGGGCATTTCCTTGCTGTTTTAAGTCTGGGGGTGTTTGCTGGCTACTCGCTATCTCTTCGCCTAGCGAGTTCTTCGCTGCCACCTTCACCTAGCGAGTTTATGGCCCTTTCCTTACTGTTTTAGATTCCTAGCCTTCGCTACATAGTTCGCCTAGCGAACTTTGTGAAATTTTATTGGCAGCTTCGCTAAGCTTTCGCCTAGCGAACTTGCTGTTGTTTGCATGTTGTCTTGGTTTCTTTGTGTTGCACCCCAAAATTTGCCCAACATTTCTTTACTTAGCTTATGTTTCATTTCATGCACATTAGCATTATCATTTGCATTTCATTGACATGTGTGCAGGAGATCAAGAGGTATGATTACCAATCAAGGGCTACACAAGAGTTTGAATCTAGCTAAGAAGGTTATTCAAGTGTTCAAGGGTTGACATCCTTGTCAGAGAAGTTAAAAGATCCTCAGAGAGAGTGATTGAAGCCAAGAGGGTTTGTCTCCTAACTTGAGAGTTGTGGGAAGTCATCAGGTGATTCTGAGGCCATGAAGAGGGACTTGAGGTCTTGAGAGAGCTCATGAGAAGTGTTGAAGATATCTTTGAGGCCTAGACAAGTCATTGTACAAGATTAAGGAGGCTCAGCCATGAGTGGTGCAACTAGGGTTTGACTGGGTCAACCCTAAGTCAACTGAGGATTTGAAGAAGGTTGAGACTTAATTCAAGAGCCATGTGACCATGGATGGATAAATTGAGATGTTATAAGGATGATTTCAAGGTTAACTTATCATGATTGAAGAGTTTGAGAAGTTTCAAGCTAGGGTTTCTAAGGCTTGACAGTGTAAAATCCCCTAGTTTGACCCCTATCTTCAAGGAAATGTAGCTAAAGATGTGATTGTCATCTCATCTTGACCCCAACATGATTGTTGTAGAGAATGACCTTAGCTTTAATTTGAGTGCTATAAGTCCTTGATAGGATTTATAGAACTCAAGTTATGGCTTTAACAACTTACATGTCATCTGAGGAATGTGAATTTGGAGCTTGAAAGTTACCCAACTTGCATGAAACGTTTTCCCTAGAAGGATGATTCCTATGAACCTTTGGTCAACATGAATGTTGTTCCTTATTATCTTAGCTTTCTAGAGAGTATTAGAAGTCCTTGATAGGATTTGTAGACCTCAAGTTATGGCTTGGACAAGTCAAGGGTATTTTGGACATTTGGTGATTATAGGTCATTTGTGATCATAGGCCATTTTCACCAACTTAGAGGTCTCAAATGAAATTTTGTTCAACTAGAAAGTTGCTCAAAATGGGGTTTTAACCTTGACCATGCATCAAGGAGGCATTGAAATGGCTCAAGGAGAGACTTGGTTCAAGAAATTTTGAAAAAGGAAGAATTAAAAGGATTTAATGGCCAAAAATTCAAATAATTCATTTTGTGACCAAATGAAACAAAATTATAGGTCAAATTGATTGGAAAAATGATTTTAGAAACAATGGCAAGGTTAGAATTTTGATTTGAGGTCATTTGAATGGCATTCCATTTCATTTCTTCATGATGAAGCAACATAATGAAATGCATACCTTTGGCTTGCAAACAAGGAAAATAGCACACTAAACTCATTCAATATCTCATGAGAACTTGATTACACACATAGCCATGCCAAGAAGGAGTCAGAATAGTGGTTGCCATGGGTGATATTTTGAAGAGATTTTGAAAATCCAAAATCTCATTTGGATGGATCCAGAAGTTTCTAGACGAGTCTAATCATTTCTATATAAGCTAGTGAGTGAGCTCAGCCATTTTTTTGGAAGGAATTGAAGATGGTAAGAGAATGAGCCATTGAAATTTTGAAGGTTCAAGTTGAAATCGGGTTTTCAATTCAAGGGAGAATCAAGCCAAATTAAGGTGTGCAAAGGCTAAGAAAAGAGTGTCGTTAACTCCCAGTTCTACCGCAAACGGTAACGCTTAAGTCTCCAAGGGTCGAGCTGCGTACGCCAAACTGCTGGAACCGTTTGTTAACCCTACTCGGAAAAACAGATGAATCTGAATTCCCGTAAGCCGTATTATCCCGAACTACATAAGCTCTGATCTCTCAAGCCTGTTGAGAGTACGTAGGCACAATACTGACGTATTGGCGAGCCACCTTCCCCCGTAACCCGTAGTTAGCCGAACTACGTTGACTCTGATTTCTCATTCTCTGATGAGAATACGTAGGCATAAAGTGCGACGCTTTGCCGAGTCATTTTTCTTTTCCTTTTTAAGCCAGCCTTGATAGGTAGATAGATAAACAAACCCGTCAGATAAACACTACAAGCATGGATCCCATCGAGTACGATGGACGTGAGGGGTGCTAATACCTTCCCCTTGCGTAACCGACTCCCGAACCCAGACAATGGTTGCGATGACCTTGTCTTATACCCATTTCGTCAGGTTTTTCCGATCGTTTCCTTTCCCGTTCTGAGGGATAAATAACGAAAGGTGGCGACTCTTCTGTTTTGCCGGCACCTTATTTTCGCGGAAGCGACAGCTGGCGACTCTGCTGGGGACGTTGATAGTTTTCTGGGATGCAACGTCCCTTATGCGAGTCAGTTTAGGGATCCAACGTCCCGTGCAAGAGTCGATCCTAGCGCTTGTATGATTACTTGTTGGGTTGTGTTTATTTATCGCATTTTATTTCCCGCACTTTATTTTCAGTATGGTAGGATTATCTGTGTTGTTGTAGGAGGGGCATTCTGAGGAGTGAGAAGCCAGACCCAGGCTTGAGTGTACCTAGCATTAGTTGTGGAAATTAGTGGGCGCGTGCTTGCTTTGCAGGCACTAGTGTCTCATGAAATCCACGCTCAGACGAGGTTCTCCCGGTTGACTTCTTTTCCGACCCTTTGGGCCTGAGGGGTTGTTGGTTTGGAGGATTGTCGACTCTGGGGACCGATCATTTGGGATTCAGCTGAGTGAGGCCGCTTCAGGAGATGGTGATGCCACACCTTCTGGGTATCATATCACCCTTCTTGAATGTCTGTGACGCTGATGATCGCATAGGATGCCGAACTTGTGTCAGTTAAGGTCCATACATGTGAGCAGGGTCAGGTTTGTTGCAGGAAACCTTAACCTTCAGACTACCTGGTTTTCTTGATAGTGAATCAGTTTTGTTGGAATCAGAGGTTCTCATCATCAGACGTGTATTTGTTCTTGACAGAGCAGATTTATGGTCCTGTATCAGAGGTCCTTATTATCAGATATGTGTTTTTTCTTGATAGAGCAGAGTTATAGTCGGACATCCGGGGTTTCTCCTTTTTATCAGATATGTGTTTGTTCTTGACAGAGCAGATTTATGGTCCGATATCAGGGTTTTCTTCTTATCAGAGATAGTGGTTGTTCTTGACAGAGCAGTATTGTGGTTTTGTTGATACAGAATCTTCACCTTCATCTCTTCAACAGCATAGTTGTCTTGATCTCCTGCTGCATGATTGCATTTTACATTGCTTTGCATACTCATTTGCATTTCATTAACGTGTGTCTGTGTTGCCGGTACCGTTTCCCCCGGTTCAGGTTTTCTTGCCTTCTCTTGTGCTATCATGGGTTCTCTGAGGAAGACTGTGGCCTACAAACTCCCCACTCCTGATGTTGTTCAGCTGACTGGTTTGATTGCTTTGGCAGATGATTCTGTGAGAGGTGAATTCAGAAAGTCTTACGGGAAACTGATCAGCTTGGTTCGTAAACCTTCTGTGTTTGAGTTGAATGGGTTGCACGCCTTGCTGCAGTTCTATGATCCTCCTTTGAGATGCTTTACTTTCCAAGACTTTATTCTCGCACCCACACTAGAGGAGTATGCTGATTTGTTAGGTGTGCCTATCAAGAGTCGGATGCCCTTTGTTCATATGGATGCTGAGCCTAATTTGGCTAGTCTAGCCCCTTCACTTCATCTAGATGCCTCTGAGCTGGTCTTGTCTAGTTGGAACAGGGTTCCCGGTTTCTCCCTGCAGTTCTTAGTGGGAAATGCTCAGCAGTGCACCAAAGACGGATGTTGGATCGTGTTCAACGCCATCCTTGCTCTGTGCATATATGGCATCATTATGTTCCCCAATATGCCCGACTTTGTGGACTTCGACGCCTTTCACATCTTTGCATCAGGGAATCCAGTCCCTACCTTGATAGGAGATGTCTATCATTCCGTCCACTATAAAAACGAGAACAGAAGGGGCAAGAATGTCTCATCCTGTGTGCCCCTACTCTATAGATGGCTTGATAGTCACCTACCCAAGAAGGGTCCCTGTGCCTCGTCTGCAACCACAACTGAGTGGTCTGAGCGTTTGATGAGTCTGTCAGCGGAAGACGTTGCCTGGTTTGATAGAGATAGGTTGGGTACCGAGATTATCTTCAGCTGCAGGGGGTTTTCGAATGTGCCTTTGATAGGCAGGAAGGGCTGTATCAACTATAATCCATCTCTGCTGGTCCGACAGTTTGCTTATGCTCTGAGAGCTCCGCTGAAGGATGAAGAGGTGCAGGAATCTCTGTACCTCACTGGACTTCTAGAGGGGGATATGTTATCTAAGCTTCAGCACGCTTGGAATGGTATCTGTAAGCGGGGAAAGCCGTTGCTGGGGAAAAGTAATAGCCAAGCCTACGCTCCGTATGTGACCTAGATTAGAGCCAGGGCAGATATTATAGGGATGCCGTTTCCACCAGCCCAGCCAGGAAGCCCTCCAGTGATTGAAGAGCCTACCACCGTGCCTATTCAGCAGCATAATCAGGTGTTAGCTGAAAGAGATGAGCTGAAGAAGGCGAATGAAGAACTGGAGAAAGAATTGGCTCAGCTCAGAAGCGAGAAAAATGAAGCCGTCCATTCCTTCAAGAGGCAAACGGAGCTGGTGAACCAGTTAGGGACGGATTTGACTAAGCAGATGGCTGAGCGCGAGCGTTTGGGTCGGGATTTCAAAGCTGTTAATGACGTACTGGCCACTAAGAAGCAACACTTGGGTGAAGCGTACTGGAGGATATCCAAGTTTAATCAGCATTGGAAGGCCACCCTAGCCAACGGCAAAGAACGGGAGGATAAACTAAAACAGCAGATCTCCAAGTTGAAAGCCCAGGTGAAGGCTAGCGAGAAGAGGTTTGATGAAGAAACCGCCCGCAGATATGCCACTGAAGGCCTGCTAAACAAGGCTCTTGCTAACCTGAAGGAGCGCAAACTGACGCTTGAATCCAAGAAGCAGAAGCTAGAAGATTGTTTCGGCGAAGGAGCATGGGAGGACTCAATTGAAGGTCTTCAATACACTATTATGCGGAGGGAGTTACTCGTCGAAGGGTTGCTCACTCAGCCTGGTCATCCAGAAACGAGGGATCTATTAGAAGGGTTTCGAGCCCGTGGCCGTACTTGACTATATTTGTAATCCTTTTGTTTTGATCATTGTTGTATGCTGACCATCACCAGGCTTGTTGGTCGAGGTCATGCTATTGATTCTGCTTGTACTCAGTGACGTTGTGTACCGCCTTGATGGGCTTTCTTTGTATACATGAGATGTTATTTCCATGACTGGACTCGGACTTCTTATTATCAGCATTGGCACTCAGGCACTAGGATCGGGGGATACTTCCCTAACGCGCCGACACACGTTTGCATCTGCATGAAGCATCTGCATAACGAGCACTTTGTCGTTTTTTTTCTAACCCTTTTGTGTATACAGGTTGTTTCAGGTTGTTCCAGGATTGATCAAAGACCAATCCACCGTTACCCGACCAGAGAAAATCAAGCCAGAGCAATGGAGCAAGTGCAGAGTGTCGTTCAAGAACTCCGAGAGAGGATGGACCGCTTCATGGAGCTCATGCAAGTGGTTGCCAACGGCCAAGACCAGCTCAGAACATTGGTCCAGCCTCTGATTTCAAGGGTTGATAGCAATGGTGTACTCCATGGCGGGAATGTTCCAACCCCTCTACCTGTTGAAACTCCTCAGAATGGCGTCCCCGTGACTGGGGGGAACGGTAGTGCCAACGGCAATGTGATCGCTAACATGGGGCTCAATGGTAATACGACTGGCGTCGGTAACGGAAATTTTGAAGCTAATGTCAATGTTGGGCTGGGCAACGACAATGCGGGTGATGGAAATCTGTATGGGCCTCAGCCATGGTTAGAAGACCGTCAAGAAGACTTGTTCTCACAGAAAGGTGCTGAAGGAGAGCTGACTGCTGAAGCACGTCTGAGGTTTAAAGCACTCGAGGACAAGATGAGGAATTTCGAAAACCTGAATACTATGGGTGTCGACATGTCCAAATTGGGATTGATTGCTGATTTCAAGGTGCCTCCCAAGTTCAAGGTACCCGACTTTGAGAAGTACAAGGGCACCACTTGCCCTCGCGTCCATCTGAGATCATACTACCGGAAAATGTCTGCTCACTCTGAAGACGAGAAGCTGCTGATGCACTTCTTTCAGGATAGCTTGTCCAGGCCATCCTTGGAATGGTACATGAGTCTGGAGCCTACCAGTGTGCGCACGTGGAAGGAACTTGCTGAAGCATTCGTGCACCATTATCAGTATAACAGTGATTTGGCTCCGAACCGAGTCCAGCTGCAGAATTTATCATAGAGGAACAATGAAGGGTTCAAAGAATACGCCCAGCGGTGGCGTGAATTGGCAGCTAGAGTTTAACCGCCGATGGTTGAACAGGAGCTTGTTGAGATGTTTGTAGCCACCCTCCCAGGGGTTTATTACGAGAAATTGGTCAGCGGTATGTCTGGAAGCTTCTCAGATCTCATCATCACCGGCGAGCACGTTGAAAATGGGATCAAACTGGGGAAAATTCAAGGTGATCTATCCTCATCTGGAGGAGGAAAGAAACCGTATGGTGGCAAAAGGCGGGAAGGAGAGACGAGCGTCGTGTCTAACGCTCGAAGGAAAGGCAAGGGCCAGCACCAGCAGGTGGCTAGCATAACCATCTCCGCAGTCCAACAACCCCAGCCACAGCAGAAGCCGAATCAGCAAGGGTACAGAAAGTATCAGAACAGGGGACCTCTATCAAGTCGTCACCTTGAGACACCGCCCATGTCGTATGCTCAGCTGTTACAAACTCTACTTCAGTTGCAGCTAGTCCAGAAGAGAACCCTGGCTCCCTTGACAGGGGCACCTCTGCCAGGTTATGATGCGAATGCAACATGTGAGTTTCACTCGGGGGCACCGGGCCACGCGATAGAAACTTGCAAAGCCTTCAAGCACAAGGTGCAAGATATGGTGGATGCTAACATCATCAACTTCTCAGATAATGTGCCAAATGTCACGAAGAACCCTATGCCGAATCATAGGGGAGGTGGGGTGAATGCCGTTATTGAAGAAGAGAATTTGGATCTACTGACTGACGTCAGGGATTTGAAGACACCGCTTAGCTTCGTCAAAGCCAAGCTGATGAAGAGAGGTTTCTTCCCAGGCTGTGGAGAACTATGTATGGGTTGTGCGACTCGTCCTGATGGATGTGAACAGTTGATAGAGGGGATCCAGAGTCTGATGACCGAAGGAATCTTGCAGTTTAGTCGAAGGGCCGAATGTGGATCTGGAGAGGTAATGCTGAAGCAAGATGATGAGGTTGCTACCATCACCATCCCTCGCCGGACGATCACCATTTCTGCACCCAGACCGCCCACGATTACCATCACCAAGGCTGGGCCGATACCTTTTGAAAGCACCAATGTTGTCCCGTGGCATTATGGGGCGGACGTCTACTGCAACAGGCAGAAGTTAGAATTGGAACCCTCGGGGAAATCTGTGGATAACCTAGTGGGAATTGGCAGAATCACGCGCAGCGGAAGAGTATTTGCCCCACCCGAGATTGTGGCGGACAAAACGGACAAAGCTGAAATAACCGACAAGGGAAAGAGTAAAGTCGTTGAGGAAACCCCTCGGGGGGTAGAGAAGGACTTACTTGTTAAGGACACTGAAGAGTTCATGAGGTTGATTAAGAAGAGTGATTACAGGATCGTGGATCATCTCCATCAAACACCCTCGAAAATTTCCATCCTGAATTTGTTGCTGTGTTCGGAGTCACATCGCAACGCGCTGTTAAAGGTTTTGAATGCCACGTATGTACCGCAGGAAATATCGGTCAACCAGTTGGAAGGGGTTGTAGCCCACGTAAATGCTGGGAACGGGTTAGGGTTCACTGACCTGGAGCTGACGCCGAAGGGAAGAAACCACAACAGCGCCCTGCACATCTCGATAGAGTGTAGGGGAACGATTATGTCTCATGTGCTGGTGGACACGGGGTCGTCACTCAATGTTCTTCCGAAGAAAGCATTGATGAAGTTAGATACTCGAGGATTGATTTGCACACCCAGTGATCTGGTGGTGAAGGCTTTCGACGGAACCAAGCGTCATGTTTTCGGAGAAGTGACTTTGCCAATCCAAGTGGGACCGGAAACTTTCGACGCGGTCTTTTACATCATGGACATCATGCCTGCCTACAGCTGTCTCCTAGGCCAGCCATGGATCCATTCTGCTGGCGTCGTGACCTCCACGTTGCACCAGAAACTCAAGTACGCTGTCGGAGGCAGCATCGTGACTGTCTGTGGCGAGGAAGACATAATGGTGAGCCATTTGTCGTCCTTCAAATATGTTGAGATGGATGGGGAAATCCACGAAACCCTATGTCAGGTGTTCGAAGCTGTTAAAGTCAAGAACGTAGCTCCTGTAATCACTGAGAAACCAGAGATGACTCTCTCTTCCTTTAAGGAAGCCCAGGCCGTTGTTCAGGCCGGATCTACCCCAGGGTGGGGGCGAATTCTAGAAATACCTAACAAGCAGGGCAAGTTCGGGTTGGGATACTCTCCTATGGCTGAAGCCTCTTCTTCTCACAGTGCGTCGCGAGGTAAAGGGCCGATCCAGTTTACAAGCGGCGGAGTAATATTCGAAAGTGTCAACGCGGTGTCTGAAGACGGCGAAGACAGCGACTGCGATCTAAACTCTTGGATCCAGCCAAGCAAACCAGGCGAGAGCCTCAACAACTGGTCCATCAGGGATACCATCCAAGTGACAGGCAAAGAGTAATGATTTACTTTCTCCAATCATTGTACAACCCTATGTCCTACCCGGGGCATAGTGGTTTTATTGTCAGTGCCTTGTTTGATTATGTACATGCATTTTACCAATAAATCAAAAGGCGTTTTTCTTCGTATTCAAATGTTGTGATCTCTGTTATTCCTGTTTTATATTTGTTTTGAAAAACAACAAAATGGCAATGGGGTTTGTGCTAACCTGCATATCCTTGTTTTAAGTTTACCCCTTGTTATTGCAGGATCCACATAGCAGATGACATCGACTCTGGACCTTCTACGACTCACTTCGACTTCGATTGCCCGATCTATTAAGCCGAAGAAGAGATTGATGAAGACGAAGACCTTCCCGAAGAGTTGGCCCGCTTGTTGAAACAAGAAGAGAAAGTCATTCTGCCCCACGAAGAAGAGATCGAGATTGTGAATCTGGGTTCTGAAGAACTGGTCAGGAATGTCAGGATAGGAGCTGCATTGCAGAGTGATGTCAAGCAGAGATTGGTCGAGATGCTAAGAGAGTATAGTGACGTCTTTGCTTGGTCATACGAAGATATGCCCGGACTTGATACTGACATTGTGGTCCACCACTTGCCGCTGCGAGAAGATTGTCCTCCCATCAAGCAGAAGCTTAGGAGGACACGACCAGATATGGCCGTTAAGATCAAAGAAGAAGTGCAAAAGCAGCTTGATGTTGGCTTCTTAGCGGTCACTACTTACCCTCCATGGGTCGCCAACATCGTGCCTGTACCGAAGAAGGACGGTAAGGTGTGAATGTGCGTCGATTATCGGGATTTGAGTAGGGCGAACCCTAAAGATGATTTCCCGCTCCCTCATATTGATGTGTTGGTCGATAATACAGCTCAGTTCTCCGTGTTTTCCTTCATGGATGGCTTCTCCGGCTACAGTCAGATCAAGATGGCGCTGGAGGACATGGAGAAAACTAAGTTTATCACACCTTGGGGAACGTTTTGCTACAAGGTAATGCCTTTCGGTCTGAAGAACGCAGGGGCCACTTACCAACGAGCAATGGTCACTTTGTTTCATGATATGATTCATCATGAGATTGAAGTCTATGTTGATGACATGATTGCGAAGTCCCAAACGGAGGAAGGACATCTGGTCAATCTGCTGAAGCTTTTTGAGAGGCTTAGGAAGTTCAGGTTGAGGCTGAATCCTAACAAGTGTACTTTCGTAGTACGGTCGGGAAAGCTACTGGGGTTTATCGTGAGTGAAAGAGGCATCGAGGTTGATCCTGCGAAGATAAAAGCAATACAAGAAATGACAGCGCCAAGAACCAAAAAAGAAGTTCGTGGTTTCCTGGGCAGAATAAACTACATTGCAAGGTTTATTTCTCAGCTCACGGCCACGTGTGATCCGATGTTCAAACTGTTAAAGAAAAATCAGGCGATTATCTGGAACGAGGATTTCCAGAAGGCATTTGATAAGATATAACAGTATCTACAGGAACCTCCGATCTTGATTCCCCCAGTGGCCGGAAGACCTTTAATCATGTACTTGGCAGTTCTTGAGAATAGTATGGGGTGTGTTCTCGGTCAGCACGACGAGACGGGCAAAAAGGAGCATGCCATTTACTACTTGAGTAAAAAATTCACAGATTGTGAATCTCGTTACTCAATGCTGGAGAAAACGTGTTGTGCACTAGCCTGGGCTGCCAAACGTTTACGACAGTACATGCTCAATCACACAACCATGCTAATTTCGAAGATGGATCCGATCAAGTACGTCTTTGAGAAGCAAGCGCTTTCGGGCAGGATTGCTAGATGGCAAATGGTGTTGACGGAATATGACATTCAGTACGTTTCCCAGAAGGCTATCAAGGGAAGCGTTTTGTCTGAATACCTTTCCGAACAGCCGATCGAAGATTACCAGCCAATGAAATTTGAATTCCCTGATGAGGACATCATGTTTCTCAAAGCAAAAGATTGCGATGAACCGTTGCCCGACGAGGGGCCAGATAGGAAATCCCAATGGAAATTGATATTTGACGGGGCGGTTAATTCTTACGGAAGTGGCATTGGAGCGATCATCACAACTCCCCACGGATCCCATATCCCGTTCACTGCGAGACTGACGTTTCCGGTCACCAATAACAAAGCGGAGTACGAAGCATGCATCATGGGTCTAGAAGAAGCAATCGATTTGAGAATCAAGAACCTAGATGTATATGGTGACTCGACACTTGTGATTAACCAGATTAAAGGGGAGTGGGAGACTCGTCAATCGAATTTGGTGTCGTACATGAACTATGCCAGAAGGCTACTTCCGTTCTTTGATCGAGTGGAACTCCATCTTGTGCCCAGGGCCGAAAACCAGATGGCTGATACCTTAGACACGTTGGCTTCGATGTATAAATTCAATTTTTGGAATGAAGCTCCAAGAATTGTCCTTTCTCGTCTAGATAGACATGCATTCGTCTTTGCGATCGAGGAAGCCTCCGACGGCAAGCCATGGTTCCATGATATCCAGACCTTCCTTAGGACTAAGGAGTATCCTGCGGGAGCGTCAACCCAGGATAAGAAGACTCTGAGGAGGCTGTCTGGAAATTTTTATCTCAATCCTAATGGAGTTTTGTATAAAAGAAACCACGATCTCGTGCTACTCAGATGTGTAGATGAGAAGGAAGCGAGTATGCTCTTGGAAGAAGTCCATGAAGGCACATTTGGTACGCACGCCGGCGGGCATGCTATGACAAGAAAGATCCTGAGAGCAGGATACTACTGGCTGACGATGGAATCGGATTGCTTTAAATTCACGAAGAGATGTCATAAATGCCAGATTTATGCTGATAAGATTCATGTGCCTCCGTGCCCGTTGAATGTCATGTCCTCCCCGTATCCGTTCTCCATGTGGGGCATCGACATGATAGGAAAGATCGAGCCCACTGCATCTAACGGTCATCACTTCATTTTAGTAGCCATCGACTACTTCACCAAGTGGGTGGAGGCAGCCTAGTATGCTAATGTGACCAAGCAGGTGGTGGCTAAATTCATAAAGAGGGACATCATCTGTCGTTACGGAATTCCCGAGCGGATCATTACTGATAATGGTTTGAATCTGAATAACAAGATGATGAAGGAGCTGTGCCAGAGTTTCAAGATTGAACACCACAACTCATCTCCTTACCGGCCGAAGATGAATGGCGCCGTTGAAGCGGCCAATAAGAATATCAAGAAGATTGTACAGAAGATGGTTGTGACCTATAAGGATTGGCACGAGATGTTGCCATTTGCACTGCACGGTTATCGTACAACGGTACGTACGTCAACCAGGGCAACTCCTTTCTCACTGGTGTACGGTATGGAAGTTGTCCTACCGTTGGAAGTTGAGATTCCTTCTTTACGAGTTTTGGTTGATGTGAAACTCGATGAGGCAGAATGGATTAAGAACCGACTAAACCAACTTAGCCTGATGGACGAGAAGAGATTAGCATCGATTGCATATGGTCGTCTATACCAAAGCCGAATGAAGAAAGCTTATGATAAGAAGGTGCGTCCTAGAAGCTTTCAGATGGGTGATCTCGTCTTGAAGAAGATTCTTCCTCCACACTCCGATCACCGGGGCAAGTGGACTCCTAACTACGAAGGTCCGTACGTCATCAGCAAGGTCTTCTCGGGAGGAGCCTTGTTGTTGTCCATGATGGATGGCGAAGATTTTACATCTCCGGTGAACGCGGACGCAGTTAAAAAATACTTTGCTTAAAAAATGACCCGCTGGAAAGAAAAAGAATATCCAGGCAAAAATGGGGCATCCCGGCGAACCATAAAAAAGAAAAAAGGTTCGGGCAAAAATTAGGGATATAAAGAAAAGAATGTACACCCGCAAATTCGAAAACCTGGAAGGGCGACTTTGGCAAAAAAGGGTATCCCGGTGAATCGAAAACCCGGAAGGGCGATTCAGGCAAAAGTTAGGGATTTGAAAAAGCAAATGACTGCGTTCCGCATATGGACTTTCATTGTTTAGTGGTTTGGAAGACCTGAGGGCCGTTTATCTGAATCAATCTCTTCCGAAGCTGAAGCGTCGGAGAAATATCGAAGTCGAGTGGGTCATAGAGGGATCAACTCATGGTGTTCGTCTACGCCTCATTGCCGACATTTGTGTATATACTGGTGTATATTTATGTTTTTATTTTTGCGCAGCTTCCTCATTCCAGGAGCTTGCATCTGTTGTAAAAACATTTTCACCCATTCAGGGGTTCGTTATCAATAAAATGTATACTATTCAGCAATTTTGTTTGCTTGTTTAGCATTTATCTGTTTTGTTTGCGAAAAAGAACGTCGATGTTTTTGATAAAATGCGCATACATAAACTTACTGGCCTAGGCCACTGATTGTCGAAACAATGAGTTACTTGAACATTGTCACAAGATGATAACCTTGATAGGTCCCTTTGAGAAGGGTATCTTGTCTGTTTGTTTGTGTTGTTGCAGGTATAGCATGTTCCAGGCAGTACGCCGTATGTGTTCCCAAGCAGAGAAGATTCTCTCTCCAACCAGATGTATCCTGAAGGATCGTCACTTCCCCAGCTGAGTCATATACTGAAGCATGCGGCTTTCAAAAGTTCAGACTTAAGTCTTCAGCGGAATTGAAACTTCCCACAGAGTTGTACTTTCCCCGGCAAGTAGGATTTATTCCAGCGTCTGATTCCTTCTTCCCCAACCGAGATGGTAGTTCCCCAAGGGAGTCGAGTCCTCGGAAGCCGTTTGGTCCATGATTGGTTTTCCCCAGTAGAGTGTTGAATGGCTGATGCTGTATTTCCCCACCGAAGTCGTTATCTCCAGGAAAGTTTTGCTGCGAATGTCGTGCAGTTTATTTCTGTAATTGACATTGTTTTCCTCAGCAGTTGTGGTTCGTACACCTAGATGAGCAGGTCTAGGTTCTTGTAGAACTTTGTTCCCCTACAGCAGTCGACTGAAGATCATTTCCCCAGGCGGAGTCCAATTAAGATTGGTGTGACTTCTTCTCCTCGGCAGGATGATTCCTTCCTCCACCAGAGTGGTTCTTTCTCCTTGACAGGAGGCTTCTCCCCTCAGCATTTATTTTGCTGAAGGGGTCATAGCATTTTGCATGATTGCATAGCATTTACCCTAAAAACGCGTAGCATTTCCACCATGTGGAGCATTGCACCATTGTCAAAGCATATGCATATGAAACATGATCTAGGTCGTTTCCATTCTTTGCAGGTGTTCCTCCACAGAATGGTTTGCTCAAGATGATTCTTGAAGTCTCCAGCAAAGTTGATTGCTTAAGATGATTCTTGAATTCCCCAGTGAAGTCACCAGAGAGGGTTTCTCAAGTTGATGCTTAGAGTCCCCGGCAGAGTGTTTGCTCAGGATGATTCCTGAAATCTCCAGCAGAGTTATTGGTTCAGGATGATTCTTGAAGTCTCCGGCGGAGTTATTTATCCAAGATGATTCTTGATTCCCTCAGTAGAGTTTATTTGTCCAGAATGATATCTGAACCCCCCGAAGCAGAGTTACTTGATAGTTCTCCAGAATCCCCAGCGGAAATGTGTCATCCCCAGCAGGTTTTGAATAAAGGAGTTGAAATTTCCTTGAAGACTTGATGATTGAAGTCCAACTGTATTAACGAAGCAGTTCTCTCAGCTGACGCGGAGTGCCTGATGGTAGAAGTTTGTATATCCCTATTTGGCTCATGAGTGACCGAGGATTCTGTTTCCGACTTACTAACGAAGTCCGGCTAACGCCCGAAAATTTCTTTGAATGCCCGATGGCATGATTAACTTGATTGTTAAAAAGTTCCTAATGACCTGATGGGTCCCGAGGAATTCTTCTGCAGTGGCGCAGAACTCCCGACGGCAAAATCAGCCATTCATTACCAGTTACCGTGTAACCAGCGATCCCTTGATGACTTGAGGAGGAAGAATCTACATCAAAATCAGATGATCATCCTGACTGATATTTGAAATTAGACCTTTCATCGGTTACCGTGTGACCAATTCCCCAGCTAGTTGTCGTGCAGCTATTATTTCAGTTTCCGAAGATTTGTCCCCATCAGAGCACCGTGTACTTGTGCAGTAGGCAAATTTCCGGGTTTGTTGGTATTCAACCGTCTTTCACCTTGATTGTTTGAGAGCCGTTCGCTTCTCACCCAGTCAGGTCTAAGCCGTTTGAATAGGGGCAGCTGTTGCACCCCAAAATTTGCCCAACATTTCTTTACTTAGCTTATGTTTCATTTCATGCACATTAGCATTATCATTTGCATTTCATTGACATGTGTGCAGGAGATCAAGAGGTATGATTACCAATCAAGGGCTATACAAGATTTTGAAGCTAGCTAAGAAGGTTATTCAAGTGTTCAAGGGTTGACATCCTTGTCAGAGAAAATAAAAGATCCTCAGAGAGAGTGATTGAAGCCAAGAGGGTGTGTCTCCTAACTTGAGAGTTGTGGGAAGTCATCAGGTGATTCTGAGGCCATGAAGAGGGACTTGAGGTCTTGAGAGAGCTCATGAGAAGTGTTGAAGATATCTTTGAGGCCTAGACAGGTCATTGTACAAGATTAAGGAGGCTTAGCCATGAGTGGTGCAACTAGGGTTTGATTGGGTCAACGCTAAGTCAACTGAGGATTTGAAGAAGGTTGAGACTTAACTCAAGAGCCATGTGACCATGGATGGATACATTGAGATGTTATAAGAATGATTTCAAGGTTAACTCATCATGATTGAAGAGTTTGAGAAGTTTCAAGCTAGGGTTTCTAAGGCTTGACAGTGTAAAATCCCCTAGTTTGACCTCTATCTTTAAGGAAATGTAGCTCAAGATGTGATTGTCATCTCATCTTGACCCCAACATGATTGTTGTAGAGCATGAACTTAGCTTTAATTTGAGTGCTAGAAGTCCTTGATAGGATTTATGGAACTCAAGTTATGGCTTTAACAAGTTACATGTCATCTAAGGAATGTGAATTTGGAGCTTGAAAGTTACCCAACTTGCATGAAACGTTTGCCGTAGAAGGACGATTCCTATGAACCTTTGGTCAACATGAATGTTGTTCCTTATTCTCTTAGCTTTATAGAGAGTACTAGAAGTCCTTTATAGGATTTGTAGACCTCAAGTTATGGCTTGGACAAGTCAAGGGTATTTTGGACATTTGGTGATTATAGGTCATTTGTGATCATAGGCTATTTTCACCAACTTAGAGGTCTCAAATGAAATTTTGTTCAACTAGAAAGTTGCTCAAAATTGGGTTTTAACCTTGACCATGCATCAAGGAGGCATTGAAATTGCTCAAGGAGATACTTGGTTCAAGAAATTTTGAAAAAGGAAGAATTAAAAGGATTTAATGGCCAAAAATTCAAATAATTCATTTTTGACCAAATGAAACAAAATTATAGGTCAAATTGATTGTAAAAATGATTTTAGAAACAATGGTAAGGTTAGAATTTTTATTTGAGGTCATTTGAATGGCATTCGATTTCATTTCTTCATGATGAAGCAACATAATCAAATGCATACCTTTGGCTTGCAAACAAGGAAAATAGCACACTAAACTCATTCAATATCTCATGAGAACTTGATTACACACATAGCCATGCCAAGAAGGAGTCAGAATAGTGGTTGCCATGGGTGATATTTTG
The DNA here is from genome assembly GCA_963859935.3 of Lathyrus sativus. Taxonomy (NCBI): domain Eukaryota; kingdom Viridiplantae; phylum Streptophyta; class Magnoliopsida; order Fabales; family Fabaceae; genus Lathyrus; species Lathyrus sativus. The sequence goes on from OZ012739.1 coordinate 130,028,353, forward strand.
AAGAGATTTTGAAAATCCAAAATTTCATTTGGATGGATCCAGAAGTTTCTAGATGAGTCTAATCATTTTTATATAAGCTAGTGAGTGGGCTCAGCCATTTTTTTGGAAGGAATTGAAGCTGGTAAGAGAAGGAGCCATTGAAATTTTGAAGGTTCAAGTTGAAATCGGGTTTTCAATTCAAGGGAGAATCAAGCCAAATCAAGGTGTGCAAAGGCTTGGAGAGTGAATTTGGAACGTGTCTGCATCATCTTGGTAGTTGAAGTGAGCAAAAACCACCTCTGTTACCTCTCTGAAACTAGGTTTGTATCTTTCATCCTTATGCATGATTTAGGAGGAGAAACTTAGCAATTCACATGTGGTTAGGATCCTTGCAGCCTGTAGTTGGATTTAGGATCACAAATTGGTGAATTAGAGACAAATTAGGCATGTGACCATTTTCTGTTGAGGATGATATCTCACGATTCTTGAAGGGTTATTCATGATTGGATGGTGGAAATTGATCAGTGAAGAGTGAGGATTAACTTGAGACCTTTAATTTAAAGAATGGTGAAAATCAAGATTGGGAGGAATTATGAAAATGCTATCGGGTTTGGAAATGTAGAAGGAATTAGGAAATTCTGAGGTTGGATTCGTGATCAGCATCAAATTTGGAGTGGGATAGTGATTGGTTTTGTGATTTTGGATGACCTGTGGAGGTTGTCTCACCGGAGAAGACGGTGGCGCCACTGTTCAGGCCACCGTCTGTGTTTTCCCCCCAAACTGAGTTCAAATGGGGACGATGAGCCATGGCCGTTGGATGAGTGTTGGACTTTTGACTCAGGCGATCATTTAAAGGCCACGATTGTGTTTCAACTCTGAAGAGAAGTTCCTAAATGAAACGCGCCATTTCATTAATTGAATTGTTTTGGGCTTAGGACTTAGAGTGATATCCACACCCCCCTTTGGCCCAACTCTTTGAAATAAACTAAACTGGATTGCTACTTACCACGCTTGTTTATCAATTTCTTTTAATTTCTTTTATTTTTCCTTATTTCATGTGACTTAGAGATTAATTCATAAAAAATAGAAGATTAACTTAATTAATTCCAAACTTTTTTCCCCTGATTCATGATTGAATCTAGAATTTTGTAGATAAAAAATATTAATAATTCATGCATTTTTTATTTTTATTTGCATTTTTGAATATTAATTGATATTAAAATAGCCATGATTGATACCTTGTTTTGTTGAATTTGTTTTGAGCATTGGGTGATGATTCTTGCCTTGATTTTTTGTGTGTAGATAGAATAGATATGCATGTTCCCCTTAGATTTTTCTCACATTTCGGTGATGAATGTAGGTGGTAGTTTTAAGTTGAAACTTTAGGTGCTCCATTTTTAGGGTTTATGTTTAGTACCTTGTGATTTAGGTTTTATTTCTAGAACTTGGTGGATGATTCAACCTCTGAATTTTGTATGGTAGATTCATGATTGAATTAGGTTCCCATAGTTATTTTTGTAGGATTTTACAATTGGTTCTAGTATTTTAGTTAGGACTAACTTTAGTACTAAGTTTTAGGTGATCCTAACTTGCTAATTCAACTAGAATGACTTCTTTAGTTCCCTTAGATTAGGGTTTTGCCTCTCTTGCTCTTGGATGCTGTTGAATACAAGCTTGGGCTACCATGGATTGAATGAAGAAGCTTGGATGTGAAGACTTCCCCTCTTTTGGTGTAGTGTTGACTAGGTGTTAAGATTAGGGTTTGCAGGCAGAGCATCTAGATAGATTCTCTTCTTTCATAAACATGGAAGGTGTTGATCACTTCCATTCTTCCCTATGATGTAAGGTCCACTTGTAAAGGCCTCATCCCTCCTTTGGTAGGATGTGTAGCTCTTCATAAGTTGGTAGAACCTTTGAGGTTTCCTTTCTCTGATGATGGAATGCTTAGTGGTGACCTTTGGTCTTCTCTCTGCTATCAGTCATCCAAATCTTGCTCTTGTTAAATGATTATTTCTCCCTTGCTAGAGGATGTAATTCCTTGTTAGAAGCTTTGAAGATGATAGAAGTTGCTACTTCTTTGTGTTTGAAGACTGCCATTGAAGCTGAAGCTTGAAAACCAGGAAGTACAAGTTGACACTTGTGGAGGGAATCCAGTTGAGATCAGAAGAAAGGGCTGAGGCTTGAGGAAAACAAGTTGATACTTGTGTGTTTGATGCATTGAGTACCTGAAGGGCCAAGTTGATGCCTGCTATTGGGATTGAAGCCTGAAGGTGAAGTCTACTTTGGAGCTGAAGCTTGAAGAAGGTGAAAAACAAGCTGATACTTATGTTTGATGTATTAGAAGCTTGAAGAAGCAAGTTGACACTTGCTATTAAAGATGAAAGACTTGAAGAGCAGTTGAGGACTGAGGACTGAACTGCTGTCAAAAGATTGCTTTGCTGTGGAGCTGTAGAAGCTGTTGATCTGCTTTCTTGACTGTCTGTTTGCTTTCTGTGCAACTGTATTGATGTGACTTGTGTGATTTGCTTGATGCATTAGAATAAGTTCATAGTTAGATTGTGTTAAGCTAGGAGCATGATTGCACTAGAGGTTGAGTTGCTCCCTCTGCTTGTATTTTTACTGTATGGCTTTGCTTGCTGGTATTTGGTAGAGCCCAGCTCCCTTGCCTATGTGATCTGGTGTGTTTGCTTGATGGCATTTTATTTCATTTCCTATGTATGATTGCAGTTGTTCATATATGGCTTGAGGTTGAGATGAGCTTGTGGAGGCTGATACCCCACACACATTTCCTCCCTCACTTGCATTGCATGCATTTTACAGTCGTTTACTGTTTACTGTTTAGGCTGATGCTTTATCTGTTTCTGTTTATCATTGACATGATCCCCTAGGAATCTTACTTCCTTTGATAAGGAAGTGATGATTAGAACTTTAGGTTGAAACCTATGCATGATAACTTCTAGGAGTTCCCTGTTTCAAACTTCAACCATAGGATGAATCCTTGGCATGACAACACTAGGACTTGATAGTCTCCCCTTAGTTGTCCCCCTCTCTTCTCATCTCAAAACAAATTAAAATACAGTAATAAAGGTTAACTGACGTCGTGTGTTACGAGCCTTAAGCTATCTGAGAAAGGATTGTTGGAGAGTTTCTTTTCAACAGTCTGGATGTTTAGTATGGTACCCTTTGGGTGACATACGACGCATTCACTCTCAGGTCATAGTGTCTAGTGCGATATTAGTTGCAAACATCCATAAAAAACAGTTCTTCCGTAAAAGACAGAAAACAAACTTCAAACTTTTTGCCCCGTGGGCCCATAATTCAAAGGAAAGCTTTTCTGAAGAAAAGAGTGTCGTTAACTCCCAGTTCTACCGCAAACGGTAACGCTTAAGTCTCCAAGGGTCGAGCTGCGTACGCCAAACTGCTGGAACCGTTTGTTAACCCTACTCGGAAAAACAGATGAATCTGAATTCCCGTAAGCCGTATTATCCCGAACTACGTAAGCTCTGATCTCTCAAGCCTGTTGAGAGTATGTAGGCACAATACTGACGTATTGGCGAGCCACCATCCCCCGTAACCCGTAGTTAGCCGAACTACGTTGACTATGATTTCTCATTCTCTGATGAGAATACGTAGGCATAAAGTGCAACGCTTTGCCGAGTCATTTTTCTTTTCCTTTTTAAGCCAGCCTTGATAGGTAGATAGATAAACAAACCCGTCAGATAAACACTACAAGCGTGGATCCCATCGAGTACGATGGACGTGAGGGGTGCTAATACCTTCCCCTTGCGTAACCGACTCCCGAACCCAGACAATGGTTGCGATGACCTTGTCTTATACCCATTTCGTCGGGTTTTTCCGATCGTTTCCTTTCCCGTTCTGAGGGATAAATAACGAAAGGTGGCGACTCTTCTGTTTTGCCGGCACCTTATTTTCGCGGAAGCGACACTTTGCCATCTTTCTTTGTGTCTTAATTTCCAGTCTTTGATGCCTAATTCCTGCACAATAACACAAATCAAATGTACCAAGACACTTTCATATAATGTTGCAAACCAACAAAAGCAAGAGTGATTTTTAACACTTTCTTGACAAAAAGGAGCGAAAGATGCCCACATTTTATAGCTCAAATAAGCAAAGTTGGGCATCTAACAACTCTCCCCAACTAGATTTTTGCTTGCCCATAAGAAAAATATGCCTCTTGATGAAACAAGAGGATTTTCTCAAGAAAAAGATTTCTCCGAAATCGGATTAAATGGCTCAAACGCAAGGAATGCAACCAGACACAAGTTCCCAATGGTTAGAATAAAAAAACATACAAGAACTAAAGTCTTAAAGCAATGCAAAACATATATCAATCAACAACAATGTTATCCTGAATGAATCACCCTATCTCTCCTCTTCGAATAAGGATTGAAGAAATTACGCGTTTGCAACCGCGTGGACAATTTCACTCTCTAACAAACAATGCCAAAATCAATTCAATTTGTTGCAGTGGAAATAGGATATCAAATTATTAATTAATTTGAATCACAACCACTCTTTGATTTATCCGAAGGAAAAGGTCAAAAGAGGAAAAACCTAATTTTGCATGTAAACACAATGCGGGGAAAGATCTTAGGGTTCAGGGGTTGGTTAAGCTTAAGGAAGGTATTAGCATCCTAAACTTCTGTAGTACTCTACAAGAACCTTTTTTTCATGTTGGCTATTTTTGCTTTATTATTTTCTTAAGGTATATACAAAGGGATTAGAAGTTAAAGAAAAGACATAAGGGGTTAATTCTAAGTTTACTCGGCAAGACATCGTATCTTGTGCCTACATATCCTGACGGGAATGGAATCAGAGTAATTGTAGTTCCCCTCGAAAGGGAGGTTAGAAACTTCTTGACTATGGTCAAGATTTCAAGGGGAATAAAAGTATCTTAAGGACATGCTTACATGGAGTGCGGATACTCCAATCTCTACGTTGAAATTGTTAATTAAATTAGGGTTGAAATTAGGGATTCCACGGCGGGAAACCCTAAAATAGAGTACGTCGGCTCATTGACCTAATGCTAGGGTAAAGGGTAAAAATGTCCGCGGCGGGACGCCTAAAAGTGTCAGGGTTTGAAAATATCAAAGGTTAGGGTTATTGACTCGGCGGTCAAATTGCTAGACCTAATCCTTCGGAATGTGACAGAATTAATGATAAATGTAAAACGTGATGGAAGACGAATAAATATACAGTAATGAAATATAAAATACTGGAAAAATAGTGCAATGATTGCCTCGCAAAATTACAACCGAGAAACAGATACAACTATGGTAAATAAATATTAATCGGAGCTTAAATAGAATCTGAGGAAGAGGATAATAAATGTTAGTGAAAAGAGGTTAGGCGGAAAATCCAAAGCAAATAATAAAGGTAATTAATGCCGCAAAAAAAGAATTACACTCTGGGATTTTTATTGTTTGTTTTATTTATTTTTTTATTTTTATTTTTAAGAAAAAAACTTATTAGATTTTATTTATTATTTACAGGAAAAGTTAATTTAATAAAAAACGTTAGAAAATACTTGATTTAAATTATATAAAAAGAGGTGGTTAACTTTACATAAAATAAAAGGAGTTAATTTTAAATCAATAAGGCAGGGTTACTTTCATTTACAAAAGAGATTAATTCTCCATTAAAAAAAAGGATTGATTTTAATTAAAATATTAATTTTAATATAAAAGAAAAGTGTTAATTTTAATATTTAGAAAAAAAGGAGTTTTATTTTAATATTTAACAAAAAAAGGAAAAAAAAACATGAAAATGATAAAAGGAAAATGAAAATGGGTCTGGCTGGGTAACCACTTCCCAGACCCGACCCGGCTCCAGGATATAAAAGGTCCCCAAAAGGTTTTAGGGTTTGGGAAACCCTCATTTTAGTTGGCTGCGGCGCCGGAGTTTCTCAGAGCTCTCCCTTCTCTTTTCGTATCTCTTTCTCACGGCCAAGTATCTCTCCGTTTCGCGAGTTCTGTTATCTCTCTCTCTCTCTCTCTCTCTCTCGAAAATCTTTCTTCTTCTTTCATTCTAATTTCTTCTTCTTTGGTTTTCCTGGAAAAAAAATGAAGAATTAACACAAATGGTTACAGTATGACGGATCCTTACGATTTGATAGGCCGATGATGATTACTTCTGAGGCTCTGGAGTTTTGGATTGCCTGCCGTTCGTAACGGACATCGCCGGCGGTCTCTCCGTTTGGTGAACTTATGAGGTTTCCGCTGTTCTGGTGGATTCCTCCGTCCATTCGGTTTTGTTGGCGGCTTGATAATGATCTTGTGATGACGATTGTCCAACACCAGAGTGATTTGCGGCCGCTGTTTTTTGTTGTTGATACTTTTCGTGTTACAACCTTTTGCTTGATGATGGCGCCATTGATTATTATTGTTAGGGTTTTGTCATCTGGTGAGCTTGTTCCTTTTATATCTCTCTTTGTTGGGCTGGATATTGCGTTTTAGGTTATGATTCTCATTTATTTCTGATATGGACTTGATTTCTTTTTCGGATGGATTGATTTTCTCTGATATGATTCTGTTCTGGATTTAGTTTACTGATATGATTTTGTCTGATATGGGTGGTTTCCTTTTCAGATGTTAGATTTTCGATTCAGTTTGGATTTTCGAATATTCTGTTTGGCTCAAAATCAGTTTTTTCGGCAAAAATCATTTTTCGGCATGAAACTTCTTTTCCTCTTTGTCTCGGTTGTCCCTAAAAATAGAACGGATATTACCTATCAGTACCGAGGTCGAGAATCGGTTTGGGAGTTGGCTTCGGCATTTGTCGTTGCCCTCCCGACACCCGGTGATGAAACTTTTCTGAGGGTGTCGAACGTATATTCTAACATTTATTCTGCTTCTCTGTTTTGATTTTTCTGTGTGCAGGTACGAAAGGAAAAGTCGAATCCTGGAAGAATTAATCGGACAAGTCGGCGCAAAGAATTATTCGGAAGGACTTTTTAGAATATTTGGGATTTTTAGAATAAACTAAAATTTAATTTAGATTCCCTTTTGTAAATTGTAAATGAAAAATGAATATGAATAAAATATTCACATTATTTCCTTATCCAAAATATTTTCCGATTTATTTTCCGTCCTTTAAATTTACCGCAACTAGATGACCCAAAACTATCCGATTAAATCCATCTTGGTCAAAATTCTTCGAATAAAATTAATCGATTAAAGTTTAAACAATTAACAATAAAACTAAACTTCACCGTGTAAATCCTATACGAATAAATTCCAAAAACTCAAATGAATTAAACTTCGTCATTTCAACCCGTGTTGCTCTACTTAAAACATGATATAACCTTCCGTTCCAATCCAATATTTCTAGATTAAATCGCACCTGATGATAGAATCGATGACAGTCTTGAACGAAGTGAAACAGGAAAGAAGTAGAGAAAACCGATTACAGTGAAAATAGAAATATACTCCGCATTAAAATTCAACTTGCGTCTCTGGTAACTACATCCCATACCATAAACCGACTCGGCCCAGAAACCTCAATCAAACAGAAATCAAAACCCAATCCGAATCGGAATTTCTACTACTTTGGCTTCAAAAATAACTCAAAAATCCTGATGCCAGAACTACCGTGAATTTTTGTTTGTTTTCGAAGAACATAAAGAACTTTGGCACGGAGGCCCTAATTACTCAATAAAATCTTGGCGATGACTCAGCTTCGAAAAAACTTGTCAGCAGACAATGTATAAATGACAATTTCGCCCTTTAACAGCTAGAGTGCACCAGACGTGATTTCTGCAAAACAAACAGACTATGTAACCCGTTAGTGGTTAGCAGATGCAAAAATGAGACGGCATGCGACATGAATCAATTAATCTGAGGGTAAAATTTGGGGTATTACAGTTGCCTCTATTTAAATAGCTTCACTGGGTGATTTAAGCGACGGAGACTCGAGGAATCACGGTGGAGGGATTTAAATACAGATAACCAAAAATTTTGCCTTAGACGTAATGACATGCAATGCCATGGACAAAACAAAACGAAACCATAATGCTGACAATGTCATGACTCTAATATGATGCGTATGCTGAAATGACAAATGCACGAATGCAGACAACACAACGACACAGGTGACAGACGCGACGAGTAACTGTACTGGGGAATATGACGTACTGGTGGAATAGCGTGACAATGGGGAATTTTAGAGTGATGAATCAACCGGTGCAGGCACGACCAGTCGTCACTTTAGGATGAAACGAATACAGGATCCACACGGCTGTAGTATCTGGTAAACGACAAGTGCGGGAATTTTCGGCACATCCCTTTAAACGAAGAGATCGAGCGGGATCTTCAGGAATGGTCGGAAAATAAACAAGGAGAAACAAACATCAGAAACATCCAGAAGAACATCGAATGAATTCTGAAACACACCACAGATATTCGGAAGAACATCGAATAAACTCGGGGACAAGAAACACATTTCAGGGACATTCGGAAGAACATCGAATGAACTTTGAAACACACCAGAGATATTCAGAAAAACATCAAATAAACTCTGGGACAGAGCAACCAATTTCAGGGACATTCGGAAGAACATCGAATGAACTCTAAAACGTACCAGCGATACTCGGAAAACCATCGAATAACTCTGGGATGCATCCAGACACAAAAGAACAACATCTATAGGAGCATGAGATGAAGACAAGTCTCTGAAGGTAAATCCGAAACATTTAGGAAAACCATAAATGTACGAAACAATTTGAAGACATATCTGGAAGAACATCAGATAAGAAACAAAGGAGTTCTGGAAAAACATCAGATAAAGACTCAATTTGGAAAACCATCAGAAAGAGGTATATATCTGGAAAACCATCAGATAAGGAATGTCCTATCTGGAAGAACATCAGATAGACGCGACACAAAGTTATTTGGTAGGTGCCAAGTAAGTTGGACTTTAACCACAAGGTAAGACGTAGATAAAACACGACCTTGGGAGAAATGCAAATGAGGATGAAACACATATGATATGTACATGTATATGAATTATGCTATGAGATATGATCAAGTGCAAATGCAGATGCCAACGACAAGGCTCGACTCTTCTGGTAAGATAACAAGACTGGAAAACTAATCCCTCAACACGGAGATCGCTGCCACTTGCCCGGGGACTAAAGATGCCACTGTTGGGAATACTTCAATTAGACTGCCCCAGATTAACCTGTCCGTAGACCGAATTGGTAAATACTTTAGCTCGTCTGATTTTGAAAATGATTGTTTTACTGTACCCCCGAAAGGCTTGCCCCAGTCTAAGTCTTGAAAAATCTTTTGGATAAGCCCAATATGAGAATGACTTGCCCTGAGCCAATCTTGAACCGATTCTTAGACTGGACGCAAAAGGAACTTGCCCCTGATAGGATCACCTGACCAAGTTTCTCGATGTTTGAAAATTCCTTAGAGGAAAGCCAGTTTGCAAACAAAAATATTCATACAAACATGGTAATGCAAAGTGTATGCAACTCTTGAGATCAAAATTATTTTTATTTTTTTAAAAGGTGAAAAATAAACGAGTCTTTGGTCAGAACACGGCGGTTCTAGAAGCTCAAAGTTTAAAATAAAAGTGTATTGCCACAATAAATGATTCGCAAAGATCTTTAGGAGTCAGGTTACACAACCTTGCTGTAGTATGCTTTCAAAATAACCTTACTTCAATTAGGTCTTTTGAGGGTTGTAACGTGGCCTGGTTCACGGTTTATGAAACAAAGGATAGAGGCTCAAAATTTATTTGTACCCACCCAATCTACGTGATAATCTTCAGTCCTACGCTCAGTTAACTCATGTTATGCATTCAGGTTCCTATAGGTTAGGAATTGCACTGATGGTAGCAAGGATGGTTCAAAAGTCAAGGGACCTACGAAAAGGCAGCCACTCCTTTCCGATAACATTTGGTTATTTGGCATTGAGGATTTTTAGGATAAGGATTTAAAGATCTCCTCTTTTTATTATCCCTAAATTTTGCCTGAACTGTTTCTTTTAAAGTTTACAGTCAGCGGGATGCCCCAATTTTGCCTAAGTCTCCTTCATAGGTTTTGACTTAGCGGGCTTTTTCTTTTGATTTTTTTTTGAAAGAAAGTGACTGTCTAGCTTTAATGATCACAGTGAACCATCGTCGACTTTTGGCTTAGAAAAATATCTTCGACACTTGTTTTGTTGTGTGCGAAGGAAAATTTGTGAATGCAATCTTTATATGAAAGGTGTATTGTCGGAACACACAACCAAGTTAACTGAGAACTACCCATGCCCCAGGTTAAGATTACGGGTTTATTGTAAATAAAGAAACTCCAACTTCTAGGCTCAAAGGGGGTGACAAGGGAATAACTTCCTTATTTCTTCAGTGTTTGGGGATTGAAACAATGCCTTACATCATCAACAAAGTTTGATTGAAAGCATACTGACAGTAGTTATGGGTATAACGTTTTCGTCATCCTCCCTCCAATCTTTGCATATCAAGAATTTGAACAAGAAGTAAATATTTGAAAAATAAAGCAGAAAGATGCAACTAATAGATAAAATAAATTAAATCAAAAGTTGCAATGCCCATTTCATTAATGTAAAAGTACAAACATAGATCGAAAGCAAACAACTAACAAAATAAGGAAAGTACAAACAACGAGAAACAAAACCCTAGTGACTAAATCAGAACCGGCCGAAACTTCACTTTTGATGCTCTGGCAAGGGATTCTTCTAGACATTTGGAGGACTATCCGCAAAATCAAGTATTCCACCTCGAATCAACTCGCGCACTCTAGCTTTCAGTGCAAAACAATGCTCTAAGTTGTGGCCTGGGGCGCCCTCATGAAAATCACAATGGAGATCAACCCTAAATCCAGCTGGAGGAGGATTAGGAGGAGGTGGCAAAGCCTTTGTAGTGATCAGTCCTTGTCGAACTAGGTCAGGATATAGGTCTGTGTAAGTCATGGGAATAGGATCAAATTGATTCCTATTTCGAGACCGGTCTTGTATAATAACTGGACGTTGAGGAGTCTGAGCTGGTTGTGGAGCAACAACAGGTTGAGATCCCTGGCGAGGCTTTCTTGATTCAGACATAACAGCATTGGTCTGCTCCTTTTTCTTCTTCTGGAAATTCCCATAGGATTTCTTTGCACCATTAGAAGATCCGGTAGCTTTGGATACCTTACCATTTTTCAGACCTTCTTCTAACCTTTGGCCGATAGTTACCAGATCTGTAAAGCTTGAAGAGACACTTCCAATCATCTTTTCCCAATAGAAAGGAGACAAAGTATCCATGAACATTCCTGTCAGTTCCTTCTCTGCTATAGGGGGTTCAACTTGAGAAGCTAACTCCCTCCAACGCTGAGCATATTCCTTGAACGACTCTTTTTCCTTCTGTGACATACTCTGAAGGTGACGACGATCGGGAGCCATATCCAAATTGTATTTGTACTGTTTCATAAAAGCATTGGCAAGATCTTGGAAACAAAGGACGCTGTTATGCTCTAAGTTCATATACCATTTTAGAGAAGCACCACTCAAACTATCCTGAAAGCAATGGATGAGCAACTTCTGATTGTTGGTGTAAGCTGCCATCTTTCGGAAGTACATGACTAAATGAGCTCCTGGACATGAGTGACCCTTATATTTCACGAACTCGGGAGTCTTGAATTTGGCGAGCATAACAAGACCAGAAACTAAGCACATATTGTCTGCATCAACGTTGAATAAGTCAGTACCCTCGACTGCTTTGAGTCTCTTGTCTATGATCTGAAATTGTTCACGGGTAATCTCAGGCTCAACAAAATCTTTGTGGTCTTCCTCATGAACACTGGCAGCATTGTGCTCATATAGAGGATTCTCAAAGGGAGTTTGGACGGTCTGGCTAATAGTGTGGACCACAGGTCTGGGCTCGGTAAGGACGGGAGCTTGAAAAATTGGTCCGACAGTCTAACCAATCACAGCAGTAGATGCAAGAGGTGGAGAGTAATTAGGAGGTAAACCAAACTTTGGCCAAGTAGATGGTGGCATCTGAACAGGAGGTGGATCGGCACTTGAAACTTCCTGAATAATAGTCCTCTGAGGTGATTCTCCTCTGGAAATCAGTACTTGAAGCATTTCGGTAGCTTGGTCATGCCTGATTTCAACTCATCGATCTCCAATCGTTTTTCTGCATTATATGCCTCTTGTTCTGACATCTTGCATCTATAGTTAGCTCTAGTCTGATATCTGTGTCGAGGAATCAGCTTGACGACTCAAAGAGACACTGGAAGACGAGAGAACCAAGAATGAGAAACCGGGGGAAGAGATGCAATGCAAAAATGTGATGCTAATGCCATGCAATGGTTTCAAGAATTTCAACGGTCGATTGCAAACCTTTTTAGGAAAGCTGGAAAAGTTTTTTAGACTTTAAAATGTAAGACCTCTTAAATTTGCAAAGGACTGTTGAATTCCTTGAAACTAGGAATGATATGGTGCTTTATGGATGCAATGCACACATACACATAAGAAAACAAAATTCTAGGTTAGAGGAACAATGAATGGAGTTAAGGTTTACCCTTCCCAAGAGGTATGTACTATAGGTTAAGTGTACCTGCAGAACAAGGGTTTTAAAGAAGTTCCCAAAGTCATCAGTCCATCCTTCGGATATTATCAACCTTCCGACTGACTCGGATGCTGATAATATTCTCAAGAGAACTTCTTTTGAGTGTAGTATCGCGTAGCAACCAATGTAGGACTATTCCCACACAGTTCCCGCACTACGTCCTAAATAAGGCCAAGGTGGTGTTAAGGTACTACGGTCCTCAATATCATAGACACCAATCGAAAATAGTAAAAATTTTCACAACTACACTCGTTCAACCGAACCATTTTCGAAAAGGTCTCAACTGAGCAGTGATTCTCAAGTCAGCTTGGTCGGGACTCACCCTCTATAAGCCTCGTCGAATATATCACCATCCTATAATAATGTGACTCAAGTCCGGGTGTAGGACTTATCTCACAACACATGGAACCAAACCCCAATCAAGGTACAATACCTATACATCCAAATAAACAATAAAGCAAAGTAATTAAACATGAACAAATTATGGGTAACCCTCAAAACTTAGAAATATTCCCCAGTGAAGTCGCAATTTTCTGTTGTGGTAGAAATAGGATATCAAATTATTAATTAATTTGAATCACAACATAGTTCACAACCACTCTTTGATTTATCCGAAGGAAAAGGTCAAAAGAGGAAAACCCTAATTTTGCATGTAAACATAATACGGGGAAAGATCTTAGGGTTCGAGGGTTGGTTAAGCTTAGGGAAGGTATTAGCATCTTAAACTTCTGTAGTACTCTACAAAAACCTTTTGTTCAAGTTGGCTATTTTTGCTTTATTATTTTCTTAAGGTATATACAAAGGGATTAGAAGTTAAAGAAAAGACCTAAGGGGTTAATTCTAAGTTTACTCGGTAAGACATCGCATCTTGTGCATACATATCCTGACGGGAATGGAATCAGAGTAATTGTAGTTCCCCTCGAAAGGGAGGTTAGAAACTTCTTGACTATGGTCAAGATTTCAAGGGGAATAAACGTATCTTAAGGACATGCTTACGTGGAGTGCGGATACTCCAATCTCTACATTGAAATTGTTAATTAAATTAGGGTTGAAATTAGGGATTCCACGGCGGGAAACCTTAAAATTGAGTACGACGACTCATTGACCTAATGCTAGGGTAAAGGGTAAAAATGTCTGCGGCGGGACGCCTAAAAGTGTCAGGTTTGAAAACGTCAAAGGTAAGGGTTATTGACTCGGCGGTCAAATTGCTAGACCTAATCCTTCAGAATGTGACATAATTAATGATAAATGTAAAATGTGATGGAAGACGAACAAATATACAGTAATAAAATATAAAATATTAGAAAAATAGTGCGATGATTGCCTCGCAAAATTACAACCGAGAAACAGATACAACTATGGAAAATAAATATTAATCGGAGCTTAAATAGAATCCGAGGAAGAGGATAACAAATGTTAGTGAAAAGAGGTTAGACGGAAAATCCAAAGCAAATAATAAAGGTAATTAATGCTGCAAAAAAAGAATTACACTTTGGGATTTTTATTGTTTGTTTTATTTATTTTTTATTTTTATTTTTAAGAAAAAAACTTATTAGATTTTATTTATTATTTACGAGAAAAGTTAATTTAATAAATTTTTTTAGAAAATACTTGATTTAAATTATATAAAAAGAGGTGGTTAACTTTACATAAAATAAAAGGAGTTAATTTTAAATCAATAAGACAGGGGTTACTTTCATTTACAAAAGAGATTAATTCTCCATTAAAAAAAATGATTAATTTTAATTAAAAGATTAATTTTAATATAAAAGAAAAGTGTTAATTTTAATATTTAGAAAAAAAGGAGTTTTATTTTAATATTTAACAAAAAAAAGGAAAAAAACATGAAAATGATAAAAGGAAAATGAAAATGGGTCGGGCTGGGTAACCACTTCCCAGACCCGACCCGGCTCCAGGATATAAAAGGTCCCCAAAAATTTTTGGGTTTGGGAAACCCTCATTTTAGTTGGCTGCGGCGCCGAAGTTTCTCAGAGCTCTCCCTTCTCTTTTCGTATCTCTTTCTCACGGCCATATATCTCTCCATTTCGCGAGTTCTGTTATCTCTTTCTCTCTCTCTCTCTCGCGGAAATCTTTCTTCTTCTTTCATTCTAATCTTCTTCTTTGGTTTTCCTAAAAAAAAATGAAGAATTAACACAAATGGTTACGGTATGACGGATCCTTACGATTTGATAGGCCGATGATGATTATTTCTGAGGCTCTGGAGTTTTGGATTGCCTGCCGTTCATAACGGACGGTGCCGGCAGTTTCTCCATTTGGTGAACTTATGAGGTTTCCGCCGTTCTGGTGGATTCCTCCGTCCGATCGGTTTTGTTGGCGGCTTGATGATGATCTTGTAATGACGATTGTCCAACACTAGAGTGATTTGTGGGCGCTATTTTTTGTTGTTGATACTTTTCGTGTTATAGCATTTTGCTTGATGACGGCGCCGTTGATTATTGTTGTTAGGGTTTTGTCATCTAGTGAGCTTGTTCCTTTTATATCTCTCTTTGTTGGGATGGATATTGCGTTTTAGGTTATGATTCTCATTTATTTCTGATATGGACTTGATTTCTTTTTCGGATGGATTGATTTTCTCTGATATGATTCTGTCCTGGATTTAGTTTACTGATATGATTTTGTTTGATATGGGTGGTTTCCCTTTCAGATGTTGGATTTTTGATTCAGTTTGGATTTTCGGATATTCTGTTTGGCTCAAAATCCGTTTTTTCGTCAAAAATCATTTTTCGACATGAAACTTATTTTCCTCTTTCTCTCGGCTGTCCCTAAAAATAGAACGGATATTACCTATCGGTACCGAGGTCGGGAATCGGTTTGGGAGTTGGCTTCGACATTTGTCTTTGCCCTCCCGACACCCGGTGATGAAACTTTTCTGAGGGTGTCGAACGTAAATTCTAACATTTACTCTGCTTCTCTGTTTTGATTTTTCTGTGTGCAGGTACGAAAGGAAAAGTCGAATCCTGGAAGAATTAATCGGACAAGTTGGCGCGAAGAAATATTCGGAAGGACTTTTTAGAATATTTGGGATTTTTAGAATAAACTAAAATTTAATTTAGATTCCCTTTTGTAAATTGTAAATGAAAAATAAATATGAATAAAATATTCACATTATTTTCTTATCCAAAATATTTTCCGATTTCTTTTCCGTCCTTTAAATTTACCGCAACTGGATGACCTAAAACTATTCGATTAAATCCATCTTGGTCAAAATTCTTTGAATAAAATTAATCGATTAAAGTTTAAACGATTAACAATAAAACTAAACTTCACCATGTAAATCCCATACGAATAAATTCCAAAAAATCAAATGAATTAAACTTCGTCATTTCAACCCGTGTTTCTCTACTTAAAACATGATATAACCTTCAGTTCCAATCCAATATTTCTAGATTAAATCGCACCTGATGATAGAATCGATGATAGTCTTGAACGAAGTGAAACAGGAAAGAAGCAGAGAAAACCGATTACAGTGGAAAACAGAAATATACTCCGTATTAAAATTCAACTTGCTTATCATGTAACTACATCCCATACCATAAACCGACTCGGCCCAGAAACCTCAATCAAACAGAAATCAATACCCGATCTGAATCAGAATTTCTACTGCCTTGGATTCAAAAATAACTAAAAAATCCTGATGCCAGAACTACCGTGAATTTTTGTTTGTCTTCGAAGAACATAAAGAACTCTGACACGGAGGCCCTAATTACTCAATAAAATCCTGGAGATGACTCAGCTTTGAAAAAACTTGTCAGCAGACAATGTATAAATGACAATTTCACCCTTTAACAGCTAAAGTGCACCAGACGTGATTCCTACAAAACAAACAGACTACGTAACCCGTTAGTAGTTAGCAGATGCAAAAATGAGACGTCATGCGACATGAATCGATTAATCTGAGGGTAAAATTTTGGGTATTACATAATTCATACAATATCTAACAATTATAAATGAAAATATGGAAGCAAGAAGATCACTAAGGTTTTTTCCGGTTGTAGCTTGGTCGGGTTTACAAACAAGGGACATATCTAAGGCCATTGAAATGAAATTGTCGATGCAAAAGAGACATTCACAATACATGTTATTCACACATCCCAACTTCATTCCACTTGTTCTCATTTGAAACCTTCCCAACTCTTATTTCACAACTTATTTTTGTTTTTCACTATTTTTCTTCCAAGCAAGCATTCTTTTTCTCCTTTTTTTTACATTCATATTCACATAACAAATATTCTTTTTTCAATGCTTGCTTGGTTTTTCAAGAGTTGTGGCAACCTACCAATTTTCATTTTCGTTCTCCCCAACTTATCTTTTACTCAACCCTCAAGTGAATGCTCTTAACTTTTTAAGGCAAAAAGAATAATTAACATAAAATTCAGGGGTTCAAGAAAATTTTTTTTGGAATCTCGCACAATTTCGAGCCGAGATTCATACTGTTTAGGCTCAAGGGGTTTACGAATACTCTCTACTCACAGGTAAGTTGCATTTGGAACTGGTTGTGCTCGATAAGAAACAAGCGCCTTGATCATTTCTAATTGCTTCCACAAATTCACAATAATAAAAGACAAAGCATGAATTAAATGAATCAACACAGTTTATTAGAATCCAGCATTTAGTGTACAATGGAGGTTTCCTCACAATTTGTGGTTCTAAGTCCTAGGTGAACCATTCATTCAACAATGTTGCCAAAAGAACAATATTCAATTACAACAAGATTAAAGTTCTAATGCATTCTAAAATTCTAACCAAAGGTAACAATGTACCTTACCTTTATTCGCTTGTTTATTAATATCATTGCCATCTAAACTCGGATGCACCTTCATTGGATACTTCTTTCCAGAGAGCAACCAATCTAGAAGTTTAGAAAGATCAACAACCAGAAAATATTAACAATCACTTAAAAAAAAAACTATTTTAAACATAAAAACTTAACATTACTTCAACAAAATAAAATGTGCTTGGGGGAAAACACCCCAAAATAGTACACAACCCAAATATTTGAAGTAACAAAAGAAAATATCCGAAATAACAAAACAATAAAATCAAAAGATCATAAAATCAGTCCTCTTAGGACTCGGTCTCTTTCACGCTCTCGGAACCAGAATCAGAACCATCATCAACATCATCCTCATCATCATCAGCGTCCACCTTAGCGCCACCATCTCTAGGACCAGAGGCACCCGCCCCCTCTCCAAAAACAAGCCTGGCCTCAGGTCAGCTCGCGTGCTGCATGAACTACTCACGCGTCATCATACTGCGCTCCACAAAAGGGTCACAACATTGCAGTTGGAGTACCTGCATAGAATCATGAATATCAATCATGGCACGCTGAGTCGCCGCCATCTAATCCCAGTTGTAGTTACAAACAGCCTACTGAAATGGATCAAAACCCTGTGAAAAAGTTACACCAGGACCATCAGTAGTCCCGGTATCTGCAGTAGCTGTACTTGTTCTGAAGTTCTTAGGTCGGCAATACTTGTCCACATATCGGTCATCGATCGCGGCCGGAATAGTCACCTATCTACGGGAAGGTAATCGTACCCTCACCTGAACACATAGGGCCATAATGAGATAGGGGAAAGCAAGGGGGCAATTAACTTGCGCCCCTACTTTCATGCCACTCTCCACTATGGACTTCAGCTCATCAGCAATGATCCTAGCCACGTCGGTCTACACATTGGTTAGAATGGAGTGGACCAAGTGTGCCACTGGGATCGGCACTGTTGACGTGTGGGATTTCAGTTTGATGTTTGTAAGAATCAGCATCAACACCAACTGAGGAAGAGGTTTCATGTCCTCTCGATGATACCTCCTTGGAACCCCAGATGGGTTCAACTCTACTATTTTGCCCTCCATCAATATAGCCTCAGAAATGACATCAGTGTTCCTATGAAGTCTTAAACCACGGTGGTACTCATCGATTTCATCCTCACCCAAGTTGAGAGGTCCTCCAAGCACCTTATTGATGGCATCCCTGTCAAAACTCACTAGTCGTCCTGCCACCTGTGTGGTCCAAGAAAAAGGCTCATCATCATTCGGAAGTGCGTTAGCATAAAACTCCCACACAACCTCGATGTTGTAACTATCAGTAGGAGTCACCAATACGTCCTACTTTTTTCTATGGATGAGCCCGACAAAAGTTTTGTACTCTCCCTATAGATGAATAAGAAACCTCTTTTCAGGCAGGATTTTGCGCTTCTCCAAAGCCAAATAGGAAGTGGCTTGTTTTGGACCCACAAATCTTTTGGTGTCGTACTGTATCGGTTGAGGACGAGAGGTGCTTCCAACTTTTCTCTTTTTAGACGCAATAGACCTGGATGCCATCTGCAAATACAACACAGAAGAGAAACAAAACCATCCACAAAACAGATTAGCAATCAGAACAGAAAAACAAAATTCTGTCACGCTCGTTGCAAACTTCGCTTAGCGAAGACCCAGTGAATACTCACTCCAGGTTTGCCTAGCGAAGGCTGCGGGTTTTTGAATTCTCCCACTGTTTTCAATAAAAATCCAGACAATCCAAGTTCTTTCTATCCCAATTCATGAACCACAATATTTGCCATGCTAAGAATAATTCTTCATCAACATGCAACTCTAACTTTTTCAGATCTTCTACTCACCTATACCAACCCAAATGGCCTGTTCTCATGCACTAAAGCATTCTAAACACACAAAAAAAGAATAGAACAGAGACATACATGATTGAAGAGAGTGATTGGGTTGTCTAAGGCAGTGAGAAGAGAACTAGGGTTTGCAAGGAGGCACAAATGCTACGTGAGTGAGAGTGAAGTGTGGTAAGTGTGAGAGTGCAGTGGAGACCCTAAAAAACTTCAGACTAACAAGAAAACAGTTTTGGGCCCAATTAGGTGGCCCACTGAAACGAAATGACACAACCTGTTTCGCTCTGTTCGCCTAGCGAACATGTTCGCTACTGTCTTTGCCTAGCGAAGGTGCTAGCGAACATGACAGGTTTTGGTTTTTAAATATAGCAATGCACAACACATTTCGGCCAAGGTCCACCACATCAAGCACAATATTTACACAACAAAAAGCAATAAATACTTACAATGTTGGGGTGCCCCCAACAAACGCTTTGTTTAACATCGTTGGAGCTCGACGGTCCGTTGCGATCACGGATCATAGAAAGGCACAGAGGTGGTGTCCCGCTCGAAATCACCACCTAGATAAATCTTCAACCGCTGGCCGTTGACAGTCTAATTCTCGTTGGTTTTGATGTCTTCAATAATAATTGCCCCGTAACTCAAAATGTTGCGAATCCAAAAGGGACCCGACCACTTAGACTTTAACTTTCCGGGAAACATTCTCAACCGTGAATTGAATAACAACACCAATTGTCCTACCTCAAATCTCTTGGTCACAGTTTTTTTTATCATGATACCCCTTCACTCGGTCCTTGTAGATTTTGTTTGACTCATAAGCTTGAAGGCGAATTTCATCCAACTCATGAAGTTGGCTTTTTCTTTTTTCGCCACTCAAGTTATGATCAAAATTTAGCAACTTCAATGCCCAAAAGGCTTTGTGCTTCAATTCAACCGGAAGGTGACAGTTTTTTCCATAGACCATTTTAAACGGTGTGAGACCAATCAGAGCTTTGAAAGCAATCCGATAGGCCCACAAGGCATCGTCAAGCTTGCTTGACCAATCCTTTCGTGAGGTAGACACGGTTTTTTCAAACTTTTTTTTAATCTCTCAGTTTGATACCTCTGCTTGTCTGTTAGCTTGCAGATGGTATGGTGTTGCAACTTTGTGCCGCACACCATACTGCTCCAAGGCTTTGGCTAACTGAGTGTTACAAAAGTGTGAACCACCATTAGTTATTAACACTCTCGGAGTACCGAAGCGCAAAAATTTGTTCTTTTTCAAAAAATTTATTACAGTTTTCTCGTCTGCCTTAGCGCTAGCTATGGCTTCCACCCATTTGGAGACGTATTCCACTGCAACAAGAATGTATTCATTTCCAAACGATGGTGGAAATGGACCAACAAAATCAATGCCCCAACAATCGAAAACCTCGACCTCAATCATGCTTTGCAGTGGCATTTCATTTTGTTGTGTTATTCCACCGATCCTCTGACATTTGTCAGAACTTTTTGTGTGTGCGTACGTATCTTTGAACAAGGACGACCAATAAAATCCCGATTGGAGGACTTTAGTGGCCGTTCTTGTATTGTTAAAATGATTTCCATACGGAGAGTTGTGACAATGCCGTAGGATATCTTTGGCTTCCTCCTCAGAAACACAACTCCACAAAATGTTATCAACACCAAGTTTGAAAAGATGTGGCTCATCCCACACAAAGTACTTGGGGTTAGACAAAAAAATTTTCTCTGGTGACTAGTTAGACCTTCCAGCATCAATCCGGTGGCTTTGTGGTTAGCCATATCGGCGAACCAAGGTCTAACCTTCACCATATACAATTTCTCATCAGGGAACTCTACCCTCTCCTCTTTCTCATGTTTTGTGACTTCATCATTCACAAGTCGGGACAAGTGATCTGCTACCAAATTCTCGGACCCTTTTTTATCACGATTTTCAAAATCAAATTCTTGAAGTAAAAGAATCCAACGAATTAACCGTTGTTTGGAATCCGGTTTGGTAAGCAGATACTTGATCGCCGCATGATCGGTGTACACCCCGACTTTTGATCCAATCAAATAAGACCTAAATTTTTCTAATGCGTACACTATAGCAAGCAATTCCCGTTCAGTTGTTGCATAATTAATTTGAGCCTCTTTAAGAACCTTGCTTGCATAATGTATCGCATGGAAAATTTTGGTCTTTCTTTGGCCTAACACTGCACCAACCGCATAATCGCTTGCGTGACACATAAGTTCAAAATCATTTTTCCAGTTTGGTGCGACAGTTATGGGTGCAGGTTGCTCAATGGTTTTGCTATCTTCGCGAAGTCTTTAATGAATCTTCGGTAGAATCCTGCATGACCCATAAAACTTCGAATTCCCTTCACATTCAGAGGTGGTAGAAACTTTTCAATCACTTCCACCTTAGCCTTGTCAACATCAAGTCCATTTGAAGAAACTTTGTGCCCGAGCACAATGCCTTCCGTAACCATGAAGTTTCATTTCTCCCCATTAAGCACCAGATTAGTATCCACACACCTCTCCAAGACAACATCAAGATTTTTCAAACAAAGTTCAAATGACGGTCCAAAAACTGAGAAATCATCCATAAACACCTTGATTGTCTTCTCAATCAAATCTGAGAATATAGCTTGCATACACCTTTGAAAAGTCGTCGGTGCATTACACAAACCAAACGACATCCTCCTATAAGCAAAGATTCCGAAAGGACAAGTGAAAGTCGTTTTTTCATGATCCTCTGGGTTGATAATGATTTGATTATACCTAGAGTATCCATCCAAAAAGCAATAATATTCTTGACCAGAAAGTCTCTCGAGAATTTGATCCATGAAAGGAAGAGGAAAGTGATCTTTTCTTGTAGCTTGATTGAGCCTACGGTAGTCGATACACATTCTCCATCCCTATACAGTTTTTGTTGGAATTAACTCATTCTTCTCATTGCGGACAACCGTCATTCCACCTTTCTTCGGCACCACTTGAACTGGACCAACCCACGGACTATCGGAAATAGGATAAATCATGCCGGCATCCAACATTTTGACAACTTCTTTCCTCAACACTTCTTTCATAGTAGGATTCAATATTCTTTGTGGTTGATCTACCGGCTTGAAATCTTCCTCCATGAATATTTGATACACATAATAGGAAGGAATTATACCTTACAAGTCGGAAAGAGTCCAACCCATTGCCTCTTGATTTTTCTTCAACACAACAATTAATTTCTTTCTTCATCCATGGTTAACTCCGAACTTATGATCACCAGGTTTTTCTTCTCTTCATCAAGGAAAACATACTTAAGATGAGATGGTAACAACTTCAACTCAAGCTTGCCTTCCTCATTGTTCTCTTTTTTCATATTTTCCACCCTTTCTTTCAAAGGTGGGATTTCCTCTAGTTCTTCAAGTTCCCGCAAACACTTTTCAATTTCCCGTTCTTCTTCTTCATTGACTTTTGAAAGAGCATTGGTAAGAACTTGTTGTAATGGTGTGGGAACTTTCAATAACTCTTTGGCTTCTTCAATTGCCACTTCCGTTGCAACAATTCTAAAACAATCAGTTTTTTCCTTAGAAAGCTTCATGGCTTCAAAAAGATTGAAGCAAATCTCCTCATCAAGAACTTTAACATTCATTAGACCATCATCCATATCAATCGTCATGTGTGCGGTCTTCATAAAAGGTCGACCAAGAATCAAGGGAGAGTCTTCATCTTCTTCCATATCAATTACCACAAAGTCAAGTGGGAACAAAAATTTATCAACCTTCACCAACACATCTTCAGCTACACCATGAGGGCGAGTGTTAGATTTGTCGGCAAGTTGCAACGCCATTTGTGTAGATTTCAACTCCATGTATCCCAACCGCTTTACAATACATAAGGGTATCAAATTGATACTAGAGCCCAAATCAATCAACCCCTTTCCAACATAAGTATTTCCAATTGTGATGGGAAAAGTGAATCGTCCCGGATCACTTTCTTTCCTTGGGAGAGTACGTTGAATAATTGCGCTACAACTAGCATCCACCATGATCATTCCTTGATCCATATACCGCTTCTTCTTCGTGAGAATGTCCTTCATGAGTTTAGCATACTTTGGCATTTGCTCCAATGCTTCGGAAAATGGAATATTAATTTGCAATTGTTTGAATATGTCCATAAACCGAGCATAGTATCTAGCATTGTCTTTCCTTGTCGGAGCATGCGGATAAGGCAAATTTTTAATTGGTATAGTGTTCACTTGCTCTTTTCCTTTTCTCGACTTTTTCACTCTTTCTTCTTTCTTACTTCTCTCTCCTTCCTCACTTTTTTTCACTTTCTCATTTTCAACTAAATCTCCCTCAACATTTTTTTCTACTTCTTTCTCAACATTTTCATTTTCTTTTTCAACTACAACTTCCTCCGCCACTATCTCCTCACCTACGCCCATGTCAATTTCTCTACCACTTATTGTGAGAATCGCCTTGCAATGCTCCTTAGGATTTAGAGTAGCGGTAGCTGTGAAAGGACCTTTTTGTTGATCGGCCAATTGTTTTGATAATTGGGCCACTCGTGTCTCCAAATTCTTAGTAGCCGCATCAGTGTTCTTTTGATTTGACATTGACATTTGCATGAATTGAGTAAGAGCTTCCTCCATCTTTGACGGTGCACTTTGAGTTTGTGGAGGTTGAGTATAGTTTTGATATTGTTGACGGTTTGAAGTTCCGGCTTCTTGTGGCCTCCAAGGTTGTTGGTACCCTTGATTAGGTCTTTGATAACCTTGATTTGCTTGTTGATAAGATGGTCTTTATTGGTATCCTTGATTTTAATTTCTAGCATAATTGGCTTCTTCCAAAATGGGAGGACAATATCTGGTAGGATGGTCACCTTTACACAATGCGCAACTCGCCACTTGAACTTAAGTAGGAACTTCTTGCATCTCTTTGATTTGTTGTGGAAGCTTCGACATTTGTTGGGTCAAAAGCTTCACTTGTTGCGTAAGAAGTTTTTTTGAGCAACAATAGCATCATTCGTACCTAATTCGAGCACGCCTGGTTTTTGTTGAGCTACTCCACGGTTATGATTCCCTTTGTGATCATTAAGTTCCATCTGGTCAATAATTGTTATTGCATCTTCAGCGCTTTTAGACATCAAATAACCCCCCGCCGTAGCATCCAATAAGGTCTTGTGAATCGAAAGGAGACCATTGCGGAAAATATGAACTTGAGTGAGTTCATCAAAACCGTATCCTTTGCATTTTCTCAACATAGAATTGAATCTCTCCAAGCTTCATTGAGGGATTCACTTGACCCTTGTGAAAACACAGTTATCGCAGTTTTTGCTTCCATAAAATGGTTATGTGGAAAGAACTGTTCAAGAAACTTCTCTTCCAATAGATTCCAATCCGTCATGATTGTTGTAGGTTGATCAAGATACCATTCCTTTGCTTTCCCAATCAAGGAATGAGGAAATAGCCTCCTGAATAATGACTCTTCATCAGCTTCGGTTGCTCCCGTTGCACCCGTAATCTCATAGAATTTTGTAAGATGTGTGAACAAATCCTCATGATCTAATCCCGTGAAAGGATTTTGATAGATAAGTGCAAGGATTCTCGTCTTCATCTCAGCTTGTCTTCCATTTTGAAGATTACGCGTGAACAGAGCGGTGTGTCTTTGACTGTTCGTACATGGAACAGAAACTGGAGGTGGAGGTGGTGGTGGTGCTGCCATAATTAGTGAATTAGGTGGAGTGGATGAAGAAGATTCTCCGTGCTCTTGTCTTTCAATAGCTTGTTGCCGTCTTCGCCTTGTGCGACTATTGCTACACCGAGCAGTTCTCTTAATCTAAGGATCGAAAAGAAGGTTTTCTGGCTGAACCTGTCCATGCATAAACGAATTATGCATGTAAACTAAACAAATTAAAAAGCACAAAGAATTACAAAGATAAGAGATTCACAATCCAAAAATCTTAAAATCACTAAACTATTGCAATGCTTGCAATATTCTACTAGAAATCCCCGACAACGATGCCAATTTGTTAGAAAGTATTTTGTGGTAGTGTTTTATCGTATCCGTAGGGATTGATGAGAATATAGATGCTTGTCGTTCAACGGTTTAATGATTTAAGAAAGGGGTTTTTTAGAATGTTTTCAATTTCGTAACAAAAGTTTGCAAGAAATAAAGCAGAATAAAATTCGGTCTAAGTTTGATAAAAACATGTCAAGATTAGGGTTCGCTAGTCCGTCCTAAACATATCTAATCGATCAAATATGTGAACAAACTTTTAACCAACATAACCGCGTATCCTCGCAAAGAAGTTCATCTCTAAAGCGATTGCGTGAATGCTATTGTTTCGACCGTTAAATGATCTCTCTAAATAACACTCGAAACAATAGTCATTAAGATTGATACAACGCAGATATCAACTTTCAAATCTATGTCTAGCATTTGTATAGTTGATAGATGAAGAAATTAGGTCAAGACTTGGAAAGTTCATGTCTAAAGCAATCCAAACCATAAATGTACAAAGAGTAGCAAATAACTTCATCTATATTGATCGCAACATTTGTTCACATACAAAAGATCAAGAAGAATACATAAATTCTGAACTAACTACTCCTAAACTTGACAAGAGAAGTATTTAGCCACTCATTTCCATGATAGGTTGAACAACAAGTTTCGGAATAAGGTTGATCAACATCCGAGTCAAATAGCCGAGATTGGATGGGAATCCACCTTCTTTTGGTGAAATATTGCTAAGAGATGATGAGAAATGAAGGAATGGGTTTTTAGGTCAGAAAAATCCTCTCAAAAGCAATTACAAGAAATTAGATATTTTTACAAAAAGTAGCTCATGCTGTCTTCTTCATATAGATAGATATAGGATCTATAGAGCAATTATTGAGAAGTAGATTTTGTGAAACAACCCTCCCTATCTGATAAAAAAGGATCCCATGATCCTGAATCTCTCTTATATGAGATCTAAAATTCCAAGTTTGTCTATGAAGAGCAAATCGAATTATATAGAAGGGTCTGCTGAGCTGTCACGTTTGCTAGGCGAACAAATGGTTCGCCTAGCGAACACCAAAAATGCCACCTGAAGTGCCTGTGTCTTGTGAACTCTCCTCAGACAAGTTTCCAAAAGTTCGCTGTACGAACAATCCTTTGCCCAGCGAAGCCTTCGCTGTGAACTTCGCCTAGCGAGTTTGTGGCCATTTTCTTGCTGTTTTAAGTCTGGGGGTGTTCACTGGCTACTCGCTATCTTTTCGCCTAGCGAGTTCTTCGCTGCCTCCTTCGCCTAGCGAGTTTATGGCCCTTTCCTTACTGTTTTGGATTCCTGGCCTTCGCTACATAGTTCGCCTAGCAAACTTTGTGAATTTTTGGTGGCAGCTTTGCTAGCAAGTTCGCCTAGCAAACTTGTTGTTGTTTGCATGTTGTGTTGGTTTCTTTGCCATCTTTCTTTGTGTCTTAATTTCCACTCTTTGATGCCTAATTCCTACACAATAACACACAAATCAAAGGTACCAAGCCACTTTCACATAATGTTGCAAACCAACCAAAGCAAGAGTGATTTTTAATACTTTATTGACAAAAAAGAGTGAAAGATGCCCACATTTGATAACTCAAATAAGAAAAGTTGGGCATCTAACAGATACCTGCTTGTAACATCTTGGTTACCTCTTTCTTCACCATATCAAGAATTAAGGGATTCAGCCTTCTTTAGGGCTTCCTCACTACCTTAGCTCCTTCTTCAAGCAAAATCCGACGCATGCACCTTGAAGGGCTAATACCGGGAATGTCTGTCAAGGTCCGCCCTATTTCCTTTTTGTGCCTCTTCAAAACCTTGAAAAGCCTACTTTCTTGATCGAGATCAAGGTTAGCTGAAATAATAACCGGAAGCTTATCATTTATGTCTAGGTAGGCATATTTGAGATTTTCTGGGAGAGGTTTGAGGTCTAAAAGCTGCTTAATGGATGGGATGGTCGGGGCAGCAGGGACGTCCAGAGCCTCATCCGCACAAACCACTTCATCGGTAACCTTATCCACCTGCAAATAGAGCAAACATTAGCGTTAGTGCATACATCACAGGAGAAAGTATCATCATAGTCTAGTAAAGATGGAAAATCAGATAAAAACTCGAGATATGTATCGTCTACTAAGTCAGAAAGTAACTCAATGTGAAATACGAAATGCTCTTCCATGGGATGTTTCATTGCATCAAAGATGTTAAATTTGTGATAATATCACCAAACTCCATGGACATCGTGCCATCATCAACATCGATTTTCCTCTTTTCCGTTTTCATAAATGGTCTGCCGAGAATGATGGGTGCCTTGCTTGACTTTGTTTCTCCTTCCATGTCAAGAATATAAAAATCTGCAGGAAAAATCAAGTCATTAACTTGTACGAGGACATCTTCCACGACTCCGGCAGGGCGGGCATTGCTCCTATTTGCTAGCTGAATGATCAAACCTGTATGCTGCAAGGGACCAAGATCAAGATTATTATAAATAGAAGTAGGCATAACATTAATACCGGCTCCTAAATCAAGCATGCAATTTTCGAATATACTATTCCCAATGGTACAAGGGATAACAAAAGTTCCCGGATCCTTACACTTTTGTGGCATGGGCTGGAAGAGGGCTGAAACATTTTGCTCAGCTGTATCATTAGATTGGATGAAGACAGAAATATTCCTTCCCATATTCACCCTCTCATTCCCTTTCAATCTCCTTTTATGAGTACATAAATCCTTAAGAAACTTTGCATACTTTAGAATCTTCTTGATTACATCAAGAAGTGGAATGTTTACCGCCACTTTTTTAAACACATCCAAAATCTCTCTCTCTCTCTTTGTCTTCCTCAAGAATGTTCTTATTTTTCTGCACTTGGTGAGGGTAAGGTATCCGAGGTACATATTATTTTTCCTCAACAACAGAAGGTTCAGGCTCAACAATTTCCTCAATCTTTTTGGGGCAGAATCTGTAACTTTTCCAGATTGCAAGGTTATTGCACTCATATTCGGACCTTTAGGATTCACCATGGTTTGAGAGGGCAGTTGGTAGGATCCTTGTACTTGTTGAATACCATTAACTGATGAAGCAAGTTGTCCTATTTTTGTTTGCAAGGCTTGGATGATGGACTCTGTCCGTTGTTGGGATTGGAGGTTATTGGTAGCCAATTTCTTAACAATATCCTCTAATGAAGGACCGGAAGCTGGGGAAAAAGTGGTTGCAACTTGTGGAGGATTTTGTGGTGGTGGCAAGGGTAGCATCAATTGTTGTTGGTTGGCATAGTGTTTTTGGTTGGAGGGCTGGTTTCCATATTGGAGGTTCGGATGGTTCCTCAAATTTGGATGGTATTTATTAGTGGACAGGTCAGAAATGTTGTATCTGCTTTGGTTGTTACCTTGATTGTAAAGGGCTGCAACATATGCTTGAGGTAATCCAGTAGGCTTTTCATCTTGTAGAATAGGACATCTATCAATAGGATGATCAGAAGAAGTACAAATAGCACATAACCTTGCTGTTTAGGCTTGTTGGGCTACTTGAGCTTTACCTACCACTACCAACTACTTCACTAATTCGGTCAGCTCATTCATTCTATTTTCGAAGGCTTTGTCGGAATGAGAAACATGAGAAGAAACGTGAACCTCATTCACACCTTTTATTTGAACAAAATTTTCTCTCGTTGTGAACTGTTGGGAGTTAAGCGACATGTTTTCAATCAGAGCCTTGGCAGCAACTGAAGTCTTATCAACAAGTGCTCCACCACTAGCAACATCTAGAATATTCCTATCCATTGGTTTTAATCCTTCATAGAAATACTGAATCAATAATTGCTCGATGATCTAGTGTTGTGGGCAACTCTAAACTAATTGTTTGAATCTCCCCTGATATTCTAATACCATAAATATCTTTTCGTATTGAGGCAGCTCTGAATGCAGGAAAATATCTTTCTAGGAATACCTTCTTCAAATCATTCCAAGTAGCAACAAAATTCGGCTCAAGATAATATAACCAGTTTTTGGCTGCACCTTGTAGAGAAAATGGGAAGGCTCTTAGCTTGATGTGGTCTTCCGTAATTCCTTCAGACCTAAGTGGGGTCGAACAAACAATCTGGAATTCTTTAAGATGCTTGTGTGGATCCTCACCAGCAATACTATTAAATCTCGACAACAAATGTATTATTCCAGATTTTAACTCAAAAGGAACAACAAGGTCAGCATATTCAATACATAATCCATTATAGTTAACATCGGGAGCAAAAAGCTCTCTTAGTGTCCGTTGTTCAGCCATGTTATTTTCGAAAGTAAATTCAGAATTAAAATTAAATAAGCAATGCGAAAACAAATGGTTAGAATCACAATCGTCAAGAGATGGTGAACTAGGGCCGGCATGATTATCTCTAAGGCGTGCGTGCAAGGTTCTCTCTATCTCAGAATCAAAATCAACCAGGTCAGAACAGGAAGCTCTAGTGGCCAGGACAACCAATGCAACAACAAATCTGATAATACCCACAATGTCCCTATAGAGTCAGAATCAAAACCAAAGAAGGGAGATGGTTAAAATAAAATCGAAAAAATATAAAAACACAAAATTTAATTTAATTAGGTCAAATGAGAATTTTGGAAAATTTTTTGGATTTTTTCGAGACTATGAAAACAGTAAAAAATTAATTAAAAATAGAAAAAAGAGGAATTTGGCGATTTGAGGTCCAAACTCCCGTAACTCTTTTAGAGTACGGGACAATTGATCGCACTATTTTTCTACTTCAAATGCATGAAACAAAACTAAAAAAGGAGGCGATTTCCCCAAAACCAGGTTTTTTGACTAGGCCGGACGCGAAACGGAGCGCCCGGGCGCGAAAACGCAAGAAAATACACAAAAATGCAGAAAATCAAAACAAACAATACCTAAAACTAAACTATTGGCTAAATCAATAAGAGTCCCCGGCAACACCACCAATTTGATCCATTGTCGCGCGCGGATCAAAAATGAGTAATTGAAAAAAAAACGTAGTAAAGCGACAATGACTCAGATATCGATTCACAAGGATTCTTGTTGATGAAATAACCAATTGAAAATGATTATGGGGGGTTGTGTTGGTTTAGAATTCGATTGAGAAAATAAATAGTAAAATAAGAGATTGTTAAAATAAGTGATTAAAACAGGTTAATCTACCGGTTCGACTACCAACTTATCATCGGTCATTACAATTCCAATTCCCTAAGAGGTTCCAATTCCCATTCGATTGCAATATTGACAAACAGTCGTCGACAATACTACACGAGCTATATTCCTAATCACTGAATTAAGCAAACAGTTAAAGATGGCGCGAATTAACGAAAAAGCTAGGTTAACCGCGATTAAAGTAAGGAATACAGATCAACTGGATTAAATCCAATCTATTCTATAAGAAACGAATTAAGCAAACAAAATTTATAAAATGAATTGGAAAGGAATTGAATTAAATCAGAAATTATAATAAAACCTCAAAGAATTACGGAATTTGAATCCGGCAGATTTCCCCTTGGAATTAGTTCGCCGTGAAATTTGTACAAAGCAATATAAATTTCGTAAAAGCTAGATCCTCTACTGTAGCACGACAGCAAACCTTATAAACAAAATAAGGTTTGCGTTACACACTCAATTGGGTCGGAAACATAAACCAGGCCCAATAGGGATGACCCAAAACAACTTAATTATTATAATCAGAAACTTCAATGACTTATTCGAGACTCATGCAATCTGAATCAGATTCTTCGTGCAACATAAAACTTGTAGATCTTTTTCTTAGCTTTCCAAATACTGGTAGAATGCCTCGATCCTATTCTTGTAGCTTTAGTTATGATTTTTTTATTAAAAGTGGCTAATGCTGAAAATAACAAACGAAAATCAAATACGGCTGAAAATAAATTGAATTGTAAAAACATCATTAAATAGAAAAATAAACAAACCAAACTATAAAATGCTTAAGTCTAAACATAGAGGAATGTGCATCAAAATGCAATGATCAATACCTGTTAGAGGTGACTTTATAAAGAAGTATTAGCCAAAAGCGGCTTTACAACAAAAAGGTGCCAAATACGATTGGGCTTCGGACTAGACAGGGAATGAGCTTGATTTCCCGACACCACTTCTTCATGATGCAATCAAGTTTTAGAGATGCTAGGACTCCCAATTATTGTGCCAGTTTTCCCTGGGCTAGATGATTCTTGTCTCGGCCAAGTTACTTCGTGGTTTCAATAGTGTTTCTGCATGTTGCTTGGGGTCATGGTCACCCTATAGACACCTCAAGAGGAGAAGTAATCCCACACTTTCTTTCCACCGCAATATTATCATCCTTGAAATTTGAAAGCAATGCTTATCACCGATAAAACAAGTTTTGCAATCACATGGTAAGAATTAGAAGAGAAAACTTTTTGATGAAAACCCCCTAAACTGGCAAATTAGAAGATGAGGCAATTCCTAAAAAGAGGTCATTGCTTTGAAAGAAAATAGATAAAACAAAATAGCAACGGCAATGTTGAAATCGATTTCTATCAAGTTTCAATTCTGCTATGACCCATATATCTCTGAAGACTCTTTATGCCTTGCTTTTGAGCGCAAAGATTGCAATGATCCTTCCCAATTGGAGTTTAGTGGTCAAGGAGGAAAATTCACACATCCTCTCAGAATGCAGTTTTTTCCTTTTGAGTCTCTAACTTTTGCCTAGACTGCCCTTCTCGGGTTTTCAGCCTACCGGGATACCCCTTTTTGCCTAAGTTACCTTTACAGGTTTTTAACTTAGCGGGTTATTTCTTTTGTTTTTTTGGTCCCTAATTTTTGCTTGGACCTTCTTCTTTTTACATGGTCCACCAGGACGCCCATTTTTGCGTGGATTTTCTTTTTGGTCCACTGGGTCTATCTTTTAGGCATAATATTTTTAACTGCATCTGAATTCACAGGGGATGAAAGATCATCACTGTCCATGGTTGAGAGAATCAAGGCTCCACCAGAGAAAACAATTTTCACCACATATGGACCCTCATAGTTCGGTGTCCATTTCCCCTTGGATCGGTTTGGGTTGGCTGAATTTTCCTCAAGACTAGGTCTCCTGCTTCAATGTGTTATGGACGAACTTTCTTGTCAAAGGCTCTCTTCAACCGCTTCTGGTATAATTGACCATGACAGGTGGCATTCATGCGCTTCTCATCGATGAGATTAAGCTGGTCGAGTCTTGCTTGTACCCATTCGACTTCGTCTAGCTTGACGTCTGCTAAAATCCTCAAGGAAGGAATCTCTACTTCAATAGGCAGCACTGCTTCCATTCCATACACGAGAGAGAACAGGGTTACCCCAGTAGAAGTGCGCACCGAAGTGCGGTAGCCATGCAAGGCAAATGGTAACATCTCGTGCCAGTCTTTATATGTTTTCACCATCTTCTGGACGATCTTGTTGATGTTTTTGTTCACCGCCTCAACAACTCCATTCATTTTTGGGCGATATGGCATTGAGTTATGGTGTTCGATCTTGAAGCTTTCGCACAACTCCTTCATCATTTTATTGTTGAGGTTTGAACTATTATCAGTAATGACTTTATTCGGAACTCCATATCGACAAATAATCTCTTTCTTAGTGAAGCGGGCCACCACTTAGTGACGTTGGCGTAAGATATGGCTTCCACCCATTTGGTGAAATAATCAATGGCCACTAAGATGAAACAGTGTCCATTGGAGGCAGTTGGCTCGATACGTTCGATTACATCTATGCCCCACATGGCAAAAGGCCAAGGTGAAGTCAACACATTCAAAGGAAGTGGTGAAGCATGTACTCTGTCTACATAGATTTGGAATTTGCGACACGTCTGGACATGACGATAATAGTCTGCTTCCATTGTCATTCAATAGTATCCCACCCTCAAGATCCTCTTTACCATAGTGTAGCCACTGGCATGTGTCCTAGAAGACCCTTCGTGCACTTTGTTTATGATACGTTCTACTTCGTGTCTATTACGCATCTGAGCAGAATCAAATCATAGTTCCTCTTGTATAACACATTACCACTGAGGAAGAACTTTGACGAAAGCTTCCTAAGATATTTCTTTTCAGTGATGGTGATGCCTTCTGGATACTCTTGTGTTTCTAGATACCGCTTGATATCATAGAACCAAGGATGATCCTCAACTTTAAGCTCTGCAGCGTCATTTGCCAAGAAATAAGCAGGTTTGTCAAGGTATTCTAAACAAATGGTCGGTGCCTCATTCTTCCACTTGACTTGGAACATAGATGTTAATGTTGCTAGAGCATCTGCAAATTGGTTTTCTGCTCCGGGAATGTGGTGAAAAGTGATCTCATCAAAGTATGGGATTAGCTTCAAGACACGATCTATGTAAGGGATCATCTTGATATCAAGTGTTTCGTATTCCCCTTTGATTTAGCATATGAAAAAAGCAGAATCTCCATAGACTTCTAGAATCTTGATTCTATTATCAATGGCAGCTTCAATCCCGAAGATACAAGCCTCGTACTCAGCCATGTTATTAGTACATTTAAAGCACAATCTGGTAGTGAATGGTAGATGAAATCTAGTAGGGGAAGTAATTATTTCCCCAATTCTACAGCCTTTAGCATTTGTGGCACCACCGAGCACGAGCGTCCATCGCGACCTTGGTTCGGGTCCATCGTTTGGGCTGGGCATTGTATAATCTCTGGCAAACATGACGCCTTCGTTAGAAAAATCAAAGCGCATAGATTGGTAATCTTCCACAGGTTGGTGGGAAAGATAGTCAGATAACACACTTCCTTTGATGGCCTTATGTGTGACATACTGGATGTCATACTCTGTAAGTACCATTTGCTAACAAGCCACTCGTCCAGTGAGAGCAGGCTTCTCAAATATGTATTTGACGGGATCCATCTTGGAAATCAGTAGAGTTGTATGGGTTAGCATATATTGCCTTAGGGGCTTTGCAGCCCAAACTAATGCACAACACGTCTTTTCGAGCATTGAATATCTCGTTTCACAGTCGTTGAATTTCTTGCTGAGGTAGTAGATTAGATATTCTTTCCTACCAGTTTCATCATGTTGACCCAATACATATCCCATGGATCCTTCTAACACTGTTAGGTACATGATCAGAGGTCGTCCTGGCACTGGAGGCATCAAGATCGGTGGTTCTTCCAGATATTCTTTTATTTTCTCAAAAGCTCTCTGACAATTGTCATTCCACACAACAGCTTGATCTTTTCTAAGTAGTTTGAAGATAGGCTTGCAAGTGGCCTTCAGATAGATATGAATCTTGCAATGTAATTCAATCTCCCAAGGAAACCTCAGACTTCTTTTTCATTTTTAGGCGCCGGCATGTCTTGGATAGCTTTGACTTTATCTGGGTTGACTTCAACCCCCTTTTGGCTTACAATAAAACCCAACAGCTTGCCAGATCTCACACCAAAAGTGCATTTGTTGGGATTTAGTCTCAGTCGGAATTTTCTTAGTCTTGCAAAAAGCTTTTCCAAATGAATGAGGTGTTCTTCCTCAGTATGGGACTTTGCGATCATATCGTCTATATAGCATTCAATCTCTTTATGTATCATGTCATGAAAGAGAGTAATCATAGCTCGTTGGTATGTCACGCCTGCATTCTTTAGTCTGAACGACATAACTTTGTAGCAGAAAGTTCCCCATAGGGTGATGAAAGTTGTCTTTTCCATATCTTCGGGAGCCATTTTGATCTGATTATATCCGGAAAAACCATCCATGAATGAAAAGACAAAGAACTGGGTTGTGTTATCCACTAGTACGCCAATGTGTGGCAGAGGAAAATCGTCCTTTGGACTCGCTCTATTGAGATCTCTGTAGTCAACACACATTCGTACTTTCCCATCTTTCTTCGGCACGGGAACAATATTTGCTACCCATTGTGGGTAACTAGACACTGCCAAGAAACCAACGTCTAGCTGCTTTTGGACTTCCTCTTTGATATTAAAGGACATCTCTAGTTTTGTTCTCCTCAATTTCTGCTTCACCGGCGGGCAGTCTTCCTTGAGGGGAAATTTGTGCACTACAATGTCTTCATCCAGACCGGGCATGTCCTTGTAGGACCAAGCAAACACAACAACGTACTCTCGCAACAACACAACCAACTTTGTCTTCACCTCTACTTCTAAGGTGGCACCTATCTTGATCTCTTTGGCATCGTATTCAGTTCCGATGTTGATGACTTCAATCTCTTCTTGATACGGTTAAACGACCTTCGACTCCTATTTTAGCAGTCTAGCCAACTCCTCCGGGAGATGACAATCTTCCTCGCAGTCTTCGTCAACTTGGTAAATTGGATTATCAAAGTCATATGGGACCATGGCAGAATCTTTATCAACAGGAATAGAAGAAGATCTGCATGATGCATGATTTCATGCTTTTATTTTAAGAAAAATAAAAAATAAAAAATGCTAAAACAAACATTTCCTTTTTATTTATTTATTTTATAAGCAAAAAATAAAAATAAAAGAAAGAGAGCGCAATTGAATGCAAAAGTTATTTATTGATGATAAGTTCATGCTTTGAAAGTGAAAGGGCCCTACAACATGATCCATATGCCTTGGGCAGAGCATAGGATTTCAAGAAAATAGGGAAAAAACAGTAAATTACTCTTCCAAAAGAGTCACTTCAGGGATTTCCACAATACTCCAGTTGTTTAGCATTTGATTGGGTGTTCTTCAGTACACCATACATAGCTCTTGAGGCACACCATCTTCGGTTTCCAGAAATGTGACTTGACCTTCATCGAGATGGCTTCCACTAGTAAAAAACCAATGGAGTTGCAAGTCCTTTACCTTTGTCGAAGGTGTTCTTCTCTTGCGCTTTCTGCTTGCTAGTATAGCCTAGACTGACACCATCTTTGTTTACTGGAAGTTCCAACACTCTGCCCAATCCCTGAGGGTGTCCTTCTTCAATAACCTTCTTCGTATCTTTCCATGTCACGATCGAAGACGCAGTTTTTTCATAAATCATCTCAACATTAAACAATTCAAAAGCTTAGAACAGAGTCTCGTGCACTTCTCCTCCCAACTCGATATACCAGAAAGAAGCTAAATGGCTTATGAGAACATCATTTTCCCCCTTGTCATACCCCAAATTTTACCCTTAGATCACTGATCATTTCGCTTTTCATTTTGTTCCGTTTTTTCGTTTCAACTAACCCGCTAACCAGTTTGCTCGGTTTGTTTCGTTTTGTAGAAAAATATTAATGTGTGCCTTTAATTCATGAAGTACAGATGTATCATCAGTCCGTTGACGATTACAGATTCAAGTTATCCTCAAAGGATCCCCAGGCAATCATAGTTCCTTGTTTCCCGACTTACACGACAAGTGGTTTGAGAACAGTTGGGTTTTTTATGACAGTATTGACGTCTGTTTCTCCTCGACACAATACATCTTTGTTCAAGAACCAGAGTTAGTCGTCAGTTGGATTTCAGAATTCTGTTTGTTCTATATACCGTGTTGAGTTAAGGTTGTTAAAATATTAATAGATTTGGATTTGAATCGGTGCGATAATGGTTTCAAATAATTCATCTAAACAGGTTCGAGCACGCGGTCATTTTTCTTGCTATGCTGGTTACGAGTTTACATTTTAGAAGCGCAGTGGAATTTTTGGTGAACATTAACTTGATTCTATCGCGAGTGTCAGTTAATTCATTTCAGGTTACGAAAGTCAGGATTATTCAAGATGTGGTCTAGATTTTAAATGCGGAATAAAACTCATTTTTGCTACGAAATTGGATTTATTTATTTGTTTATTCAAGGTTGTATTCCCCGATCTGTATTACCGAGTAAGAGTTAATTCTCAAAGGTTCAGTTGAATTCATAATTTGTGTTGGATGACAGTGGATTCCAAGTATTTGCAAGCGGTTAAGTTTCAAATTCGGATGGCGAAGTGTCGAATTTATTTGGGAAAGAAATGCGGATTAAATTTAGTCAAAAAAATCAGAGTTTTATTAAAGACTGAATTTATTCAATTTCCTTACATTTTTTATTACAATATTTATCCAGGAATTTACACTTTTGAGATTACAAAATTACAAAATAATCCCTAAATTTGTCCTAAACAATCTAATTCTGAAGTGCTTCACATTCGATTCTTCATTATCTTCGAATCTGCAAAAAACAAGACAATATCAGAGAAAAATTATTTTTCAGTGGGATTAAATTAGTTTTATCGAAAAATGGTTTTTAGTTGTTTCAGATCCTTTGAAAATTATCATCATCGGGCCTCCCGAGAGGGCAACAACAAGGTCGCCGCCAGCTCCCGGATTCCGTTTTCCGACCTCGGCAAAAACCTGGCAAATTTCTGTTCTTGTTTGAGAAAGAGAAAAAGAGATTTTTAGAAAAATGATTTCTGTCCAAACCCGACCTTAAAAGGGACAAGATCCAAAAACGGAAACGGGCGGCTAGCAATATCTTTGTCATTAAGCCAAGTCCGAAAATGGACGGAAAAAATCCAAAAACAAACGAACAATATCAAAGCCGAATTGGGAAACACATCAAACAACATCAATCATCAAATCAGAAAATTCCAACAATCCTCCAACTCCAGATTCCATCATTATCATCAAAATAACCCAAATCCAAATCATATAAAAAAAGATAGTAACAACAGATCTAGAAACTAGATTTCAGAAAATCAAGATATCATCATAATAAAAAAATCAAATACGGACGAAATCAATAACACCATCAACCCATCTGAAAACGAAATTGGAAGGAACAAACAGATTAAACCTTCCAACATGTTTCCGACATGTCATTTTGGAAAAGGAAAGTTTTAATGAGCTTTCAAAAGGTGTTTCAAAATCACACTATAAGAAGAAGAAAAGAAGTTCAATCGGGGACTGATCATCATTCAAGACGAAAAAACATCTCGAAAACGACATCAAAAATCACAAAGAACCGTTCATACGAATCACCCAAAAAAATCCAAAACCCTCCAGGCCTCAGTTCAAACATCATCGACCATACAAAACCCATGAGCAACCGTCACGAACCATCAAACCGTAAAAACCACAAGATCCAAACACTTTCGAAAAACCGAGCAAAACGGCAAACCGTTCAAGCCAACATCACCAACCTATTAACGGACAACCATTAAAACTTGAAGACTCAGAGACGATAAAATCCCATCATCATTATCGTCTTCATCACCATCAAAACCGTAAACCCACAGATCTGTAAGCATTCTCTTTAATGTTCCTTTAATTTTTTTTGCAGTGAAAGAAAATAGAAGAAGAAGAAGAAGAAGAAGCAAATGAAAGAAGAAGAAGATTTTTCATGCAAGGCAAAGGAGAGGAAAGATTTTTTTCAGAGAGTTTTGGAAGGGTGGGCCGTCGCGGTTCATATTGGGGAGTTAGGGTTTCAAAAACCCTACTCCTTCCCCTTTTTATATTGCCAACTGGGTCGGGTTTGGGGCCTGACCACCCAGCCCGACCCATTTTTTTTTCTATTTTCTTTTTTATTTTTCTGTTTGTTTTTATCTTGTAATTATTTGTTAATAATAATAGTAATCTAACACCACTAACACCAACACTAACCAACTAACTTTAAAAATCTGATTTTTTTTTTCCTATTTAATAATTGAAAATGAATTAAATTTTAAAGGATAATAATAAAAATATTAATTTAGATTTAGATTTAAGTTTTAGTAATTAAAAAAGATTTTTGTTTGGCCTAATATTTCAACCCTTTTTATAAAAATCCATCAAAAAAATACTTGGTTTTATTTAATTTAAATTTTAGTTTTAGAACTTAAGTTATTTTTCTTTTTTTTTTAAACTTTTTATTTTTTAAATAAACTTTCTTAATCTTAGATTAATTAACTTAATTCATCTTTGCAATGTAATTTAAATTCTAAGGAAACTTTACACCTTAGACTTAAAAATTCTCAAAATAAATAAAAAAATAATTAATCCCTACAATAATTTAGCCTAGCACTTCTTTTTCATTTATAATCCAAATTCTAATATTTTCTTTTAATAACAAATATCTCAAAAAAATCATAAAATATTTAATTCTAACATTGCCCATTTTTCTTTAGTTAATCTAATTCAAAATTCTCAAAAACTAAAAACCTTCAATTCCAATTTTTCCATTCAACTTAATTTCCATCCAAAAATTCTAACATTTTATAAATTACATAAAGTCTAAAAAATGTTTTAAAACAATTAAACCTTTAATTTCTAATTTAATTTAATCTCAATTCACAAATTTCCCAAGCAATTAATCTTCCTTTCTCAAATCTAATTCTCCCACTTTTACATTTAATCAAATCTTCACCTAGTCATCACTCCCCATTTTTCCATTTATCTTTAATCATTGCTCACTGTACAATATTCATATTGTCATCATATCTATCTCATCACTTGGTTATCATTTTACATTTTCAATTATCCACTTTCAATTACATTTTCCGTTTACCGTATTTCCCCTCCGAAAGAAAGGTTACCTCATTTGACCTCCGAGTCAACGCCTTAAACCTTCACCCCATCCTAGCCTTAGAATTCGAGTCGCCGTACTCGTGCTTAAGCGTCCCGCCATGGACATACCCATATCCTTTCCTAAACCTTAAGACGTTGAGTCGCCGTACTCATGCTTAGGCGTCCCGCTATGGACATCCACCCCTTTATCCTAGCCTTAGGATCAGGAGTCGCCGCACTCCATGTAAGTTCCCGCCGTGGAATACATACTCTTCACCCTTTCAATTCAACTATACAACGTAGAAATAGGAGTAGTCACACTCCAATGTAAGCGCTTCCCTATGAACGTTTACATCCCCCCTGGAACCTTGACCATAGTCAAGAAGTTCCTCTTCCTCCCTTTCGAGGGGAACTACGATTACTCTGATTCCATCCCCTACCTCGGATAGTTAGGCACAAGATGCGAGTCTTGGCGAGTAAACATAGGACTAACCCTTTAGGTATTTTTCTTTACCCTTAACCTTTAGCATTAACTTTAAGCAGATAACTTTAGCAATATCACATTTTAAACAAGAGGTTCCTGTAGAGTACTACAGAAGTTTAGGATGCTAATACCTTCCCTAAGCTTAACCAACCCCCGAACCCTAGATCTTTCTGCCCATTGTGTTTACGATGCAAAATAGGTTTTTCCTTTCTTTAACCTTTCCTTCGGATAAATTAAAGACCGGTTGTGAATCAAGATTGTGATTCAAATTAATCAATAATTTCTCACCGCAACAGAAAATGGCGACTTCACTGGGGATATCGTATCTTTTGAGGGTTATCCCAATCTTGTTGTATTATTGCTTTTTTCTTTATTATCTGCTTGTATATATTGTTGTATCTTTCTTGGGGTATCATTGTTGTGAGATAAGTCCTACACCCGGACTTGAGTGCAATTATTATAGGAAGGTGATATATTCGACGAGGCTTATAGGGAGTTGAATCCCGACTAAGCTGACTTGAGAATCATCGCTCAGTTAAGGCCCTTTGAAAAGTAGTATTGTTGAACGAGTTAATCGTGAACAAATTCACTATTTTCGATTGGAGCCTGTGATACTGAGGACCGTTGTTACCTAAACACAACTTTGGCCTTATTTATGACGCAGTGCGGGGACTATGAGGGAGTATTCTCGAAATAGTTGCTATGCGATACTACACTCAAAAGAGGTTCTCTTGAGAATATTGTTAACCACCGAGTAGTCGGGAAATTGATAATATCCAAAGACGGACTAATGACTTTGGGCACCTTTTTAGAACCTTATTCTGCAGGTACAATTAACCCATAGTACTTACCTTTCGGGATGGGTAGACCTTGGCTCCGCTCATGTTCCTCTAACCTAGGACCTTTGTTTGCTTTGTGAGTTTGTGCATTGCATCCCACATCATATCATTCTTGGTTTCAAGCAATCCAACTGTCCTTTGCAGATTCAAAAATCTTACATTTCAAAATCAAAACATTTCAGTTTTCCTAGAAAATATTTACAATCGACTGTTGGAATCCTTGAAACCATTGCATGGCATTTTGCATCCTGTTTTTGCATTTGCATTTTCCTTCCGGTTTCTCATTCTCGGTTCTCTCACTTCCAGTTTTGTCACCCTGAATCCTCTGCATCAGTACAACACCAGAGCCTGAGCTCGGAAAAAGATGGCAGAGCAAAATCAAGAGCTTGATCGTGTTAGCAATGAACTCGAAGACCTTCGGGGAAGTGTTGGGCAGATAATGGAGATGTTTCAGGTCATTAATGCAAGGATGGATACTCAACCCACTTTGTTTCTGAGATGACCAATACTGTTGTGGATCCTCAACCTGCTGCTATTAATGCTAGTGTAGCTCCCTGTCGCTACCGCGAAAATAAGGTGCCGGAAAAACAGAAGAGTCGCCACCTTTCATTATTTATCCCACAGAAAGGGAAAGGAAACGATCGGAAAA
Source organism: Lathyrus sativus (assembly GCA_963859935.3). Classification (NCBI taxonomy): domain Eukaryota; kingdom Viridiplantae; phylum Streptophyta; class Magnoliopsida; order Fabales; family Fabaceae; genus Lathyrus; species Lathyrus sativus. The sequence goes on from OZ012739.1 coordinate 130,069,957, forward strand.
ACCTGACGAAAAGGTATAAGACAAGGTCATCACAACCAATGTCTGGGTTCGGGAGTCGGTTACGCAAGGGGAAGGTATTAGCACCCCTCACGTCCATCGTACTCGATGGGATCCACGCTTGTTGTGTTTATCTGACGGGTTGGTTTTATCTATCTACCTATCAAGGCTGGTCTGAAAAGAAAAGAAAAATGACTCGGTAAAGCGTCGCGCTTTATGCCTACGTATTCTCATCAGAGAATGAGAAATCAGAGTCAACGTAGTTCGGCTAACTACGGGTTACAGGGAAGGTGGCTCGCCAATACGTCAGTATTGTGCCTACGTACTCTCAACAGATATGAGAGATCAGAGCTTACGTAGTTCGGGGTAATACGGATTACGGGGGATTCAGATTCATCTGTTTTTCCGAGTAGGGTTAACAAACAGTTCCAGCAGTTAGGTGTATGCAGCTTGCTCGTCAAAGACTCGTGTGTTACCGTTTACGGTAGAACTGAGAGTTAACGACACTCTTTTCTTCAGAAAAGCTTTCCTTTGAATTATGGGCCCACGGGGCAAAAAGGTTTGAAGTTTGTTTTCTGTCTTTTACGGAAGAACTATCTTTTATGGATGTTTGCAACTAATATCGCACTAGAGACTATGACCTAGGAGTAAATGCGTCGCATGTCACCCAAAGGGTACCATACTAAACATCCTGATTATTAGAAGGAAACCCTCCAACAATCATTTCCTAAGTAGCTTAAGGCTCGTAACGTACGACATCAGTTAACCTTTATTACTGTATTTTGATTTGTTTGAAGAAAGAAGAGAGAACGGACACAACTAAGGGGAAACTATCAAGTCCTAACAATTGTCATGCCAAGGATTCATCCTATGGTTGAGGTTTGAAATAAGGAACTCCTACATGTTATCATGCATAGGTTTCAACCTAAAGTTCTAATCATCACTTCCTTATCAAAGGAATTGAGAATCCTAGGGGATCATGTCAATGGGAAACAGACAACAGATAAAGCATCAGCTAAACAGTAAATAGATATACAGATAAACAGTAAAGATGCACATGCTATGTAGCAATACAAGCAGAGGGAGACTCACTCAACCTCTAGAGCAATCAAGCAAAACAGCACACACACAGGCAAGGGAGGCAAACTCAACCTTCAACCAACAAGCAAAGCCAAACAGTAACAGACAAGCAGAGGGAGACAGACTCCACCTCTTATTCAAACAAGCAAAGGGAGACCCACTCAACCTCTAAGCAGTCATGCTCCTAGCTTAAAATAATCTAAACATGATTCCTATTCTAATGCATCAAGGAATTCAAACAAGAGAGAGAAACCAAAATGAGCAACAAGGAATTCATCCCAGGCTACATCAGGTTGGAGGTGTATCAACACCAGAGTCCATCATGGGTTCAACCTCTTGAGGAATGCATAGAATCCAACCAAGGGAAGGATTAGGCTCTCCCAAGAGGGATCCTATGTCAATAGGACAGAAAAGACTGGGTATTGGTCCTAAATATCAATCTAAGGGTAACTGATTTAAAGTGTATCAACATAGAGTGTCCATCTCAGGCTCAACCTGTTGAGGAATGCATAGAATCCAACCAAAGGAAGGATTAGGCTCTCCCAAGAGGGATCCTAAGAAAAGGACTTTGAGATGGAAGACAGTGTATAAACCAAGGGAATATACCATGCCAAGAATGTCAATCCAAGGCTCAACCTCTTGAGGAATGCACAGAATCCAACCAAAGGAAGGATTAGGCTCTCCCAGGAGGGTTCCTCATCAAGACTTGAAGGAGAAAGATAGTACAAACCAAAGGAATGTACTATACTGGGGGAATGTCAATTCAAGGCTCAACCTCCTGAGGAATGCACAGAATCCAACCAAAGGAAGGATTAGGCTCTCCCGGGAGGGCTCCTCTTCAAGACTTGGAGAAACAGGATAGGGCACAACCCATGGAAGAAATCACATAGGGGACAGAAGGCAACACACCACTCCTAAGAAACCCTACAGACTAGCTACAAGGATCACCTAAGCTAGGAGAATTAAAAGCTCTATCAAGGCTTTAACAAAGTTCTAATGAGGTATCTACCTACTTACCATTCTATCAAGAAAGGATATACTACTTAGAATCATCTAATGGTCATTTACAAGGCTAATCTATAAAGTTCTCTAAGTTAGGGTTACCCAAACTAATGCTAACTTGTAAACTGGGGAACTAATAGAAAATCATTTCTAAAAATTTTGAGGAAAATACTACATCATCCTACATGTGTTAACAAGCTATGTTACAAAAATCAGGGGCTAAACCTAAATCAAAAGGTTCAAACAAAATCCCAATCCAAAGAGTGCACTAAGGGGAGTCCAACAAGGAAGGCTCCTAAACAACTATCTCAAAACCCTATTTAGAATCATCTAAAAATCTCAACAAAAGTCAAGCAAAGCTATCAAGGTTTCTAGAACTAGCATGTCAAATTTTATGACCTAATTCTAAAGCAAGAAGCAATACAAAAATCAGCAAGCACAACATATCATTTTTCAATCATTAAAACACATTAAAAGAGAAAATGTGAAATTAATTGAAAAAGAAATGGAAAATCAAAATAAAAAATATGATAAAATTCTACATGTTCTAATCTACATCCACATATTTTTTTCATGATTTTATGAATTAAAATACTATTTTTCTTGAATTAATATCAAACAGCAACAAAACAGAAAATTAAAAGAAAAAGCAATTAAAAAGAATTAAATGGAGGTGGTGTATTCAGCAGCTATCCAACGTATTATTCACATTTGGGCCATGCGCTGGGGGTGTGAACACCGCTTTGGATTGCTGGGCCCAGCTGGGTTTTACACTCAGCTCTTTGATTTCAAGCGAACAAGCCAGGGGGTGCTATTGGTAATATTTTCATGTGTAACTGCATTGGGCTTTACGAGTGGAGGGTGCGAACAACGCTACTACAAGCCCAGCTGAGTATTGAACTCAGCTTTTTATTAATTAAATGAAAGTAGGCCAGGGGGTGCGTTAAGTAGCGGAATCACGTGTAATACGAATTGGGCCTGCGAATGGTGGGGTGTGGATAGCGTGAGAAGAGCCCAGCTGAGTTTCACATGAAACTCAGCGTTTCATTAAAAGGAAAGGGTTGTGTGAAAAGCTGTTCGCGAGGGGCACTAACAGCCGTGCGATTAGCCTGCCCGGTCAACGTTTCAACGCCATCTAACGGTGATGACATGATCTGGGATTTAAAATGGCAAACGGAGGGACTTTGCACGCGGTGGTTGTAGGGGCGGCCGGAGAAGATCCGATCATCTTCTCCGGCGAGAGTGAATAGTACCAGAATTCCAAACTCAACGAAACTTCACTTTTTTATATTGTTTTCTTCGTCTCACTTCCTAGGTTCCAAATATCATGTTGTTTTCCATTTTTAACCACTATCTAGAGAGATAATCAAACTACAACTTGGGAGGCTATGTCAAAAAGTGTCATGATTCGATATGAAACTTATCTAGAATCCATCTAAAGGTTGTCAAGAACCTAACCGCATATCAAACTAGTTCTAAAACGCCATAAATTACTCAGAATCTTGAAGTTACCAACCTGATCAGAAGCTCTGAATTTGGTGTTCTTGAGGACGAATTCTTCCTCTAATAGGTGCAGATTCACTCAGAGAATGATGCTTGATCAATCTTGATGCTCAATTGCTATGGAAATGGCCTCCAATTCCAAAATCGTTTTTCACCTCCAAGCTTGAAAAACTCTAACTGATTTCACTGAATTTACCTCCCAGAAGCAACCAACCTCATCTGAACTTCTTCTAATGTTTATATAGAATCATTTTGGACACTTTTGAGGCCCATTGGAAGCCCACACAGCCCATTCCAATTTTCTGGTTTTTCATCCAAAACCTTCCATGGAAGTTGCGAATTCTGCTTCTAGCAGCTTCTAATTCCTTCCACAAAGCATGCACAACAATCCTTGAGTGTGAATGGATCACTTTGGATGCCTAATTTGATCCTATGGTGATAATTGAATGTGTTACTTCAAATCCAAGTAACCTTTGAAATGTCCATGAAATAGGCTCCAAATCAAAATTCTAAAAATGCCATTCTTCTCAAAACATCATTTCCAATCAAAACAAGCACAAACTTGTGAAGTTTTGAGCCATTACAATTTATTTTGAATTTTTCTCTTCATTAATGCTTTTAAAATGTCCTTTTTTCCAAATTTCTTCATACTTTTCCATGATCAATCCATATCAATGGTTGCTTGGGTCATGGTTGGACTAAAAACACCATTTTGAACAATTTTCAAGTTGAACAATTCTTCATTTGAGGTGCCTAAGATAGTGAAATGGACCCATAATTCAAAATGACTTGTAATTCCAAATACCCAAAATACCCTTGACTTGTCAAAGCCATATCTTGAGTTCTACAGATCCAATCATGGACTTCTAGTACTCTCTAGAAAGCTAAGAGAATAAGGAACAACATTCATGTTGACCAAAAGTTCATAGGAATCATCCTTACAAGGAAAACGTGTCATGCAAGTTGAGTAACTTTCAAGCTCCAAATTCACATGCCTCAGATGACCTGTAACTTGTCTGGCTCATAACCTGAGTTCTATAAACCCTATCAAGGACTTCTAGTACTCAAATTAAAGCTAAGATCATGATTTACAACAATCATGTTGGGGTCAAGGTGAGATGAAAATCACATCTTGAGTTATGTGGTCTTGAAGTCAGGCACCAAACCAGGGGATTTTATACTGTCAAGCATAGCAACCCTAGCCTAGCAACTTCTCACACTCTTGATTCATGATAATTTGACCTTAGAATCATCCCTAGGACATCTCAACACATCAATCCATGATCACATGGCTCTTGAATTTGGTCTCAACCTTCTTCAAACCATCAGTTATCCTAGGGTTAACCAGATGAAACCCTAGTTGCACCAATCTTGGTTATACTTCACATCCTCCACACAATGACCTATCTAGGCCTCAAAATGATCTTCAAAACTTCTCATGAGCTCTCTCAAGACCTCAAGGTACAACTCTATGGCTTCAGAATCATCTGATTACCTTCCCACAACTCTCAAGTTAGGAGACATACACTCTTGGTTTCAACCACTCTCTCTGAGGATCTTAGACTACTCTGGTGAGGATATCCACCCTTGAACACTTGGATAAGCCTCTTAGATAGCTTCACAACCTTGTGTAGCCCTTTGTTGGTAGTCATACCTCTTGATCTCCTACACACATGTCAAAGAAATGCAGATGATAATGCTAATATGAATGAAATGAAACACAAGCTAGGTAAAGAAAGGTTGGGAAACTTTTGGGGTACAACACTCCCTATGTTCAACCGGTTCCTTAAGTTGTTCCTCTGGTTTCTGAAGCTCCTCCAGTGATTCCAACTTTTGCACCAGCTACAGTTCATACTCGTGTGCAACCTTATTTCAGTGAGCCGGTTTATGATATTCCTGACATGAAGGAAGACGAAGACGAGCGACATGAAAAGCTTCGTGAGAATGTAGAGACCATTGATAAAAGGTTGAGAATGATAGAAGGTGACCAAATCTTTGGTGATGTTGCCATAGATGTCTGTTTGGTATCTGGGTTGGTTATTCCTTCAAAGTTCAAAACTCCGAGCTTCGACCGTTATGAAGGTGCTACTTGTCCAAAAAGTCATTTGATTATGTATTACTGCAAGATGGCTGCCCATGTTGAGAACAACAAACTGATGATACATTGTTTCCAGGACAGTTTGAAGGGTGCTTCCTCAAAGTGGTACTTAACTTTGGATCAATCGTGTATCAAATGTTTTCAAGATTTATCTGATGCCTTCATCAAACACTACAAATACAACATGGATCTGGCTCCTGACCAAAGACAACTGCTCAGTATGTCCCAAAAGAGTTCAGAATCATTCAAACAATATGCTCAGAGGTGGAGAGAGATCGCTTCACAAGTAGAACCTTCTTTGACCGAAAAAGAGTTAGCTGATTGGTTTGTTGACACTGTTCGTCCAGAATTCTACGAGAGAATGGTTGGTAGTGTGACTACAAATTTTTCTGACATCGTTGCTATTGGTGTTAAAGATGAACTGGGTTTGAAAAGTGGTAAACTGTCAGGTGCTGCTGGTAGTTCAAGCTCTAAAGATCATGCGAAGAAACCTTCATTTAGTTCTCAGAAGAAGAAAGAGGGTGAAACTAATGTTGTATCTGCAAGTCGACGAAGAAATCAACCTTATCAACACCAGCAGAATTATGTTCAACAACAAGGTTATCATGTTCAGTACGCTTAACAACCGTATATAATTGTTGTAACACCTGCTTTCAATCAACAAACGACTGCTTATCAGCCTGTGCAACCGGTGTAACACCCCACTTTTCCCGAATTAAAGTAAAATATGATTAATTCAAATAAACATCAGAGTTCTCTACTAAAGTGGGATATCACATCACATAATTCAACATACTCTTCATTAGAAGGTTTTTAAAATAAAGCAGCGGAAAATATTCATTTAGTTCATCAACCTCGGCCACCCGCCAATACATGAAAATATTCATTAATAAAATTCACCAACACATGATGCGTCACAGGAAAGTAAAACAAGTTCAACTAAATCAAAAGAAAATGCCCAAGTCCCGTGCTACGTATCAGAGCATCCTAAGACTCGACTCGCACACCTCTATCCAAGCTAGCTAAGTACCTGGATTATCTGTACTTCCGAAGAAGCACAGACCACAACAACAACAAAGGGGTGAGAAATCATGATCAAAATTATCGGTAATACAGTACATGAAATAAAGGTAGTAATCATATAATTCATCACCCAACATTCATCAAACACGACCTACTGTCCAACATCAAAACAACACACCATAATGCAATTTTGCAACTCAACACCATGCATGCGGTACCGACTCATTGGTTCATTCAATCAAACCCCGAATAGATCATATACACCCGTCCTTGGCCATGATCTATCCCCACCATTCTCCGCAATGGAGTACGGATGAATCACATACACTCCTCCCCACTAAATCACCATATCTATACTGGTCACCACTCAAGGGATACTACAAAATGATAGAACCACCCTCACCGTACAAAATCACAATTTGATGTCATGCTCGTTGGCTTATTCGCTTAGCGAAGCCCTAGTGAACGCTCGCTAGCTGCTCGCCTAGCGAACTCCCTAGCGAAGGCAAACAGTAGCTACTGAACATGTTCGCTACCCAACTCACCTAGCGAGTCCCTAGCGAATGGTCGCGACCTGCCCGCCTAGCGAAGGTGCTAGCGAGCGTCTGCGATCCCTCAAAACCCTCACTGTCCAAAAATGTCACCTTGCTCAATTCCAAGCCTACAATTCCTCATCTATTCTCTGTCCTATCATCATTACAACTACTACACACTACACTAATCAATTATTCCTTAAACTTTCTCTCCAGAACCAATTTTCATATTCATCACTACTCCTGCAGAGGTTACACAGAACTTCACCAAATCCACAACAACACATACCCAATTTCGTTAATGGCAGCAATACTCATAAACACATCAATGTACACGAAATTCATCATAATCAACAACAATCAAAGACATATCAACATAACAAACATATTCATCAAATCCCTACGGGGTTAAGGAATCCCCACTACCCAATTTCATGTAAACACCAATCCCAATCAGTTTCTCCCCCCTTACCTCGATTAATGCTCCGATTGACAAAGAACTCAGAAGAATTGTTAGACCTAGCCTTCTTCTCTTCCTCCTTGTTCTTCCCCTTTGCTCTTCTCTCTAAAAATGACTTTTCGTGTTCTGATCTCTCCTTTTTCCCAAACTCCTCTAATACCCCTTTTAATCCTTATTTTATTTTATTAATCTAATAATAATAATAATAATAATAATAATAATAATAATTAGATTATCATCATTATTAATTATATTATATTATTATTAAACTCTATATTTTATTAAATAATTCCTATAAATTAAGGACACCCAGCAACGCTCTCAGACACACCCCCACACAAAGGACACACCAAAATAAAATAACACCAAAAGACTAAATAATTAAAATGGGTGTTACAACCGGCTCCTGTCTATCAACCTCTGGTATATCAACAACCTCCTGGTTATCAGCCTGCACAAGCACCTGCCAACTATCAACGAGCGCCCAACGCTCCTGCTTATCAACAGCCAAAGAATCAGGCTCCTTGTCAAAATGTTCCCAACAGGAGACAGTACAAGCCTTGTCCTCCGATTCTGATGACATACACCGAGTTGTACCCCTCAGTAGTGCAATAAGGTTTGATTACTACCAGAGCTTTGGGTCCACCTCCAAATCCTCTGCCAGCTAATTACAACACCGCCGCTCATTGTTTATTTCATGAGGGTGCGCCTGGCCATGATCTAGAAAGTTGATATGCTATCAAGCACCTTGTCCGAGAGTTAATGGAAAAGAAGATCCTGTCATTTGATGATCCTCAGCCGAATGTCAAGAGCAATCCTTTGCCTAACCATGGGGCTGTTAATGATATTGATGATATATCTGATGAAAGCCTTATTCTTGATGTTGCTTAGATCAAGACTCCTCTCCAGGTTTTCCATGCCAGATTATTTAAAGCCGGTTTAGTGTCTATTTCTCACGGTGATTGTACAGATTTTGACGTCAGTGCTAAGGGTTGTTTGTTGGTTCAGAATGATGTTCAGAAATTGATCAACGATGGTTTCCTACAAGTGGTTAAAAAAGTGAAGAAGCTCGAAGTTGTTGTGATTGAGCCCGTCTTCAACTTACCAGAGCTAAATGTTAAAGTGTGAGTGTTCAATTTGCCAAGATCAAGTTCTGCAAAGCCTGTGTTCAACATATCTAAGCCTGTTACTCCTACAGTGAATCAGCCGAAGCCGGTGATTATTCAGAAGCCTAGTCCATTTCATTTCAGTGATCCTAAAGTTGTACCCTAGAAATACGATGTAACCATGATTGACAAGGAATCTGGGAAGGTTATTCCGAGGGAAGAATTAAAGACTAATAGTGAAAATATGACAAACATAGTTGGGGCAAGCAGGATGACACGCAGTGGTCGTATTTATACTCCCCATTTCAATGAGGCTCCGCCAAAAGAAATTACTCCTACTGTGCCTTCAAAAGACAAGGGTAAAGAAGCAGTTACCAACGATGAAGATGCTGAATTTTTGAGGATCATCAAAAAGAGCGACTACAAATTTATTGATCAACTTCATCAGGATCCTTCCAACATCTCAATCTTATCTCTGCTGATGAGTTCACCTGCTCATCGAACTGCTTTACAGAAGTTGTTAGCTCAAGCTCATGTCGCTCAAGACATTACTACCGGTCAATTTAATAGTGTGATTACCAACGTTACTGCCTACAATACTCTTAGCTTCAGCAATGAGGAGCTACCAAGAGAAGGTCAGAATTACAACCGTGCCTTACATATATCAATGAAAGGTCAATAGGATAACTTATTGAGGGTGCTTGTGGATACCGGTTCATCTTTGAACGTCCTACCCAAGAGAGTTCTCACCAAGTTGGCTTGCAAAGAGACTGTGATGAAGCCTACCTCCTTAATCGTCAAAGCTTTCGATGGTTCTCGCAGGGTTGTAATCAGAGAAATGGAGCTACCAATTTTGATTGGTCCGCATGTTTTCAACATCACTTTCCAAGTAATGGACATTAATCCCAACTATAGTTGTCTACTTGGAAGACCTTGGATCCATGTCATTGGAGCTGTAACTTCAACTCTACATCAGAAGATGAAGTTTGTGGTCAATGAGAAGGTGGTTATTATACATGGTGAAGAGGATCTGATGGTCAGCAACCTGTCTTCTTTCCGTTACATTGAGGCTGATGAAGATGCTTTGGAAACTTCTTTCCAAGCACTTGTGATCACCAATGCTGTCCTATTGGAAGTCGAAGAAACAGTGGGCTAGAGTACTCCATCTTTTGCATCTTTCAAGAGCACCAACTCAACAATCGACAGGGGCATACCTGAAGGTTGGGGAGAATTGATCGACATCAAGACCAAGACGAATCGCCATGGGTTGGGTTACAAACCAACTCATGATAAAGCTTCTACATTTGTCAATGGGCGTCCGAAGATTATCCAAGAAGTGTTTGTCAGTGGAGGTTTCCAAGTCAATGCTATCAACGATGATGATGATGAAGACCTGAGCAACCTGGTATCAAGAGCAATGCAACTTTGAGCAACTGGGAAGCTATAGAGATCCCTGTGATTTTTCCCATTTCAAAGTAATTTAATGATTTCATTTGCTGTTTTCAAAATTCCATAACTATGCCCAAAGCTACTGAACTATTTTGCAGGGCCACCTTTTCACTTTTCGAAAGATATTAATAAATGCATTTTGTTAAATTCTTTTTGTTTCATTTGTGTTTTTTGTTTTTACCATTTAAAATGAAATTGGCAATCTCTTCAAAAACTACAAAAAAAAAAGAATTTTCTTTCTCTCGCATTTTCCTTGTGCATTTTAATAAATTATAGCCTCTCAACATTGCAGTGCTATCCCAAACCTCATTGCACCCAATGACTCTGCTTTCCCTCCTGACTGGGATTCACCCATTTATCAAGCCGAAGATGAGGATGATGAAGATTTCGAAGTACCCGATGAACTGGCAAAATTGGTTGAGTATGAGTACACTGAGTTTCAACCGTATAAAGAGCAGGTAGACTTGATTAATCTTGGCACTGATGAAGACAAGAAAGAGGTCGAGATTGGTACAACACTTAGGGCCGAGGTCAAGCAGAAATTGGTCAAGCTTCTAGAGGAATATTCTGATGTGTTTGCATGGTCGTATCAAGATATGCCCGGGCTAGACACTGATATTGTTGTTCACAAGCTGACACTTAAGCCAGAATGTCCGCTTATCAAGCAGAAACTTCGAAGAACAAGACCTGACATGGCTTTGAAGATTCGAGATGAGGTTAAGAAACAACTTGATGCAGGTTTCCTTACAGTTGCGAAATATCCTGATTGGGTAGCAAACATTGTTCCAGTGCCCAAGAAGGACGGTAAATTCAGAATTTGTGTAGACTACAGGGATTTGAACAAAGCAAGCCCAAAAGATGATATCCCTCTGTCGCATATCGATACCTTTATGGATAATACAACCAGTTTTGCAGTTTTCTCTTTTATGGATGGTTTCTCCGGTTATAACCAGATCAAAATGGATCCTACTGACAGAGAAAAGACTACATTCATTACTCCTTGGGGAACCTACTGCTACAAAGTTATGCCCTTCTGTTTGAAGAACGCAGGGGCAACGTATCAAAGAGCTATGGTCGCTCTCTTTCATGACATGATGCACAAAGAGATCAAAGTTTATATTGATGATATGATTGCCAAATCTCAAAATGAAGAGGACCATTTGGATCATTTGTTGAAGCTATTTGAACGACTCAGGAAATACCAATTGAAACCGAATCCTGCTAAGTGTACCTTTGGTGTTAGATTTGGAAAACTACATGGTTTCATCATCAGCCAACGAGGAATTGAAGTAGATCTCGACAAAGTCTGAGCCATTTAGGACATGCCAACTCCGTAGATTGAAACACAAGTCAGATGTTTTCTTGGATGACTGAACTATATCTCCAGATTCATTTCTAATATGACTGCTACCTGTGAGCCAATCTTCAAGTTACTTTGCAAAGGTCGGGTTATTGATTGGAATTCTGATTGTCAGCAAGCATTTAAGAAGATCAAGGGTTATTTACAAGAACCTCCTATCTTGATTCCTCCTGTTCCTAGAAGACCACTTTTCATGTATCTTACTGTTCTTGAGAAGTCTATGGGTTGCGTACTTGGTCAACACGATGAGACTGGAAGAAAATATCGTGCCATCTACTATTTGAGCAAGAAGTTTACTGATTATGAAAGCAGATATTCACTTTTGGAGAAAACTTGTTGTGCGCTAGCATGGGCTGCTAAGCGTCTCAGGCAATACCTGATTTGTCACACTACTTTGTTGATCTTGAAAATGGATCCAATAAAGTACATTTTTGAAAAGCCTGCTCAGACTGGAAGACTTGCCCGTTGGCACATGTTGTTATTTGAATACGACATCCAATATGTGACTCAGAAAGCTATCAAAGGGAGTATCTTGTCAGATTATCTTGCAGACCAACCGGTTGAAGACTATGAGCCTCTAAAGTTTGACTTTCCCGAAGAAGACATTATGTTAGTGAAGGATTATGAAGAGCCAGGTCCTGATGAAGGTCCCGAGCCGGGTCTCTGTTGTAAGATGATATTTGATGGTTCCTCTAATTACAATGGGCATGGCATAAGCGCCATTCTGATGAATCCAGAAGGTGGTTATACCCCATTTATAGCAAGGTTAGCCTTTGAATGTACCAACAATATCGCCAAATAAGAAGCATGCATTCTTGGCCTTGAAGCAGCTATTGACCTCAGAATCAAAACTCTTGAAGTGAGTGGAGATTCAACTTTGGTTATTTATCAAGTTACAGGTGAATGGGAAACCAGACATAAAAATGTAATCCCATACAGAGCCTACATTGTTGAAATGATTGAATACTTTGATGAGATCACTTTCAAGCATGTTTCGAGATATGAGAATCACATTGCTGATGCTCTAGCCATGTTAGCCTCAATGTGGAAAGTCATATATTTCAATGATGCTACTCTCATTCGAATTGAACGCAAGACTGAGCCAGCCTACTGTTAGATGGTTGAAGAAGAAACTGATGACAAGCCTTGGTTTCATGACATTAAGAATTATCTACTCAAGCAAGAGTATCCAGCCGATGCTACTAATCTTGATAAGAAGACTCTGAGAAGGTTGGCATCCAAGTTCTTCATCAACAATGATGTGATATACAAAAGAAACTATGACATGGTCCTGCTTAGATGTGTTGACAGACGTGAAGCAGACATGTTACTTCAAGAGATTCACGAGGGAACCTTTGGAACTCATTCCAACAGTTACGCTATATTTAAAAAAATCATAAGAGCTGGATATTACTGGTTAATCATGGAATCAGATTGCATCCAATATGCCAGAAAATGTCATAAATGCCAAATTCATGTTGACAAGGTCCACGTACCTCCAACACCGTTGAATGTTTTATCTTCACCGTGGCCTTTCTCAATGTGGGGCGTTGACATGATTGGGGCAATTGAGCCTAAAGCTTCCAACGGTCACCGATTCATTCTAGTCGCTATTGACTACTTCACCAAATGGGTAGAAGCTGCTTCCTACGCCAACGTGACCAAGCAAGTAGTTGCCCATTTCATCAGGAAAGACATTATCTACTGTTATGGAATTCCGAGCCAGATCGTAACAGACAACGGTACGAATCTAAACAATAGAACCATGAAGGAGTTGTGCGAAAGTTTCAAGATTTCACATCACAATTCCTCTCCTTACCGTCCTAAGATGAATGGAGTTGTTGAAGCTGCAAACAAAAATATCAAGAAAATCCTGCAAAAAATGGTCAAGACTTACAAAGATTGGCATGAAATGCTACCATTTGCTTTGCACGGATACATAACTTTAGTGTGAACTTCAACAGGGGCAACCCTTTTCTCTTTGGTGTATGGAATGGACGCCGTCATCCCCATCAAAGTAGAGCTACCTTCCTTAAGGGTACTGATGGAAACCAAGCTAGATGAAGCAGAATGGGTTCAAGACAGATTTGACCAGCTGAATCTCATCGAAGAGAAGCGCATGACCGCTATGTGCCACGGTCAGTTATATTAGAAACGGATAAAGAGAGCCTTTGACAAGAAAGTCCAAATCCGAGAACTCTGTCAAGGAGAGCTTGTACTCAAGAAAATATTGCCAGTTCACAAAGACATGCGTGGGAAATGGATGCCCAATTACGAAGGCCCATTTGTGGTGAAGACAGTCTTCTTCGGAGGATCGCTAGTTCTTACAAAAATGGATGGTGAAAAGCTTGCAATCCTGTGAACTCTGATGCAGTCAAAAAATATTATGCCTAAAATAACCTGCTAAGTCGAAAACCTATAAAGGCGACTTAGGCAACAATGGGTATCCATGTGGATCACAACCTATGAAGAAGATCCAGGAAAAAATAAGGGATAAAAATACCAAAAAAAATATAGCTTGCTAAGCTGAAAACCTGAAAAGGCGGCTTTGGCAAAAATGAGCGTCCCGGTGGATTGAAAACCCGAAAGGGCGGTCCAGGAGCAAATTAGGGACAAAGGCATTTCAATGCAACGGATGACGCTGATCATCGAAGAACATTTTACAGAAGATCAACTCCAATCCAAATCGCTCTTGACGGAAGCAGGATTTTGGGTAGTCTTAGTTATTAGGGTCAGTAGAGGTTGTTGGATTCAATGTAACCTTTCCCTATTTGCCAATTTCAATTGTAACTTTCCATGGAGCCTTTCCCTTAGCAAGCTACCATTTTTTAATAAAGTTAAACCTTTTGCTATTCAATTTTCGACATTTATGCTATCTCTATTTTCATTTTTGTTATGCAAATTGTTATTTGTTAATAAAATTTGGAAGGTGAAAAGTTTTCTAAACTTAAAACTGTTTTTTGAAAACGCTTTTGAAACATATAAAGTTTCTTTGACTTGTGGAAATCTCTGAAGGACATCTTCCTTTCCCCAGTAAGTCTGAATGTTGCAGAAGCACTTTTAAACCATTGCCTCAGTGCAAGTCCCCGACGAAACATAACTTGACAACACTTTGGAATAATCTGGAAATCTCCAGTGACCTTTCAGACTGCAGAGATCTCCCCAGTATCTTCCAAGTGGTACATATTATTTGAGGACCCACTCTCATTGCAACCATCTTTTCCTCACCGAAGTTGCCATACTTTCCTCAGGAAATTTTCCCCAGGAGATTGCCATATTCTCCCCAAGAAGTCGAGATGTTTTTCCCCAGGGAAGCTGGTACTTTCCCCAGGAAGTTGATGTACCTTTCCCAGGAAGCTGCTACACTTTTCTCCATGAAGCGGATATTGATTTTATCCCCGGAAGTCTCCACTCCTAAGATGACTCTCCCAACGAACAGGTCTTCTTTGATCAGATTCAGATTTATGATGGCAATCCCCTCTAGTGAAGTCATGATATCTTATCCCCAAGTGGAATTTTGTTCTCTCCAGAGAATTTGGAACTTTGAAGCAATATTTGGTTTCTCCATCAACTTTCCTATCCCTTGATAGATGTACTTTTGCAGAGGTCACCGGGTATCCCCGTCGAGATGTTTATTTCATCTCCTGTTTGCTCCTCCGCTCGTCTGTCTTGTCAGCATGTGCATGAGCATTGGCATAAGCATTGCATTTTCATTTTGGCATACGCATTAGCATCTACATGTTTGCTATCCTCGTTGTCCTTTTGCCGTTACTTTGTTGTGGTTACTGCCAAGTAATTGGGTTTGTCCGTTCTCTCCAAATAGAGTCGTCAACCTTAGGCATAAAATACCTACTATTTCAGTTTCCCCACAGAGTTTAACCCTCGTGGATGATGGTTATTTCAGTTATCTTTTTCGTGCCTGGATAAGATAATCCCCATTTGAGTTCATTCCCTCAATGGAGTCTTGTTTGACAGTTTCTTTCTAGCTCGATCCTAGATTGAACTTCGGTCCCCGTCGATCACCGAACCTACCTGGACGTGCATTTATTTTGCACTATCTATCAAGAAGTGCCTTTTATAACTACATTTGCAGATAAGCGGCAGTCCCATCCTGAGAAGCCTATATTGCCACATTTGCAGACAAGCGATAATTCTCACCCGAGAAGCTTATCATTATATCTGACAAGCAACGGTTCTCGCCCGAGAAGCTTATCATTATATCCGACAAGCGACAGTTCTCGACTGAGAAGCTTATCATTATATCCGACAAGCAGTAGTTCTCACCCGAGAAGCTTATCATTATATCCGACAAGCGATAGTTCTCATCCGAGAAGCTTATCACTACATCTTACAACCCCGACAAGCGACAATTCTCATTCGAGAACTTATCATTGCTACCCTTGCAAATAAGCAGCAGTTCTCGCTTGAGAGCTTATCCTATCTTTATTATGACTAGCAACAAGTGGCCATATCCCTCGAGAAGCTTGTTTCCATTGCCCTAAACCTTAAGACGTTGAGTCTCCATACTCATGCTTAGGCGTCCCGCCGTGGAAAATTTTACCCTTTTCAAGTAAAAGAAGAAACTGAGACCCGTTCATGGCATACAAACCTTGGAAGCATGGCGAGGTTTATTTTACCCTTTTCAAGTAAAAGAAGAAACTGAGACCCGTTCATGGAATACAAACCTTGGAGGCATGTGGAAGTTTATTTACCCTTTCTAAATGAATCATTTAGTTAAAGAAGAATCTGAATCATATTTTGGTCATGGAAGCTTATCTTTTTATCCTAGAGGGTCAACCAGTCATGCTTGAACTTGTTGAGCATCTACTCTAGATATTTCCCTAGTGGAGGTCGTCTTGCCGATGCCACCTCCATCAAGGATCTCTTTTGTTTATCCTAGAGTGTCAACCGGTCATGCTTGAACCTGTTGAGCAGCTACTCTGGATATTTCCCCAGTAGAGGTCGTCTTGCCGATGCCATCTCCATCAAGGATCTCTTTTGTTTATCCTAGAGTGTCATCCGGTCATGCTTGAACCTGTTGAGCAGCTACTCTAGATTTTTCCTTAGTGGAGGTCGTCTCGCTGGTGCCATCTCCATTGAGGATCTTTTCTTGCTTTCCTTCTAATGTAACAATTGGTCATGCTTGAACCTGTTGGTCCATCACTTTAGATTTCCCCGGTTCCGTGTTGTTTCCTCTGTACGCCGTCTTCCCTAGTGTGTGTTTGCTTGTCACGTCGCTCCCTTGTGTCGTCGTTTCGTCTGCATTCCTTCATCATTTCCATCATATGCATCATTTTAGATTAGCATCGTCAGCATTTCCGTTTTTCCATAGCATTGCATATCACTGCATCTAAGGGCAAAATTTTCGGTTATATGTATTTAAATGCCTTTCACAATGATTTCTTGAGCCTTCGTCGCTCAAATCATCCAGTGAAGTTATTTAAATAAGGGCAACTCTCACACCCCAAATTTTACCCTTAGATCACTGATCATTTCGCTTTTCATTTTGTTCCGTTTTTTCGTTTCAACTAACTATTAACCGGTTTTCTCAGTTTGTTTTGTTTTGCAGAAAAATATTATTGTGTGCCTTTAATATATCGCGCATGCATTCTTTAGTCCGAACGACATAACTTTGTAGCATAAATTTCCCCATGGGGTGATGAAAGATGTCTTTTCCATATCTTCGGGAGCCATTTTGATCTTATTATATCCGGAAAACCCATCCATGAATGAAAAGAGAAAGAACTGGGTTGTGTTATCCACTAGTACGTCAATGTGTGGCAGAGGAAAATCATCCTTTGGACTCGCTCTATTGAGATCTCTGTAGTCAACACACATTCGTACTTTCCCATCTTTCTTCGGCACGGGACCAATACTTGTTACCCATTGTGGGTAACTGGACATTGCTAAGAAACCAGCATCTAGCTGCTTTTGGACTTCCTCTTTGATATTAAAGGACATCTCTAGTTTTGTTCTCGACAATTTCTGCTTCACCGGCAGGAAGTCTTCCTTGAGAGGAAATTTGTGCACTACAATGTCTTCATCCAGACCGAGCATGTCCTTGTAGGACCAAGCAAACACATCAACGTACTCTCGCAATAACACGACCAGCTTTGTCTTCACCGCTACTTCTAAGGTGGCACCTATCTTGATCTCCTTGGCGCCGTCTTTAGTTCCGATGTTGATGACTTAAATCTCTTCTTGATACGGTTGAATGACCTTCGAATCCTGTTTTAGCAGTCTAGCCAACTCTATCGGGAGATCACAATCTTCCTCGCAGTCTTCGTCAGCTTGGTAAATTGGATTATCAAAGTCATACGGGACCATGGCCGAATCTTTATCAACAGGAATAGAAGAAGATCTGCAGGATGCATGATTTCATGCTTTTATTTTAAGAAAAATGAAAAATAAAAAATGCTAAAACAAACATTTCCTTTTTATTTATTTATTTTATAAGCAAAAAATAAAAATGAAAGAAAGAGAGTGCAATTGAATGCAAAAGTTATTTATTGATGATAAGTTCATGCTTTGAAAGCGAAAGGGCCCTACAACATGATCCATATGCCTTGGGCAAAGCATAGGATTTCAAGAAAACAGAAAAAAAAATAGGGAATTACTCTTCCAAAAAAGTCACTTCAGGGATTTCCACAATGCTCCAGTTGTTTAGCGTTTGATTGGGCGTTCTTTGGTAGACCATACACAGCTCTTCAGGCATGCCATCTTTGGTTTCTAGAAATGTGACTTGACCTTCATCGAGATTGCCTCCACTAGTAAAAACCAATGGATTTGCAAATCCTTTACCTTTGTCGAAGGTGTTCTTCTCTTGCGCTTTCTGCTTGCTAGTATAGCCTAGACCGACACCATCTTTGTTTACTGGTAGTTCCAACACTCTGCCCAATCCCTGAGGGTGTCCTTGTTCAATAACCGTCTTCGCATCTTTCCATGTCACGATCGAAGACGCATGTTTTTCATGAATCATCTCAACATTAAACACTTTAAAAGTTTAGAACGGAGTCTCCTGCACTTCTCCTCCCACCTCAATATACCAGAAAGAAGCTAAATGGCTTATGAGAACATCTTTTCCCCCTTGTCATACCCCAAATTTTACCCTTAGATCACTAATCATTTCGCTTTTCATTTTGTTCCATTTTTTCGTTTCAACTAACCGCTAACCGGTTTGCTCAGTTTGTTTCGTTTTGCAAAAAAATATTATTATGTGCCTTTAATTCATGAAGTACACACGTATCGTCAGTCGTTTGACGATTACAGAGTCAATTTATCCTCAAAGGATCCCCATGCAATCATGGTTCCTTGTTTCCCGACTTACACGACAAGTGGTTTGAGAACAGTTGGATTTTTTATGATAGTATTGACGTTAGTTTCTCCTCGACACAGTACATCTTTGTTCAAGAACCAGAGTTAGTCGTCTGTTGGATTTCGAAATGTCGTTTGATCTATATACCATGTTGAGTTAAGGTTGTTAAAATATGAATGGATTTGGATTTGAATCTGTGCGAAAATGGTTTCAAATAATTCATCTAAGCAGGTTCGAGCACGTAGTCATTTTTCTTGCTATGCTGGTTACGAGTTTACATTTTAGAAGCGCAGTGGAATTTTTGGTGAACATTAACTTGGTTCTATCGCGAGTGTCAGTTAATTCATTTCAGGTTACGAAAGTCAGGATCATTCAAGATGCGGTCTAGATTTTAAATGCGGAATAAAACTCATTTTAGCCACGAAATTGGACTTATTTATTTGTTTATTCAAGGCCGTATTCACCGATCTGTATTACCGAGTACGAGTTAATTCTCAAAGGTTTAGTTGAATTCAAAATTTGCGTTGGATGTCAATGGATTCCAAGTATTTGCAAGCGGTTAAGTTTTGAATTCGGATGGCGAAGTGTCGAATTTATTCGGGAAAGAAATACAGATTAAATTTAGCCAAACAAATCAAAGTTTTATTAAAGAATGATTTTATTCAATTTCCGTACATGTTTTATTACAACATTTATCCAGGAATTTACACTTTTGAGATTACAAAATAATCCCTAAATTTGTCCTAAACGATCTAATTCTGAAGTTCTTCACATCCGATTCTTCATTATCTTCGAATCTGCAAAAAACCAGACAATATCAGAGAAACATTATTTTTCAGTGGGATTAAATTAATTTTATCGAAAAATGGTTTTTAGTTGTTTCTGGATCCTCAGAAAATTATCATCATCGGGCCTCCCGAGAGGGCAACAACAAGGTCGCCGCCAGCTCCCGAATTCCGTTTTCCGACCTCGGCATAAACCCGACAAATTTCTGTTCTTGTTCGATAAAGAGAAAAAGAGATTTTTAGAAAAATGATTTCTGTCCAAAAACATGGCCTTAAAGAGAAACCCGAAAGCCATCATCAAAGGGACAAGATCCGAAAATGGAAACGGGCGGCTAGCAATATCATTGTCATTAAGCCAAGTCCGAAAATGGACGGCAAAAATCCAATGACAAACGGACAATATCAAAGCCGAATTAGGAAACACATCAAACAACAGCAATCATCAAATCAGAAAATTCCAACAATCCACCAAATCCGGATTCCATCATTATCATCAAAATAACCCAAATCCAAATCATACAAAAAAAATAGTAACAACAGATCCAGAAACTAGATTTCAGAAAATCAAGATTTCATCATAATAAAAAAATCAAATTCGGACCAAATCAATAACACCATCAATCCATCCGAAAACGAAATTGGAAGGAACAAACAAATTAAATCTTCCAACATGTTTTTGACATGTCATTTTGGAAAAGAAAAGTTTTAATGAGCTTTCAAAAGGTGTTTCAAAATCATACTATAAGAAGAAGAAAAAAGAAGTTGAATCGGGGACAGATCATCATTCAAGACGAAAAGAACATCATGAAAACGACATCAAAAATCACAAAGAACCGTTCATACGAATCACCCAACAAAATCTGAAACCCTCCAGGCCTTAGTTCAAACATCATCAGCCATACAAAACCCACGAGCAACCGTCACGAACCATCAAACCGTCAAAACCACAAAATCCAAACACTTCCGAAAAATCGAGCAAAACCGCAAATCGTTCAAGCCAACATCACCAACCTATTAACGGACAACCATTAAAACTCGAATACTCAGAGACGAGGAAAACCCCATCATCATTATCGTCTTCATCACTGTCAAAACCGTAAATCCACAGATCCGTAAGCATTCTATTTAATGTTCCTTTACTTTTTTTTACTGTGAATGAAAATAGAAGAAGAAGAAGAAGTAAATGAAAGAAGAAGAAGATTTTTCATGCAAGGCAAAGGAGAGGAAATATTTTTTTCAGAGAGAGTTTTGGAAGGGTGGGTCGCCGCAGTTCACATTGGGGAGTTAGGGTTTCAAAAACCCTACTCCTTCCCCTTTTTATATTGCCAACCGGGTCGGGTCTGGGGCCTGACCACCCAGCCCGACCCATTTTTTTTTCTATTTTCTTTTTCATTTTTATGTTTGTTTTTATCTTGTAATTATTTGTTAATAATAATAATAATCTAACACCAACACTAACCAACTAACTTTAAAAATATGATTTTTTTTCTATTTAATAATTGAAAATGAATTAAGTTTTAAAGGATAATAATAAGAATATTAATTTAGATTTAGATTTAAGTTTTAGTAATTAAAAAAGATTTTTGCTTGACCTAATATTTCAACCCTTTTTATAAAAATCCATAAAAAAAAACTTAGTTTTATTTAATTTAAATTTTAGTTTTAGAACTTAAGTTATTTTTCTTTTTTAAAAAACTTTTTGTTTTTTAAATAAACTTTCTTAATCTTAGATTAATTAACTTAATTCATCTTTGCAATGTAATTTAAATTCTAAACAAACTTTTCACCTTAGACTTAAAAATTCTCAAAATAAATAAAAAAATAATGAATCCATACATTAATTTAGCATATCACTTCTTTTTCATTTATAATCCAAATTCTAATATTTTCTTTTAATAACAAATATCTCAAAAAAATCATAAAATATTTAATTCTAACATTTGCCCATTTTTTTTAGTTAATCTAATTCAAAATTCTCAAAAACTAAAAACCTTCAATTCAAATTTTTCCATTCAACTTAATTTCTATCCAAAAATTCTAACATTTTATAAATTACATAAAGTCTAAAAAATGTTTTAAAAACAATTAAACCTTTAATTTCTAATTTAATTTAATCTCAATTCACAAATTTCCCAAACAATTAATCTTCCTTTCTCAAGTCTAATTCTTCCACTTTTACCTTTAATCAAATCCTCACCTAGTCATCACTCTCCACTTATCCATTTATCTTTAATCATTGCTAACTATACAATATTCATATTGCCATCATATCTATCTCATCACTTGGTTATCATTTTACATTTTCAATTATCCACTTTCAATTACATTTTCTGTTTACCGTATTTCCCCCCGAAGGAAAGGTTACCTCGTTTGACCGGAGAGTCAACGCCTTAAACCTTCACCCCATCCTAGCCTTAGAATCCAAGTCGCCATACTCGTGCTTAGGCATCCCGCCATGGACACACCCATACCCTTTCCTAAACCTTAAGACGTTGAGTCGCCGTACTCATGCTTAGGCGTCCCGCCGTGGACATCCACCCTTTTATCCTAGCCTTAGGATCAGGAGTCACCGCACTCCACATAAGTTCCCGCCGTGGAATACTTTTCACCCTTTCAATTCTACTCTACAATGTAGGAATAGGAGTCGCTGCATTCCAATGTAAGCGCTTCCCTATGAACGTTTACATCCCCCCTGGAACCTTGACCATAGTCAAGAAGTTCCTCTTCCTCCCTTTCAAACGGAACTACGATTACTCTGATTCCATCCCTTACCTCGGATACGTAGGCACAAGATGTGAGTCTTGGCGAGTAAACTTAGGATTAACCCTTTAGGTCTTTTTCTTTACCCTTAACCCTTAGCATTACCTTTAAGCAGATAACCTTAGCAATAGCACATTTTAAACAAGAGGTTCCTGTAGAGTACTACAGAAGTTTAGGATGCTAATACCTTCCCTAAGCTTAACCAAACCCTGAACCCTAGATCTTTCCCCACATTGTGTTTACGATGCAAAATAGTTTTTTCCTTTATTTATCCTTTCATTCCGATAAATCAAAGACCGATTGTGAATCAAGATTGTGATTAAAATTAATCAATAATTTGATATCCTATTCTCACCGCAACACCCCTCAATGACAACCATTTGGTTTTTGACCATGAATTTAAGCCTTTGATGAAGGGTTGGTATCACGACACCAGCTGCATGGATCCATGGTCGGTCGAGAAGGAAATTGCAAGCATTATATATGTCCATCACATAGAATATGACAATGAGCGTGTGTGGTCCAATCTTAATTGGGAGGTTAACCTCACTAATGACAATCCACCTGGCTCCATCGAAAGCCTTCACAATCGTTTGACTAGGTTTCATCGTAAGTCCTTCTATTGGTAATTTGCATTGCGATTTCTTAGGTAGCACATTCAGTGATGACCCAGTATCAACTAAAACTCGGGAGAAAATAAAATCGACACACTCCACAGAGATGTGCAAGGCCTTATTATGATTCTTACCCTTGGGGGGTAATTCTCCGTCATTGAAACATAGAATATGGCCGGAAGTTATGTTTCCTACTACTTCTTCAAATTCCACCACAAATATTTCTTGAGGCACGTGGGCGGCCTTCAAGAATTTCAATAATGCCTCTTGGTGAGCTTTTAAACACATCATAGTGATAACATGGAGATCTTTGAGGCAGTTTGGTTGAGCTGATCAATCACTTTTTAATCACTTTTCTCTATAATCCTCAGAAACTCCTCCGCTTCTTCATTAGAAACAACCTTCTACTTGGAAGACTGCCCCTGATTAATGGTAACTTGCTTTCCAACATCTTTGCTAGCAGTACCATGGTTGTTAATAGGAAGTGGTGTTGGCGCAAAAATTCTACCACTCCTGGTGACACCACCTGTCTCAAAAATGTTTTCTAGTACCTTCTTCTCTTCTAGGATATCCTCTTCTCCAACCTTTTGCCCATTAAGAAAGACAGCTTGGTCGTATACCCAAGGAACAACTTTTGTGCTCTCATAAGGAAATGGAGTAGGAATTGAAATAACAAGCTGGTTCGTCGAAGGCGGAGACATGTGTATTTCAATCAGATTGTAAGGTATATCAAGAGGCCTTCTACCTTGACCATAGGGAAGCACGAATGATTCATCACATGGGATCTGTAAAGGAACATGGGTCTAACCATACACATCATCCCAGTCTTTCTCATCACAAGAAATTGTCAATGGAACACCTGCCAGGTTATTAGGGACATCCCATGGTTCATCTTCATCATCGTATGGTATATCTAGTGCATCAAAAGGAATATCGAGGGTGGCAACTTCTTCAGCTTTTAAGATTTTTTCTACCACGAGCACACCTTGATCAATCAGACCTTGGATACCATTCTTCAGCTTAATACATTTTTGAGGATTAATTGAACAAATGTGACAGTCTGTTGGAAAATCGGAATAAATGTTTTTCAACAAGAGCTGCTCTTTAACAATATAAAAAGATGTCTTCATTTTGTCAATGTTTGAAACTAGTTGAATCCCTTTAGAGTCCTCAATCATATTTATGGAGTGATGATGAGAAGGCATGGGATTTGTCTTGATGTTAGGAGTATTTCTGGTAAAATTAATTGCTTTCGAGTCAATGAGGTCTTGAACAACATACTTTAGAGTTTTGCAATTTTTGATGTTGTGGCCTGGAACGCCATAATAGAACTCGCAGTGTGTGTTGGCATCGTATCCATGGGGAAGGACAGCTGAAGGGTCCCTCATCTTTGCACTAACCCACCTTTCATAAGGTATGGAAGTAATCTAGCATACGTTGATGGAATTGGGTCAAATCTTTTTTATGTCCTTCGTTATCTCTGTTGGCCTTGGTACTGATTCTGACGTGGTTGATATGGTTTTTGTTATCGAACTTGTTGCTGAGCCATAGGTTAGTTAGCAGGGATAGAAAGTGATTGTTGAGGAGTAACAACAGCAACATGGTGGTAACCTTGATGAGCTTTTCCTTTTTCCATAGAAGCGGCATTGGCTTCTCCCTCTTTCTTCTTTATGAGTCCTTGATACGGTTTTTTAGGTCCGCTCGAGTACCCACCAACGTTTTGAATTTTCCCAGCCTTCATCAGGCTCTCCAATCTTTCACTGGTCATAACAAGTTCTGAAAATACTGTAGAGGTGGTAGATGCTAAGCATTTAAGAATTGGACCTTGCAAAGTTCCCACAAAGATATCAGTTAATTCCTTTTCAAGCAATGATGGTTGCACCCTTGCAGCCAAAGCTCTCCATCTTTGGGCGAAGTCTTTGAAGTATTCATTAGGCTTCAGTCATACTGTCTTGGAAGAAATGGATCAGAAGCTTCTCATCATCTGAGTAAGTAGCCACTTTCCTACAATAAGACCTGATGTGGGTATTAGAATAGTTATTACCCTTATACTTCTCAAAAGTTGGGATGGTGAACTTTAGAGGTATTTTGACTCCAGGCACAAGGCAGATTTCAGCAGCATCCAACCCTAGGACATCAGGGCCTTGCGTTGCTCTAACAGTTTCTTGCAAAGGGTTGAACTTCTTCTCCAAGTCAGTATTCGGTGGTGTAATACCCCAAATTTTGCCCTGAGATTAGTCGGTCCATCTCGCATTCCATTGCATTTCACATCGCATGTTGACTAACCGCTAACGGGTTGTGCAGTTGGTTGATTTTTGCAGGAAAACGTCATGTGGTGCACTTTTAAGTCCATGAAGGGTAAAATCGGCATTTGTTGGCAGTTGGCTGTCAATTGGTGAAATTGAGTTATCGTCGGGGAATTCGGGCCGTTTGAGCCATTGATAAGAGTCGAGGTTAGGTTGGCTAATTAGAGGATCTTGATCTGAAGTCTTGCGTCGTTCGGTAATCGGGAGTTTGATTTGATTGGAAGAGCGTGGTCATTGACGGGTTGGATTTATCCAGGTAAAGTTGCCTATGTGAATGGTCGGAAGATTTTATTCGGGAGTTACGTCGGAGATCGGATTAGTCGGATAACTTGGGAAGATGGAATTTTAACGGTGTTTTTGTCTCATTTCAAAATCAAAAAGAGAATAAAAATGTCATTTCACTGGTAATTTTCAGTTCGTATTATAAATTAATTTCATCAGCTATATTTCATTTTGTTTAAAGGCTTTTCATTATTAGATTAATTGTATGTTAGTTTTAAAACTCATTCCATTTTTAAACGAAAACAATCATCAATCATTATTGCATTTTTACTAAAAAAATTATTATTAATCATTATTCCATTTTATTCAAAAAAAACACCAATTCTATTTCATTTTTAGTTTTAGTTTCTTTTCATTTTAAATAGGTAGCTTCATTTCTTCATTTTTCATTAAACTATTCTTATTACATTTTCATTCTACATTTAAAAAATAATTTTCATTTGCATAAATGCATACCAATACAAAAAAATAATAGATAAATCATTTAAAGAGTTTTATTAATAATAAGGAAAATACAAAAAAAAATAGAAAAAAAAATTACAAAAAAATAATAAATACATTTTTCCTAAATTAATTCCTAAGATATTCTTATCCGACTTTGTCCGTCTTCCGACTTTTCCAATTAAATGCTTCGAACCTGCAGTCAAAACAAACAAACATCGGTATCGAGTTAATATTTTCCGACACCCTCAGAGTAGTATCATCATCGGGTGTCGGCCGATGGCCAGATCAGGCAGCTTTTGTTCTTATATTTTTTCCGAGGCAACCGAGAAAGAAGAAGAGAAAATTGATTTGAAATAAGCTGTTGGTCAAAAGAGCTTATTTGAAAAGCCGGTTTGAGAAGTAATTTCTTCTCAAGAGGACGGTTTGCCCCATTGGGACCTTAACTCCAACCCTCCAGAAAAAATCATTTCTGGCAAAATCCAACAATATCCAACAAGTGGAAATAGTTCAGAAAAAAAACCAATTCAGAAACTGATTCAGAAACCAGTTCAGAAAAAACCAAATCAGGTTCAACAAGCAAACCAGTTCTGAGAAACCAGTTCAAGTTCCAACAGCTCAAGAAAACCAGTTCAAGACCAGTTCAGTCCCGTAAACCGGTTCAACGAGCAAGGGGCCACGAGCTAGTAAATCCCGTCAAACAGTCAACCGAGAAGAACACATAAACAAATCTAGCTGTGTATCAAAACAAGTCAAAACAAAAACCAACAAGAATAAATCAAATATTGAACAGCAACAAGTTCTGCGAAAATCACGTGAAACTTGGCAGCAAACTCACAATAATCCAGTCCAAGACATCATCATATAAATTCACCAAAGAGGAATCAGATAGAAAAAAAATCCTAAGCTTAGACGCAATACGGCAGCGGCGGATCCAAAACAGCGGCTCAAAATAATATCCATTCCTCATCATCGCCATCGAAGGTTCAGAGAACAACCTCGAAGCCTCGCCATCATCATTCGATCGAAGTTCGAAAGAAGAAGAACGTGTTCGCGGCGTCAGAAGAACACGACAGTGGCGGCACAAACGGAAGCTCAGAGGGAGAGTCTCACCTTCATCATTGCCATCCGGCGGACTCAGACAAACCGCAAGGGGCTTCATCATCATCGTCCGATCCAAGGAAAGAAGAGGAAGTTCCGATCCAAACTCGCGATCCACATTCGTCGCCTTCACCACCGTCCGAAGACAACCGGCGGGCAACGGATCTGGAAGCCTCAGCTGTTAGACATCATCGGACGGTAATATAGGTAAGAAAGAAGAAATCATGTATTGAATCTGATAACATGCAAGCGAAAAAGAAGCTTTTGTGGAGGCAAATCGCCACAAATCACATAAGTCTGCAAGACATTGGTTAATGCAGGTTTCGATGATGACAAATTCCCTGGATAGATTGGAAATTATGAACTCCAGATCTACTAAAACAGATGCAACGTATCACCCACCATATCCTTTTATACTTGTCTTAAAACTCCTGAAATGAATATACTATGTGTAGATAAAATGCAATCATGACCAAAGGCATGAAAGAACTCAAACTGATGAATTTTTGCAGGTTTGCAGGGCATGAGTCGACCATAGGGTCGGCACATGCATCAGAACAATTCTGCACTAGTCAGCGCACAAGGCAAATGAGTCAACCATAGGGTCGGCGCATGAAGGAATAACTTTCCAACGGGTCAGCACGTAAAGGCATGAGTCGACCATAGGGTTGAAGCATAATGGAAATAGATTTCAACGGGTCAGCACACGCCGACTGTATGGTCGATGCACACTGATGAATTTTCCAGATTTCCAAACAACACAGGCCATGCGTCGACGCACTGACCTGTTGCGGTCGACCGTTCGCGCGGAAAATCTGTTTTAAAATGCTTCCCTCTTATATTTGAAATACTGTTATGTCTAGAATTATGTTGGCACTATATATACTTGTTTAACCACTTGTGTCATTTTAACATTTGATATTCTTTTGATTCATGTGTTCAAAAACAAGAAAGAGTGAAATAGGTGTCCAAGATTCATCATCTTCATCTTCAACATCTCACAACATTTCAATTACACACAATCATTTTTGAAATGCTTTTGTGAAAGGTTCAAGGTGATAAGGTTCGAAGCTTAGATTGGAGAATCAAGTTCGAGTTGAAGCTTGTGACAGGTTCTTTCTTGAATAAAACCATTGGGGTTTTGCCCTCCAAGATTGGTTTGAATTTTGGGGGTTTTTGGACGAGATTCTTCATCAAGAGTCAACCGAGCGAAGGTGATTGTGAAGAGGTGTTCTTCACAAGTCTAGTAGCAGATTCGGTGATTTTGAAGGGAAGATCTCGGGGTCGATTTGGTGCTGTTGAGATCAGCCGGAGCCGAAGGTTTGAACAACAAAGTGTTATTCAATAAGGTGGCTGGAGTCGGAGGTCCATCAACACAAATCGGAGAACTTGATTCATCTTGAATCAAGGGGCAAGGAGTGAAGGCAACTTTCAACACATTGAGATTTCTGTTGTATATTTGTTGCTCAATCCTTGTATAAACTGTTACATTCAACAGGTGATATCTATAAAATCTATCTCAATTCTAGTTTTAGAATTGAGGGCGGACGTACCCCGAAGCAAGGACGACGGGGGAACTGCCTCACCAAATACTTGTCTTCTCTATTTTCAGCATTTACGTTATAGCTCAAAATAAGTGATTTTTGTATAAGCTCTATTGTCAAAATTGTGATATCAATTGAGTAAGAGGTTAAAACTCTGTTTTTGACTCCAAAGTACAACAAGACATTGTACTAGGCTGGTTGGAATCACTTACTCAACATAAATCTCACTTGGAGTGTTTTGCACACCAAGTGTTTGACATATTGCTTGAACCAAAATTATCTTACTTGTGTATCTAATTTTGGTTTTCTCTTTGAATCATTGGAACTAGGAATCCTTACAAATGAAGTAAATAATTGATAAGTGTTATTAGTGTTGTGATTCTATTTTTCCAAATTGTCATTAATCCAAAGGCTTACGCATATCCGGTTTTCCAATAACCGTTCGTTTTAGATTATATTTTTCCTCGGCCGCTTCCGCACTTAAATCATTTTTAAAACCAATTTTAAATTGGTAGCGCCGACTCAAATTTTAATTGGGGATCTATTCAACCCCCCCCCCCCCCCCCCCATTCTAGATCTGTGCCATAGTCTAACAAGTGGTATCTAGAGCTCCGGTTATTCGGTGCTTCAAATACAACATAGATAGAAAATGGCTAACGAACCAAAAGGGGCGTACAATAGGGCTCCCGTTTTCAACGGTGAAAATTATAGTTATTGGAAAGACTGTATGCGTGTGCATATAAACTCCATAGACAGAAAAATATGGAACGTTATCCTCAATGGTCCAATAGAAATTACTATGACCAATGCGGATAACGTAGTTGTGCCAAAGCCTGAAGCACAATGGACCGATGACGATGAGAAAAAATACAATTATGATTGGAAAGTGTTGCACCCCAAAATTTTCCCAACATTTCTTTACTTAGCTTATGTTTCATTTCATGCACATTAGCATTATCATTTGCATTTCATTGACATGTGTGCAGGAGATCAAGAGGTATGATCACCAATCAAGGGCTACACAAGAGTTTGAAGCTAGCTAAGAAGGTTATTCAAGTGCTCAAGGGTTGACATCCTTGTCAGAGAAGTTAAAAGATCCTCAGAGAGAGTGATTGAAGCCAAGTGTGTAGGCCTCCTAACTTGAGAGTGGAGGGAAGTCATCAGATGATTCTGAAGTCATGGAGATGGACTTGAGGTCTTGAGAGAGCTCATGAGAAGTGTTGAAGATCACTTTGTGGCCTATAAAGGTCATTGTGCAAGATTAAAAAAGCCTCAACCATGATTGGTGCAGTTAGGGTTTGACTGGGTCAACCCTAAGTCAACTGATGATTTGAAGAAGGTCGAGCCTTAATTCAAGAGCCATGTGATCATGGATTGATACATTGAGATGTTATAAGGATGATTCCAAGGTCAACTCATCATGATTGAAGAGCTTGAGAAGTTTCAAGCTAGGGTTTCTAAGGCTTGACAGTGTAAAATCCCCTAGTTTGACCCCTATCTTCAAGGCAATGTAGCTCAAGATGTGATTGTCATCTCATCTTACCCCCAACATGATTGTTGTAGAGTATGACCTTAGATTTAATTTGAGTGCTAGAAGTCCTTGATAGGATTTATAGAACTCAAGTTATGGCTTTAACAAGTTACAAGTCATCTGAGGAATGTGAATTTGGAGCTTGAAAGTTACCCAACTTGCATGAAACCTTTGCCCTAGATGGATGATTCCTATGAACCTTTGGTCAACATGAATGTTGTTCCTTATTCTCCTAGATTTCTAGAGAGTAATAGAAGTCCTTGATAGGATTTGTAGAACTCAAGTTATGGGTTGGACAAGTCAAGGGTATTTTGGACATTTGGTGATTATAGGTCATTTGTGATCATAGGCCATTTTCACCAACTTAGAGGTCTCAAATGAAATTTTGTTCAACTAGAAAGTTGCACAAAATGGGGTTTTATTCTTGACCATGCATCAAGGAGGCATTGAAATGGCTCAAGGAGAGACTTGGTTCAAGAAATTTTGAAAAAGGAAGAATTAAAAGGATTTAATGGCCAAAAATTCAAATAATTCATTTTGTGACCAAATGAAACAAAATTATAGGTCAAATTGATTGGAAAAATGATTTTAGAAACAATGGCAAGGTTAGAATTTTTATTTGAGGTCATTTGAATAACATTCCATTTCATTTCTTCATGATGAAGCAACATAATCAAATGCATACCTTTGGCTTGCAAACAAAGAAAATAGCACACTAAGCTCATTCAATATCTCATGAGAACTTGATTACACACATAGCCATGCCAAGAAGGAGTCAGAATAGTGGTTGCCATGGGTGATATTTTGAAGAGATTTTGAAAATCCAAAATCTCATTTGGATGGATCCAGAAGTTTCTAGATGAGTCTAATCATTTCTATATAAGCTAGTGAATGAGCTCAGCCATTATTTTGGAAGGAATTGAAGTTGGTAAGAGAAGGAGCCATTGAAATTTTGAAGGTTCAAGTTGAAATCGGGTTTTCAATTCAAGGGAGAATCAAGCCAAATCAAGGTGTGCAAAGGCTTGGAGAGTGAATTTGGAACGTGTCTGCATCATCTTGGCAGTTGAAATGAGCAAAAACCACCTCTGTTACCTCTCTGAAACCAGGTTTGTATCTTTCATCCTTATGCATGATTTAGGAGGAGAAACTTAGCAATTCACATGTGGTTAGGATCCTTGCAACCTGTAGTTGGATTTAGGATCACAAATTGGTGAATTAGAGACAAATTAGGCATGTGACCATTTTCTGTTGAGGATGATATCTCACGATTCTTGAAGGATTATTCATGATTGGATGGTGGAAATTGATCAATGAAGAGTGAGGATTAACGTGAGACCTTTAATTTAAAGAATGGTGAAAATCAAGATTGGGAGGAATTCTGAAAATGCTATCGAGTTTGGAAATGTAGAAGGAATTAGGAAATTCTGAGGTTGGATTCGTGATCAGCATCAAATTTGGAGTGGGATAGTGATTGGTTTTGTGATTTTTGATGACCTGTGGAGGTTGTCTCACCGGAGAAGACGGTGGTGCCACTATTCAGGCCACCATCTGTGTTTTCCCCCAAACTGAGTTCAAATGGGGACGATGAGCCATGGTCGTTGGATGAGTGTTGGACTTTTGACTCAGGTGAGCATTGGAAGGCCACGATTGCGTTTCAACTCTGAAGAGAAGTTCCTAAATGAAACGCACTGTTTCATTAATTGAATTGTTTTGGGCTTAGGACTCAGAGTGATATCCACACCCCCCTTTGGCCCAACTCTTTGAAATAAACTAAACTGGATTGCTATTTACCACGCTTGTTTATCAATTTCTTTTAATTTCTTTTATTTTTCCTTATTTCATGTGACTTAGAGATTAATTCATAAAAAATAGAAGATTAACTCAATTAATTCCAAACTTTTTTCCCCTGATTCATGATTGAATCTAGAATTTTGTAGATAAAAAATATTAATAATTCATGCATTTTTTATTTTTATTTTCATTTTTGAATATTAATGGATATTAAAATAGCCATGGTTGATACCTTGTTTTGTTGAATTTGGTTTGAGTATTGGGTGATGATTCTTGCCTTGATTTTTTGTGTGTTATTAGTTTAGATATGCATTCTCCTCTAGTAATTTTCTCACATTTTTGTGATAAAATTAGGTAGTGTTTCTAAGTTGAAACTTTAGGTGCTCTAGTTTTAGCGTTTAAGCTTAGTACCTTATAGTTTAGTATTTATTTCTAGAACTTTGTTGATGATTCAACCCCTGGATTTTGTTTGGTAGATTCATGATTGAATTAGGTTCCCATACTTATTTTTGTAGGATTTTACAATTGGTTTTAGTATTTTAGTTAGGATTAACTTTAGTACTAGGTTTTAGGTGATCCTAACTTGCTAATTCAATTAGAATGATTTCTTTAGTTCCCTTAGATTAGGGTTTTGCCTCTCTTGCTCTTGGATGATGATGAAGACATGTGTGGGCTACTGAGGAGTGCTTGAAGAAGCTTGGATGTGAATATTTCTATCCTTTTGGTGTAGTTTTGTTTAGGTGTTAAGATTAGGGTTTGTAGGCAGAGCTTCTAGATAGATCCTCTTCTTTCATAAACATGGAAGGGGTTGATCACTTCCATTCTTCCCTATGATGTAAGGTCCCCTTGTAAAGGCCTCATCCCTCCTTCGGTAGGATGTGTGGCCTCTCACAAGTTGGTAGAACCTTTGAGGGTTCCTTTCTCTGATGATGGAATGCTTAGTGGTGACCTTTGGTCTTCACTCTGCTGCCTATCATCCAAACCTTGCTCTTGTTAGATGAATCTTTCTCCCTTGCTAGAGGATGGAGTTCCTTGTTAGAAGCTTTGAAGAGGATGGAGGTTGCTACTTCTTTGTGGTTGAAGACTGCCATTGAAGCTGAAGCTTGAAGACCAGTAAGAACAAGTTGACACTTGTGAAGAAGATCAAATTGAGATTGAAGAAAGGGCTGAGGCTTGAGGAAAATAAGTTGATACTTGTGTGTTTGATGCATTGAGTGCCTGAAGGAACAAGTTGATACTTGCAGTTGGGACTGAAGCCTGAAGGTGGAGTCTACTTTGGAGCTGAGGCTTGAAGAAGAAGGACAAGTTGATACTTAGGCTAGATGTATTGAAAGCTTGAAAAAGCAAGTTGAAACTTGCCATTGAAGAGGACTAAACTGATGTCAGAGGAGCCTTGCTGTGAAGCTGTGGAAGCTGTTGATCTGTTTTCCTTCTTGTCTGTTTCTTTCTGTGCAACTGTATTGATGTGACTTGTTTGATTTGCTTGATGCATTAGAATAAGTTCATATTTAGATTGATTTAAGCTAGGAGCATGATTGCACTAGAGGTTGAGTTGCTCCCTCTGCTTGTATTTTTACTGTATGGCTTTGCTTGCTGGTATTTGGTAGAGCCCAGCTCCCTTGCCTATGTGGTTTGTTGTTTGCTTGATGGTATTTTACTTCCTCTGTATGATTGCAGTTATTGTGTTTTCTTGATAGCATGTTATTTCCTCTGTATGATTGCAGTTATTCATATATGGCTTGAGGTTGAGATGAGCTTGTGGAGGCTGATGCCCCACACACATTTCCTCCCTCACTTGCATTGCATGCATTTTACAGTCGTTTACTGTATATCTGTTTCTGTTTATCATTGACATGATCCCATAGGAATCTCACTTCCTTTGATAAGGAAGTGATGATTAGAATTTTAGGTTGAAACCTACGCATGACAACTTCTAGGAGATCCCTGTTTTAAACCTCAAACATAGGATGAATCCTTGGCATGACAACAGTAGGACTCGATAGTCTCCCCTTAGTTGTCCCTCTCTGAGAAAGGATTGTTGGAGAGTTTCTTTTCAACAGTCTGGATGTTTAGTATGGTACCCTTTGGGTGACATGCGACGCACTCACTCTCAGGTCATAGTCTCTAGTGCGATATTAGTTGCAAACATCCATAAAAAACAGTTCTTCCGTAAAAGACAGAAAACAAACTTCAAATCTTTTTGCCCCGTGGGCCCATAATTCAAAGGAAGCTTTTCTGAAGAAAAGAGTGTCGTTAACTCCCAGTTCTACCGCAAACGGTAACGCCTAAGTCTCCAAGGGTCGAGCTGCGTACACCAAACTGCTGGAACTGTTTGTTAACCCTACTCGATAAAACAGATGAATCTGAATTTTCGTAATCCGTATTAGCCCGAACTACGTAAGCTCTGATCTCTCAAGCCTGTTGAGAGTACGTAGGCACAATACTGACGTATTGGCGAGCCACCTTTCCTGTACCCGTAGTCAGTCGAACTACGTTGACTCTGATTTCTCATTCTCTGATGAGAATACGTAGGCATAAAGTGCGACGCTTTGCCGAGTCAATTTTCTTTTCTTTTGAGCCAGCCTTGATAAGTAGATAGTAAAACCAACCCGTCAGATAAACACAACGAGCGTGGATCCCATCGAGTACGATGGACGTGAGGGGTGTTAATACCTTCCCCTTGCGTAATCGACTCCCGAACCCAAACAGCGGTTGTGATGACCTTGTCTTATACCTTTTCGTCAGGTTTCTCCGATCGTTTCCTTTCCCGTTCTGAGGGATAAATAACGAAAGGTGGCGACTCTTCTGTTTTGCCGGCACCTTATTTTCGCAGTAGCGACAGCTGGAGACTCTGCTGGGGACTTGATAGTTTCCTGGGATCCAACGTCCCTTATGCGAGTTAGTTTGAGGATCCAACGTCCCCTGCGAGAGTCAATCCTAGCGCTTGTATGATTACTTGTTGGGTTGTGTTTGTTTATCGCATTTATTTCCCGCATTTTATTTTCAGTATGGTATGATTATCTGTGCTGTTGTGGGAGGGGCATTCTGACGAGTGAGAAGCCAGACCCAGGCTTTAGTGTACTTAGCATTAGTTATGGAAATTAGTGGGCGCGTGCTTGCTTTGCAGGCACTAGTGTCTCATGAAATCCACGCTTAGACGAGGTTCTCCCGGTTGACTTCTTTTTCAGCCCTTTGGGCCTGAGGGGTTGTTGGTTTGGAGGATTGTCGACTCTGGGGACCGATCATTTGGGATTCAGCTAAGTGAGGCCACTTCAGGAGATGGTGATGCCACACCTTCTGGGTATCGTATCATCCCTCTTGAATGTCTGTGACGCTGATGACCGCATAGGATGCCGAACTTGTGTCAGTTTAGGTCCATATCTTTGAGAAGGGTTGGGTTTGCTGCAGGAAACCTTAACCTTCAGACTACCTGGTTTTCTTGACAGTAAATCATTTTTGTTGATAGCGGAGGTTCTCGTCATCAGATATATTTGTGTTCTTGACAGAGCAGAGTTATAGCCCAACATCGGGGATTCTCATCATCAGATGTGTATTTGTTCTTGATAGAGCAGATTTATGGTCCTGTATCAGAGGTCCTTATTATCAGATGTGTGTTTGTTCTTGATAGAGCAGATTTATGGTCCGATATCAGGGTTTTCTTCTCATCAGAGATATGGTTGTTCTTGACAGAGCAGTATTATGGTTGTTGATACAGAATCTCCACCGTCATCTCCTCAACAGCACAGTCGTCTTGATCTCCTGCTGCATGATTGCATTTTGCATTGTTTTGCATACTCATTTGCATATCATTAACGTGTGTCTGTGTTGCAGGTACCGTTTCCCCCGGTTCAGGTTTTCTTGCCTTCTATTGTGCTATTATGGGTTCTCTGAGGAAGACTGTGGCCTACAAGCTCCCCACTCCTGATGTTGTTCAGCTGACTGGTTTGACTGCTTTGGCTGATGATTCTGTGAGAGGTGAATTCAGAAAGTCTTACGGTAAACTGCTCAGCCTGGTTCGTAAACCCTCTGTGTTTGAGTTGAATGGGTTGCACGCCCTGCTGCAGTTCTATAATCCTCCTTTGAGATGCTTTACTTTCCAGGACTTTATTCTCACACCCACACTGGAGGAGTTTGCTGATTTGTTAGGTGTGCCTATCAAGAGTCAGATGCCCTTTGTTGATATCGATGCTGAGCCTAATCTAGCTAGTCTAGCTCCTTCACTTCACCTGGATGCCTCCGAGTTGGTCTTGTCTAATTGGAACAGGGTTCCCGGTTTCTCCATGCAGTTCTTAGTGGGAAAAGCTCAACAATGCGCCAAAGACGGATGTTGGATCGTGTTCAACGCCATCCTCGCTCTGTGCATATATGGTATCATTCTGTTCCCCAATATGCCTGACTTTGTAGACTTCGACGCCTTTCACATATTTGCATTAGGGAATCCAGTCCCTACCTTGATAGGAGATGTCTATCATTCCGTCCACTACAAAAATGAGAACAGAAGGGGTAAGAACGTCTCGTGTTGTGTGCCCCTGCTCTATAGATGGCTTGATAGTCACCTACCCAAGAAGGGTCCCTTTGCCTTGTTTGCAACCATAGCTGAGTGGTCTGAGCGTTTGATGAGTCTATCAGTGGAAGACGTGGCCTGGTTTGATAGGGATAGGTTGGGTACCGAGATTATCTTCAGCTGCAGTGGGTTTCCGAATGTGCCTTTGATAGGCAGGAAGGGTTGTATCAACTATAATCCATCTTTGTTGGTCCAATAGTTTGCTTATGCTTTGAGAGCTCCGCCGAAGGATGAAGAGGTGCAGGAATCTTTGTACCTCACTGGTCTTCTAGAGGGGGATATGTTATCTAAGCTTCAGCACGCTTGGAAGGGTATCTATAAGCGGGGCAAGTCGTTGCTGGGGAAAAGTAATAGCCAAGCCTACGCTCCATATGTGACCTGGATCAGAGCCAGAGCAGATATTATAGGGATGTCGTTTCCACCAGCCCAGCTAGAAAGCCCTCCAGTGATCGAAGAGCCTACCACCGTGCCTATTCAGCAGCATAATCAGGTGTTAGCTGAGAGAGATGAGCCGAAGAAGGCAAATGAAGAACTGGAGAAAGAATTGGCTCAACTCAGAAGCGAGAGAAGCGAAGTCGTCCATTCCTTTAAGAGGCAAGCAGAGCTGGTGAACCAGCTAGGGACGGATTTGACTAAGCAGATGGCTGAGCGTGAGCGATTGGGTCGGGACTTCAAGGCTGTCAATGACGTACTGGCCACTAAGAAGTAGCACTTGGATGAAGCGTACCGGAGAATATCCAAGTTTAATCAGCATTGGAAGGCCACCTTAGCCAACGGCAAAAAACGGGAGGATAAACTGAAGCAGCAGATCTCCAAGTTGAAAGCCCAGGTGAAGGCTAATGAGAAGAGGTTTGATGAAGAAACCGCTCGCCGATACACCGCTGAAGGCCTGCTAAACAAGGCTCTTGCTAACCTGAAGGAGTACAAACTGATGTTTGAATCCAAGAAGCGGAAGCTAGAAGATTGTTTCGGCGAAGGAGCATGGGAAGACTCGGTTGAAGGTCTTCAATACACTATTATGCGGAGGGAGTTACTCGTCGAAGGGTTGCTCACTCAGCCTGATCATCCAGAAACGAGGGATCTGTTAGAAGAGTTTCGAGCCCGTGGCCGTGCTTGACTATATTTGTAATCATTTTGTTTTGATCATTGTTGTATGTTGACCATCACCAGGCTTGTTGGTCGAGGTCATGCTATTGATTCTGCTTGTACTCAGTGGCGTTGTGTACCGCCTTGATAGGCTTTCTTTATATATGAGATGTTATTTCCATGACTGGACTCGGACTTCTTATTATCAGCACTGGCACTCAGGCACTAGGATCGGGGGATACCCCCCTAACGCACAGACACACGTTTGCATTTGCATGAAGCATCTGCATAAGGAGCACTTTGTCGTTTTTTCTAACCCTTTTGCGTGCACAGGTTGTTTCAGGTTGTTCCAGGATTGATCAAAGACCAATCCACCGCTATCCGACCAGAGCAAATCAAGCCAGAGCAATGGAACAAGTGCAGACTGACGTTCAAGAACTCCGAGAGAGGATGGACCGCTTCATGGAGCTCATGCAAGTGGTTGCCAACGGCCAAGACCAGCTCAGAACATTGGTCCAGCCTCTGATTTCAAGGGTTGATAGCAATGGTGTACTCCATGGCGGGAACGTTCCAACCCCTCCACCTGTTGAAACTCCTCAGAATGGCGTCCCTGTGACTGGGGGGAACGGTAGTGCCAACGGCCATGTGATCACTAACATGGGGCTCAATGGTAATACGACTGGCGTCGGTAACGGAAATTTTGAAGCTAATGTCAATGTTGGGCTGGGCAACGGCAACGCGGGTGTTGGAAATCTGTATGGGCCTCAACCATGGTTAGAAGACCGTCAGGAAGACTTGTTCTCACAGAAAGGTGCTGAAGGAGAGCTGACTGCTGAAGCACGGCTGAGGTTTAAAGCACTCGAGGACAAGATGAGGAATTTCGAGAACCTGAACACTATGGGTGTCGACATGTCCAAATTGGGATTGATTGTTGATTTCAAGGTGCCTCCCAAGTTCAGAGTACCCGACTTTGAGAAGTACAAGGGCACCACTTGCCCTCGCGTCCACCTGAGATCATACTACCGGAAAATGTCCGCTCACTCTGAAGATGAGATGTTGCTGATGCACTTCTTTCAGGATAGCTTGTCTGGGCCATCCTTGGAATGGTACATGAGTTTGGAGCCTACCAGTGTGCGCACGTGGAAGGAACTTGTTGAAGCCTTTGTGCACCATTACCAATATAACAGTGACTTGGCTCCGAACCGAGTCCAACTGCAGAATTTGTCACAGAGGAACAACGAAGGGTTCAAAGAATACGCCCAGCGGTGGCGTGAATTGGCAGCTAGAGTTCAACCACCGATGGTTGAACGGGAGCTTGTTGAGATGTTTGTAGCCACCCTCCCAAGGGTTTATTACGAGAAACTAGTTAGCGGTATGTCTAGAAGCTTCTCAGATCTCATCATCACGGGCGAGCACGTTGAAAATGGGATCAAGCTGGGGAAAATTCAAGGTGTTGATCTATCCTCAGCTAGAGGAGGAAAGAAACCATATGGTGGTAAGAGGCGGGAAGGAGAGACGAGTGTCGTGTCCAACGCTCGAAGGAAAAGTAAAGGCCCTCACCAGCAGGTGGCCAGTATAACCATCCCCGCTGTCCAACAACCCTAGCCACAGCAGCAGCAGCAGCCGAATCAGCAAGGGTACAGAAAGTATCAGAACAGGGCACCTCTATCCAGTCGTCACCTTGAGACGCCGCCCATGTCTTATGCCCAACTGTTACAAACTCTTCTTTAGTTGCAGTTAGTCCAGAAGAGAACCCTGGCTCCCTTGACAGGGGCACCTCCGCCAGGTTATGATGCGAATGCAACCTGTAAGTTTCACTCAGGGGCACCCGGTCACACGATAGAAAACTGCAAAGCCTTCAAGCACAAGGTGCAGGATATGGTGGATGCTAAGATCATCAATTTCTCAGATAATGTGTCGAATGTCACGAAGAACCCTATGCCGAATCATAGGGGAGGTGGGGTAAATGCCATTATTGAAGACGAGAGCTTGGATTTATTGACTGACGTTAGAGATCTGAAGACACCGCTT
Organism: Lathyrus sativus; assembly: GCA_963859935.3. NCBI lineage: Eukaryota > Viridiplantae > Streptophyta > Magnoliopsida > Fabales > Fabaceae > Lathyrus > Lathyrus sativus. The sequence continues at coordinate 130,109,719 of OZ012739.1, forward strand.
AGCTTTGTTAAGGCCAAGCAGATGAAGAGAGGCTTCTTTTCGGGCTGTGGAGAACTATGTATGGGTTGTGCGACTCGTCCTGACGGATGTGAACAGTTGATAGAGGGGATTCAGAGTCTGATGACCGAAGGAATCTTGCAGTTTATCCGAAGGGCCGAATGTGGATCTGGAGAGGTAATGCTGAAGCAAGATGATGAGGTTGCTACCATCACCATCCCTCGCCAGACGATCACCATTTCTACACCCAGAACGCCCACGATTACCATCACCAAGGCTGGGCCGATACCTTTTGAAAGCACCAATGTTATCCCATGGCATTATGGGGCGGACGTCTACTGCAACGGGCAGAAGTTAGAATTGGAACCCTCGGGACAATCTGTGGATAACCTAGTGGGAATTGGCGGAATCACGCGCAGCGGAAGGGTATTTGCCCCACGCGAGATTGCGACGGACAAAGCGGACAAAGTCGAAATAACCGACAAGGGAAAGAGTAAAGTCATTGAGGAAACCCCTCGGGGGGTAGAGAAGGACCTACTTGTTAAGGACGCTGAAGAGTTCATGAGGTTGATCAAGAAGAGTGATTACAAGATCGTGGATCACCTCCATCAAACACCCTCGAAAATTTCTATCCTGAATTTATTGTTGTGTTCGAAGTCACATCGCAACGCGCTATTAAAGGTTTTGAATGCCACGTATGTACCGCAGGAAATATCGGTCAACCAGTTGGAAGGGGTCGTAGCCCACGTAAATGCTGGGAACGGGTTAGGGTTCACTGACCTGGAGCTGACGCCGAAGGGAAGAAACCACAACAGCGCCCTGCACATCTAGATAGAGTGTAGGGGAATGATTATGTCTCATGTGTTGGTGGACACGGGGTCGTCACTCAATGTTCTTCCGAAGAAAGCATTGATGAAGTTAGATACTCGAGGACTGATTTGTACACCCAGTGATCTGGTTGTGAAAGCGTTCGATGGAACCAAACGTCATGTTTTCGGGGAGGTGACGCTACCAATCCAAGTTGGGCCAGAAACTTTCGACGCGGTCTTTTACATCATGGACATCATGCCTGCCTACAGCTGTCTCCTAGGACGGCCATGGATCCATTCTGCTGGCGCCGTGACTTCCACGTTGCACCAGAAACTCATGTACGCTGTCGGAGGCAGCATCGTGACTGTTTGTGGCGAGGAAGACATAATGGTGAGCCATTTGTCGTCCTTCAAATATGTTGAGATGGATGGGGAAATCCACGAAACCCTATGTCAGGCGTTCGAAGCTGTTAAAGTCAAGAACGTAGCTCCTGTAATCACTGAGAAACCAGAGATGACTCTCTCTTCCCTCAAGGAAGCCCGGGCCATTGTTCAAGCCGGATCTACCCCAGGCTGGGGGCGAATTCTAGAGATACCTAACAAGCAGGACAAGTTCGGGTTGGGATACTCTCCTACAGCTGAAGCCTCTTCTTCTCACAGTGCGTCGCGAGGTAAAGGGCCGATCCAGTTTACCAGTGGCGGGGTGATATTTGAAAGTGTCAACGCAGTGTCTGAAGACGGCGAAGACAGTGATTGCGACCTAGACTCTTGGATCCAGCCAAGCAAACCAGGCGAGAGCCTCAACAACTGGTCCATCAGGGATACCATCCAAGTTACAGGAAAAGAGTAATGATTCACTTTCTCCAATCATTGTACAACCCTATGTCCTACCCAGGGCATAGTGGTTTTATTGTCAGGGCCTTGTTTGATTATGTACATGCATTTTACCAACAAATCAAAAGGCGTTTTTCGTATTCAAATGTTGTGATCTCTGTTATTCCTGTTTTATATTTGTTTTGAAAAACAACAAAATGGCAATGGGGTTTGTGCTAACCTGTATATCCTTGTTTTAAGCTTAACCCTTGTTATTGCAGGATCCACATAGCAGATGACATCGACTCTGGACCTTCTACGACTCACTTCGACTTCGATTGCCCGATCTATCAAGCCGAAGAAGAGATTGATGAAGACGAAGACCTTCCCGAAGAGTTGGCCCGCTTGTTGAAACAAGAAGAGAAAGTTATTCTGCCTCACGAAGAAGAGATCAAGATTGTGAATCTGGGTTCTGAAGAACTGGTCAGGAATGTCAGGATAGGAGCTGCATTGCAGAGTGATGTCAAGCAGAGATTGGTCGAGATGCTAAGAGAGTATAGTGACGTCTTTGCTTGGTCATACGAAGATATGCCCGGACTTGATACTGACATTGTGGTCCATCACTTGCCGCTGCGAGAAGATTGTCCTCCCGTTAAGCAGAAGCTTAGAAGGACGTGACCAGATATGGCCGTTAAGATCAAAGAAGAAGTGCAAAAGCAGCTCGATGCTGGCTTCTTAGCGGTCACCACTTACCCTCTGTGGGTCGCCAACATAGTGCTTGTACCAAAGAAGGACGGTACGGTACGAATGTGCGTCGATTATCGGGATTTGAATAGGGCGATCCCTAAAGATGATTTCCCACTCCCTCATATTGATGTGTTGGTCGACAACACAGCTCAGTTCTCCGTATTTTCGTTCATGGATGGCTTCTCTGGCTACAACCAGATCAAGATGGCGCCGGAGGACATGGAGAAAACTACGTTTATCACACCTTGGGGAACATTTTGCTACAAGGTAATGCCTTTCGGTCTGAAGAACGCAGGGGCCACTTACCAACGAGCTATGGTTACTTTGTTTCATGATATGATTCATCATGAGATTGAAGTCTATGTTGATGACATGATTGCGAAGTCCCAAATGGAGGAAGGACATCTGGTCAATTTGTTGAAGCTTTTTGAGAGGCTTAGGAAGTTCAGGTTGAGGCTGAATCCTAACAAGTGTACTTTCGGAGTACGGTCTGGAAAACTACTGGGGTTTATCGTGAGCAAAAGAGGCATTGAGGTTGATCCTACGAAGATAAAAGCCATACAAGAAATGCCAGCGCCAAAAACAGAAAAAGAAGTTCGTGGTTTCCTGGGTAAAATAAACTACATTGCAAGGTTTATTTCTCAGCTCACGGCCACGTGTGAGCCGATGTTCAAACTGTTAAAGAAAAATCAGGCGATCATCTGGAACGAGGATTTCCAGAAGGCATTCGATAAGATAAAACAGTATCTACAGGAACCTCCAATCTTGATACCCCCAGTGGCCGGACGACCTTTAATCATGTACTTGACAGTTCTTGAGAATAGTATGGGGTGTGTTCTCGATCAGCACGATGAGGCGGGCAGAAAGGAGCATGCCATTTACTACTTGAGTAAAAAGTTCACAGATTGTGAATCTCGTTACTCGATGCTGGAGAAAATGTGTTGTGCACTAGCCTGGGCTGCCAAACGTTTACGATAGTACATGCTCAATCACACCACCATGCTAATTTCGAAGATGGATCCGATCAAGTATGTCTTCGAGAAGCAAGCGCTTTCGGGCAGGATTGCCAGATGGCAAATGGTGTTAACAGAATATGACATCCAGTACGTTTCCCAGAAGGCCATCAAGGGAAGCGTATTGTCTGAATACCTTGCCGAACAGCCGATCGAGGATTATCAGCCGATGAAATTTGAATTCCCTGATGAGGATATCATGTTTCTCAAGGTGAAAGATTGCGATGAACCGTTGCCCGACGAGGGGCCAGATAGGAAATCCCAGTGGAAGTTGATATTTGACGGGGCGGTTAATTCTTACGGAAGTGGCATCGGGGCAATCATCACGACTCCCCATGGATCCCACATCCTGTTTACTGCGAGACTGACGTTTCCAGTCACCAATAATGAAGCGGAGTACGAAGCATGCATCATAGGTCTAGAAGAGGCCATTGATTTGAGAATCAAGAACCTAGATGTATATGGTGACTCGGCGCTTGTGATCAACCAGATTAAAGGGGAGTGGGAGACTCGTCAATCAAATTTGGTGACGTACATGAACTATGCCAGAAGGCTGCTTCTGTTCTTTGATCGAGTAGAACTCCATCATGTGCCCAGGGCTGAAAATCAGATGGCTGATGCCTTAGCCACGTTGGCTTCGATGTACAAAGTCAATTTTTGGAATGAAGCTCCAAGGATTGTCCTTTCTCGTCTTGATAGACCTGCATTCGTCTTTGCGATCGAGGAAGCCTCCGATGGCAAGCCATGGTTCCATGATATCCAGACTTTCCTTATGACTAAGGAGTATCCTGCGGGAGCGTCAACCCAGGATAAGAAGACTCTGAGAAGGCTGTCTGGAAATTTTTATCTCAATCCTGATGGAGTTTTGTATAAAAGAAACCACGATCTCGTGCTACTCAGATGTGTAGATGAGAAGGAAGCGAGTATGCTCTTGGAAGAAGTCCATGAAGGCACATTTGGTACGCATGCCGGCGGGCATGCTATGACAAGAAAGATCCTGAGAGCAGGATATTACTGGCTGACGATGGAGTCGGGTTGCTTTAAATTTGCGAAGAGATGCCATAAATGTCAGATTTATGCTGATAAGATTCACGTGCCGCCGTGCCCTTTGAATGTCATGTCTTCCCCGTGGTCGTTCTCCATGTGGGGCATCGACATGATAGGCAAGATCGAGCCCACTGCATCTAATGGTCATCGCTTCATTCTAGTAGCTATCGATTACTTCACCAAGTGGGTGGAGGCAGCCTCATATGCTAATGTGACCAAGCAGGTGGTGGCTAAGTTCATAAAGAGGGACATCATCTGTCGTTACGGAATTCCCGAGCGGATTATTACTGATAATGGTTCGAATCTGAATAACAAGATGATGAAGGAGTTGTGCCAGAGATTCAAGATTGAACATCACAACTCATCTCCTTACCGGCCGAAGATGAATGGCGCCGTTGAAGCGGCCAATAAAAACATTAAGAAGATTGTACAGAAGATGGTTGTGACCTATAAGGATTGGCACGAGATGTTTTCGTTTGCATTGCACGGCTATCGTACCACGGTACGTACATCAACCGGGGCAACCCCTTTCTCACTGGTGTACGGTATGGAAGCTGTCCTACCGTTAGAAGTTGAGATTCCTTCTTTACGAGTTTTGGTTGACGTAAAACTCGACGAGGCAGAATGGATTAAGAACCGACTAAACCAACTTAGCCTAGTGGACGAGAAGAGATTAGCATCAATTGCATATGGTCATCTATACCAAAGCCGAATGAAGAAAGCTTATGATAAGAAGATGCGTCCTAGAAGCTTTCAGACGGGTGATCTCGTCCTGAAGAAGATTCTTCCTCCACACTCCGATCATCGGGGCAAGTGGACTCCTAATTACGAAGGTCCGTACATCATCAGCAAGGTCTTCTCGGGAGGAGCCTTGTTGTTATCCACGATGGATGGCGAAGACTTTGCATCCCCGGCGAACGCGGACGCAGTTAAAAAATACTTTGCTTAGAAAATGACCCGCTGGAAAGAAAAAGAATATCCAGGCAAAAATGGGGCATCCCGACGAACCATAAAAAAGGGAAAAAGGTTCGGGAAAAAATTAGGGATATAAAGGAAAAGAATGTACACCCGCAAAGTCGAAAACCCGGAAGGGCGACTTTTGGCAAAAAAGGGTATCCCGGTGAATCGAAAACCCGGAAGGGCGATTCAGGTAAAAGTTAGGGATTTGAAAAAGCAAATGATTGTGTTACGCGTATAGACTTTCATTGTTTAGTGGTTTGGAAGACCTGAGGGTCGTTTATCTGAATCAATCTCTTCCGAAGCTGAAGCCTCGGAGAAGTATCGAAGTCGAGTGGGTCATAGAGGGATCAACTCATGGTGTTCGTCTACGCCTCATTGCCGACATTTGTGTATATAGTGATGTATATTTATGTTCTTATTTTTGCGCAGCTTCCTCATTCCAGGAGCTTGCATCTGTTGTAAAACATTTTTACCCATTCAGGGGTTCGTTATCAATGAAATGTATACTATTCAGCAATTATGTTTGCTTGTTTAGCATTTATCTGTTTTATTTGCAAAAAAGAACGTCGATGTTTTTGATAAAATGCGCATACATAAACTTACTGGCCTAGGCCACTGATTGTTGAAACAATGAGTTACTTGAACATTGTCACAAGATGATAACCTTGATAGGTCCCTTTGAGAAGGGTATCTTGTCTGTTTGTTTGTGTTGTTGTAGGTATAGCATGTTCCAGGCAGTACACCGTATGCGTTCCCAAGTAGAGAAGATTCTCTCCCCAACCAGATGTATCCTGAAGGATCGTCACTTCCCCAGCTGAGTCATATACTGAAGTATGCAGCTTTCAAAAGTTCAGACTGAAGTCTTCAGCGGAATTGAAATTCCCCACAGAGTCGTACTCTCCCCAGTAAGTAGGATAATTCCTTCTTCCCCAACCGAGTTTGCAGATCCCCGAGGGAGCCGAGTTCTCGGAAAGCTATTCGGGCCATGATTGGTTTTCCCCAGTAGAATGTTGAATAGCTGATGCTGTATTTCCCTACCGGGGTCGTTATCTCCAGGAAAGTTTTAAGCCGAGAAGGCCACGCAGTTTATTTCTGCGATTGACATTGTTTTCCTCAGCAGTTTGTGGTTTGAATACCTGGTTGAGCGGGTTCAGGTTCTTGTAGAACTTTGTTCCCCTGCAGCAGTCGGCTAAAGTTCATTCCCCAGGCGGAATCCAATTGAGATTGGTGTGTCTTCTTCTCCTCGGCGGGATGATTCCTTCCTCCACCAGAGTGGTTCTTTCTCCTTGACAGGAGGATTTTCCCTTCAGCATTTATTTTGCTGATAGGGTCGCATCATTTTGCATGATTGCATAGCATTTACCCTAAAAATGCGTAGCATTTCCACCGTGTGGAGCATTGCGCCATTGTCAAACATATGCATATGAAACATAGGCTAGGTCGGTACTATTCTTGTTTTGCAGGTGTTCCTCCGCAGAATGGTTTGCTCAAGATGATTCTTGAAATTCTCCAGCGAAGTTGTTTGCTTAAGATGATTCTTAAAATCCCCAGTGAAGTCGCCAAAGAGGGTTGCTCAAGTTGAGGCTTAGAGTCCCCGGCAGAGTGTTTGCTCAGGATGATTCCTAAAATCTCCAGTAGAGTTATTGGTTCAGGGTTATTCTTGAAGTCCCCGGCGGAGTTATTTGTCCAAGATGATTCTTGAAGTCCTCAGCAGAGTTGATTCACCCGGAATGATTTCTGGATCCCCGGAGCAGAGTTACTTGATAGTTCTCCAGAATCCCCAGCAGAGATGTGTCATCCCCAGCAGGTTTTGAATAGAGGAGTTGAAATTTCTTTGAAGACTTGATGATTGAAGTCCAACTGTATTAACGAAGCAATTCTCTCAGCTGACGCAGAGTGCCTGATGGTAGAAGTTTGTATATCCCTATTTGGCTCATGAGTGACCGAGGATTCTGTGTCCGACTTACTGACGAAGTCCGGCTGACGCCAGAAAATTTCTTTGAATGCCCGATGGCATGATTAACTTGATTGTTAAAAAGTTCCTAATGACCTGATGGGTCCCGAGGAATCCTTCTGCCGCCATGCCGCAGAGTGCCTGACGGCAATATCAGCTACGTATCACCGGCTACCGAGTGACCAGTGACCCCTTGATGACTTGAGGAAGGATCTACAGCAAAATCAGATGAGCATCCTGATGGAGATTTGAGATTAGACCCTTCACCAGTTACTGTGTGACCAATTCCCCAACTAGTTGTCGTGCAGCTATTATTTCAGTCTCCGAAGATTTGTCCCCATCAGAGTACCGTGTACTTGTGCAGTTGGCAAATTTCCGGGTTTGTTGGTATTCAACCGCCTTTTACCTTGATTGGTTGAGAGTCGTTCGCTTCTCACCCAGTCAGGTCCAAGCCGCTTGAATAGGGGCAGCTGTTGCACCCCAAAATTTGCCCAACATTTCTTTACTTAGCTTATGTTTCATTTCATGCACATTAGCATTATCATTTGCATTTCATTGACATGTGTGCAGGAGATCAAGAGGTATGATCACCAATCAAGGGCTACACAAGATTTTGAAGCTAGCTAAGAAGGTTATTCAACTGTTCAAGGGTTGACATCCTTGTCAGAGAAGTTAAAAGATCCTCAGAGAGAGTGATTGAAGCCAAGTGTGTAGGCCTCCTAACTTGAGAGTGGAGGGAAGTCATCAGATGATTCTGAAGTCAAGGAGATGGACTTGAGGTCTTGAGAGAGCTCATGAGAAGTGTTGAAGATCACTTTGGGGCCTAGACAGGTCATTGTGCAAGATTAAAAAAGCCTCAACCATGATTGGTGCAGTTAGGGTTTGACTGGGTCAACCCTAAGTCAACTGATGATTTGAAGAAGGTCGAGCCTTAATTCAAGAGCCATGTGATCATGGATTGATACATTGAGATTTTATAAGGATGATTCCAAGGTCAACTCATCATGATTGAAGAGCTTGAGAAGTTTCAAGCTAGGGTTTCTAAGGCTTGACAGTGTAAAATCCCCTAGTTTGACCCCTATCTTCAAGGCAATGTAGCTCAAGATGTGATTGTCATCTCATCTTACCCCCAACATGATTGTTGTAGAGCATGACCGTAGATTTAATTTGAGTTCTAGAAGTCCTTGATAGGATTTATAGAACTCAAGTTATGGCTTTAACAAGTTACAAGTCATCTGAGGAATGTGAATTTGGAGCTTGAAAGTTACCCAACTTGCATGAAACTTTTTCCCTAGATGGATGATTCCTATGAACCTTTGGTCAACATGAATGTTGTTCCTTATTCTCCTAGCGTTCTAGAGAGTACTAGAAGTCCTTGATAGGATTTACATAACTCAAGTTATGGCTTGGACAAGTCAAGGGTATTTTGGACATTTGGTGATTATAGGTCATTTGTGATCATAGGCCATTTTCACTAACTTAGAGGTCTCAAATGAAATTTTGTTCAACTAGAAAGTTGCTCAAAATGGGGTTTTAACCTTGACCATGCATCAAGGAGGCATTGAAATGGCTCAAGGAGAGACTTGGTTCAAGAAATTTTGAAAAAGGAAGAATTAAAAGGATTTAATGGCCAAAAATTCAAATAATTCATTTTGTGACCAAATCAAACAAAATTATAGGTCAAATTGATTGGAAAAATGATTTTAGAAACTGGATTTCTATTTACCACGCTTGTTTATCAATTTCTTTTAATTTCTTTTATTTTTCCTTATTTCATGTGACTTAGAGATTAATTCATAAAAAATAGAAGATTAACTCAATTAATTCCAAACTTTTTTCCCCTGATTCATGATTGAATCTAGAATTTTGTAGATAAAAAATATTAATAATTCATGCATTTTTTATTTTTATTTGCATTTTTGAATATTAATGGATATTAAAATAGCCATGGTTGATACCTTGTTTTGTTGAATTTGGTTTGAGCATAGGGTGATGATTCTTGCCTTGATTTTTTGTGTGTAGCTAGTTTAGATATGCATGCTCCTCTAGTATTTTTCTCACATTTTTGTGATGAAATTAGGTAGTGTTTTTAAGTTGAAACTTTAGGTGCTCTAGTTTTAGGGTTTAAGCTTAGTACCTTATATTTTAGTATTTATTTCTAGAACTTTGTGGATGATTCAACCCCTGGATTTTGTATGGTAGATTCATGATTGAATTAGATTCCCATAGTTATTTTTGTAGGATTTTAAAATTGGTTTTAGTATTTTAGTTAGGATTAACTTTAGTACTAGGTTTTAGGTGATCCTAACTTGCTAATTCAATTAGAATGATTTATTTAGTTCCCTTAGATTAGGGTTTTGCCTCTCTTTCTCTTGGATGATGATGAAGACATGTGTGGGCTACTGAGGAGTGCTTGAACAAGCTTGGATGTGAAGATTTCCCTCCTTTTGGTGTAGTTTTGTTTAGGTGTTAAGATTAGGGTTTGTAGGCAGAGCTTCTAGATAGATCCTCTTCTTTCATAAACATGGAAGGGGTTGATCACTTCCATTCTTCCCTATGATGTAAGGTCCCCTTGTAAAGGCCTCATCCCTCCTTTGGTAGGATGTGTGGCCTCTCACAAGTTGGTAGAACCTTTGAGGGTTCCTTTCTCTGATGATGGAATGCTTAGTGGTGACCTTTGGTCTTCACTCTGCTACCTATCATCCAAACCTTGCTCTTGTTAGATGAATCTTTCTCCCTTGCTAGAGGATGGAGTTCCTTGTTAGAAGCTTTGAAGAGGATGGAGGTTGCTACTTCTTTGTGGTTGAAGACTGCCATTGAAGTTGAAGCTTGAAGACCAGTAAGAACAATTTGACACTTGTGAAGAAGATCAAATTGAGATTGAAGAAAGGGCTGAGGCTTGAGGAAAATAAGTTGATACTTGTGTGTTTGATGCATTGAGTGCCTGAAGGAACAAGTTGATACTTGCAGTTGGGACTGAAGCCTGAAGGTGGAGTCTACTTTGGAGCTGAGGCTTGAAGAAGAAGGACAAGTTGATACTTAGGCTGGATGTATTGAAAGCTTGAAAAAGCAAGTTGACACTTGCCATTGAAGAGGACTAAACTGATGTCAGAGGAGCCTTGCTGTGAAGCTGTGGAAGTTGTTGATCTGTTTTCCTTCTTGTCTGTTTCTTTCTGTGCAACTGTATTGATGTGACTTGTTTGATTTGCTTGATGCATTAGAATAAGTTCATATTTAGATTGATTTAAGCTAGGAGCATGATTGCACTAGAGGTTGAGTTGCTCCCTCTGCTTGTATTTTTACTGTATGGCGTTGCTTGCTGGTATTTGGTAGAGCCCAACTCCCTTGCCTATGTGGTTTGTTGTTTGCTTGATGGCATTTTACTTCCTCTGTATGATTGCAGTTATTGTGTTTGCTTGATAGCATGTTATTTCCTTTGTATGATTGCAGTTATTCATATCTGGCTTGAGGTTGAGATGAGCTTGTGGAGGCTGATGCCCCACACACATTTCCTCCCTCACTTGCATTGCATGCATTTTACAATCGTTTACTGTATATCTGTTTCTATTTATCATTGACATGATCCCGTAGGAATCTCACTTCCTTTGATAAGGAAGTGATGATTAGAACTTTAGGTTGAAACCTACGCATGACAACTTCTAGAAGATTCCTGTTTCAAACCTCAACCATAGGATGAATCCTTGGCATGACAACAGTAGGACTCGATAGTCTCCCCTTAGTTGTCCCTCTCTCTTCTCATCTCAAAACAAATTAAAATACAGTAATAAAGGTTAACTGACGTCGTGCGTTACGAGCCTTAAGCTATCTGAGAAAGGATTGTTGGAGAGTTTCTTTTCAACAGTCTGGATGTTTAGTATGGTACCCTTTGGGTGACATGCGACGCACTCACTCTCAAGTCATAGTCTCTAGTGCGATATTAGTTGCAAACATCCATAAAAAACAATTCTTCCGTAAAAGACAGAAAACAAACTTCAAATCTTTTTGCCCCGTGGGCCCATAATTCAAAGGAAGCTTTTCTGAAGAAAAGAGTGTCGTTAACTCCCAGTTCTACCGCAAACGGTAACGCCTAAGTCTCCAAGGGTCGAGCTGCGTACACCAAACTGTTGGAACTGTTTTTTAACCCTACTCGATAAAACAGATGAATCTGAATTTTCATAATCCGTATTAGCCCGAACTATGTAAGCTCTGATCTCTCAAGCCTGTTGAGAGTACGTAGGCACAATACTGACATATTGGCGAGCCACCTTTCCCATACCCGTAGTCAGTCGAACTACGTTGACTCTGATTTCTCATTCTCTGATGAGAATACGTAGGCATAAAGTGCGACGCTTTGCCAAGTCAATTTTCTTTTCTTTTGAGCCAGCCTTGATAAGTAGATAGTAAAACCAACCCGTCAGATAAACACAACGAGCGTGGATCCAATCGAGTACGATGGACGTAAGGGGTGCTAATACCTTCCCCTTGCGTAATCGACTCCCGAACCCAGACAACGGTTGTGATGACCTTGTCTTATACCTTTTCGTCAGGTTTCTCCGATCGTTTCCTTTCCCGTTCTGAGGGATAAATAACGAAAGGTGGCGACTCTTCTGTTTTACCGGCACCTTATTTTCGCAGTAGCGACAGAAAGCTAAAAACATCTTAATCTCCTCATTAGGTGTAGATGAATACTATCGTGTATCCCATTGTCCTACTGCGAAGGCCATGTGGGATTCACTACAAATAGCCCATGAGGGGACAAACGGTGTTAATTGGCTAGAATCAATACATTAACACAAGATTTTGATCTCTTTTTCATGGAGCAAGGGGAAACCATTGCTGACATGCAAAAGAGATTTACTCATCTCATCAATCGTTTACATTCATTAGGTAGGCCTGTTTCCAATGATATTGCTACTAATAAGATCTTAAGATGTCTTAACAGGGAATGGCAGCCTAAAGTAACCGCCATCAAAGAAGCACATGATCTTACCTTATTAGACTTGACAACATTGTTTGGCAAACTACAAGAGCATGAACAGGTACTCTTGAGCCTAGACCAACGCGAAAAGATGGAAAAGAAAGACAAAAGGAAGGTGAGTGAAAAGAAATCAATAGCTCTCAAGACATCCTCCTCGAAGTCTCAAGCAAAAGAGCAAAGTGATTATTCCTCAAGCGACGAAGAAGAAGAGGATAAGAGCGAATATATGGGGTTGTTTGTCAAACGGTATAACCGTTACGTGAGAAAGAACGGCATCCAACATTCCGAGAAGAACTTGGTAAACTTCTGGAAACAATCGAAGTACTCCAAGGATGATGACTCAAAAGGTAAAAAGACTAGAGGGACGTGCTACAAGTGTGGAAAGCCCGGTCACTACAAACCGGACTGTCCGATGAACAAAAAGGGAAAGGACAAGGAATCATCAAAGTCACACAAGAAATCATCAAAGCCTAGGAGAGCGTACATAGCATGGGAAAGTGACAGCGACTCTTCCTCCTCTGATGAAAGCTCTAGTGATGAAGAAGAGTCCGTGAATCTATGCCTCTCCGCTAATCAGAAAAATAAGAAAAAAACAGGTACGTCACTCTAAATATGATAAGTCCTCAAATATGTCGCATTTAGAATTACAAAATGCATTTAATGCCTTACATAATGAAGCAGTTGAAGCCTTCAAGAAACTTGCCTCTAATAAGAAATTTTTTACGTATTTAGAGCACAAAGTTAAAGAGTCCGAAAAGAAATTAGAGGACCTTAAGGCTTCCATTGTGAAAGGCAATGAATCGGATTATAAGAACAATAGAAATCCTTTCAACTTCGGGTGTGATACTTGTCATATTTGGCAAAGTGAGGTTAGAAACCACAAGGCCAAATTAAACAAGGCACTTGAGCCTAAAGTTACATTTGCTATTGATAAAAAGGATTTTAGAAAAAGTATGATTAACCCATACCAAAAATATGCATATGTAATTAGGGATCAAGCAAGTGAAAGTAACTCTAAAGTCGATTTTGCATGCTTATATTGTTGCAAGAAAGGCCACTCCATTGGTAAATGCCGGTTTAAGAGATTTCTTGTTCCTAAAGGCATCTACCAATGGTTGCCCAAACGCAACCATTTTGTCGCTAACCTATTAGGACCCAATATGCCATTGGGTACCTCCTTGTGCTAATTATGTTTTGATAGGTGAAATGTGTCGAGACCACCGAGAGAAGATGGGTTCTTGACAGTGGGTGCTCAAGACACATGTCTGGAGACATATCCTTATTCATAGACTTTGTGGCTAAGAAGAGAGGGTATGTAACTTATGCTGATAACAACCGCGGAGCAATACTGGGTAAAGGTAGTGTAGGTAATCCCGCCTCTACTACGATTTCCGACGTGTTGCTCGTCGAAAACCCTAAACATAACCTGCTTAGCATTAGCCAATTATGCGACAAAGGATACAATGTATCCTTTTCAAAAGATTGTTGCAAAATTGTGCATGAAAATGATAAGAAGAATATGTTTAATGGTTTTAAAGTAAACAACGTATATATGCTTGACTTAAATGAAGTATCATTAACAAGCGACAAATGCCTCATAACTATGAGTGAAGACTCATGGCTATGGCATAGGCGTTTAGCGCATGTTAATTTTGACTTACTCAATAAGGTAGTCTCAAAAGACCTAGTCTTAGGACTTCCCAAAATAAAGTTCACCAAGGATCACCTTTGTGATGCTTGTCAAAAAGGGAAGCAAACGAGGATCTCATTTAAATCCAAAAAGATAATTTCAACAACAAGACCTCTTGAACTTCTACACATGGACTTGTTTGGGCCGTCTAGGATCAAAAGTCTAGGAGGAAACTATTATGAGTTCGTAATAGTGGACGACTTTTCTAGGTTTTGTTGGACCATCTTCTTAGTAAGTAAAAGTGATACATTCGCCGCTTTTGAAAAGTTTGCTAAGCTTTCCCAAAATAAGTTAAATACAAACATAGTGTCAATTAGGAGCGACCATGGAGGTGAGTTTGAAAATCACTTATTTGAAGAATATTGCGGTAACCATGGTATAGATCATAACTTCTCCGCTCCACGCACTCCTCAACAAAACGGGGTTGTGGAGCGCAAAAACCTGTATTTTAGAAGAATTGGGAAGAACAATGATTAACGAAAGTGGTTTACCTAAATATTTTTGGGCCGACGCCATTAGTACGGCGTGTTATGTTTTGAATAGGGTGCTTATTCGCCCCATTCTAAACAAAACACCGTACGAACTTTTAAAAGGGCGAAAGCCGAATGTTTCCCACTTGCATGTGTTTGGATGCAAATGTTTTGTATTAAACAATGGAAAGGAAAACTTGGGCAAATTTGATTCCAAAGCCGATAAAGGTATCTTTCTCGGATACTCTCAATCGAGTAAAGCATATAGAATATATAATAAACAATTACTTGCTGTAGAAGAGTCTGTGCATGTTACTTTTGATGAGTCCTACCCGAGAAATGTCGGAAAGGATAGTGTTGTTCATGGTGCAGGTACATCCACTGAAGACATACTCAAAAGTGGCGAGACGGGGATTGATCAACCTGACAAAGCCAAAATTGAGGAGGATAAGGATGCACATCGTGATGTAACAGAGGAAGTTCATCCGCCTTCAAACAATGATCTCCCTCAAGAGTGGAAGTCATCTAAAGACCATCCGATTGAAAACATTCTTGGAGACATCACAAAGGGTGTAACAACTCGATCGAAGCTAAGTAATTTCTGTTATCATTTCGCTTTCGTGTCACAGATGGAACCTAAAAACCCTAAGGAAGCCCTACTCAATGAATATTGGTATTTGTCAATGCAGGAGGAACTAAATTAGTTCACTAGAAATGAGGTTTGGGACCTTGTCCCTCCTCCACGAGGTCATCGAGTAATCGGCACCCGATGGGTGTTTAGAAATAAACTGGACGAGAACGAAGTAATAACTCGCAACAAAGCGCGTTTAGTCGCGCAAGGGTATAACCAAGAGGAAGGCATCGACTATGAGGAAACTTATGCGCTGGTTGCCCGACTCGAGGCTATACGCCTTCTACTTGCTTTCGCTTGTGCGAAAGATTTTAAGTTATTTCAAATGGACGTCAAAAGTGTGTTCCTTAACGGGTTCATAAATGAAGAAGTCTATGTTGCTCAACCACCTGGTTTTGAGTGTCATGAGTATCCTGATCATGTCTATAAACTGAAAAGAGCTTTGTACGGTCTCAAACAAGCTCCTAGAGCTTGGTATGAGAGACTAAGCAAATTCTTACTTGATCAAGGCTACTCAAGAGGAAAGGTTGATACTACTCTCTTCATTAAACGTCTAGGAAAACACTTAATTCTTGTACAAATTTATGTTGACAATATCATATTTGGATCTACTAACATGAATCTCGTAAGAGAGTTTGCTAAGCTTATGCAGGGTGAATTCGAGATGAGTATGATGGGTGAACTCACATATTTTCTCGGTTTACAAATCAAGCAACTGAAGGAAGGAACATTCGTGAGCCAAACAAAATATTGTTTGGATCTTCTCAAGAGATTTGACATGGCAAATTCAAAGGCCATAGACACTCCTATGCCAACATGTGCAAATATGAGTAAAGATGAAAGTGGTAAAGATGTTGAGGTAAAAAGGTACAGAGGTATGATTGGCTCGCTTCTCTATCTTACTGCTTCACGTCCCGACATTATGTTTAGCGTGTGTATGTGCGCCAGATACCAATCATGTCCTAAGGAATCCCACCTAAAATGTGTCAAACGCATACTTCGATACCTATTTGGTACTCCGAAGTATGGATTGTGGTATTCTAAGGGTAATGATTGTTCATTGGTAGGCTTCTCCGATTCCGATTTTGCCGGTTGCAAATCGGATAGGAAAAGCACCAGTGGTACGTTTCACTTATTTTCAAATTCCTTGGTCAGTTGGCACAACAAGAAACAAGTGTATGTTGCTCTGTCAACCGCTGAAGCGGAATACGTAGCCGCCGTTAGTTTTTGTGTGCAAGTCCTATGGCTTAAACAACAACTATTGGACTTCAATTTGAAGCTAGAACGTGTTCCAATATTTTGTGACAACACCAGTGCTATAAATCTTACCAAAAATCGGGTGTACATTCGCGTACCAAACACATAGAAATTCGACACCATTTTCTTAGGGACCATGTAGAGAAGGGTGATGTTGTCTTTGAACACGTTGATACTAAAAACCAACTAGCGGACGTTTTCACAAAGTCGCTAGCCAATGAGCCCTTCTTTCATATCCGTCGAGAACTTGGTATTCTCGACATTTCTGATCGGGTTTAACAATTACTACGTTCAAAATTAATCTATTTACAACTATGCTTTTGTACCACTAACAATTTTTTTTGTTTATTACACGTACAAATCCATGATTAACAAGTGTGGTCGGTATAGAGGTGATATTGCTCCTTTCTCTCTCTTTTCATCTCTCTTTCTAAACATTCATGACTTGAAAATAACTATATCGTTCGACAATCATGGTACTTATATATGTATATGACTTTTGCTGGCTGATACTATGTGTGTTGAATGCAAATCATATTGTGAAAAGGTGAATAGGCATGATAAATAGGCAAGTGTGGCATTCTGCATAATATGAAACTGAAAAATTGGGTTTTTGAAGGTTATGAGTCGACCTAAACAGGACAATGGTCGACGCATGCTGTAAACTTTCAAAATTATCAAAAAATATACATTATGCATCGACGCATGCAGGGGCTATGGTCGACGGCTCGCGTAAAAACCCATAATTTTTCTCTTTTGAAAACCGTTCCAAGTTTTCATTTCTCTACATTTAATGTGCAGTCAACTTTTGTTATGATTTGATATGGCATTTGTCTTGTAAATTGCATCTAGACATCTAGTGTGTCCTCTTGTCTCCTCCCTCTTCCCAAAAACCTTAAAACCTCTCTCTATTAAAGACCTTAGTCTTCATCTTCTCCAAAATTATCCTCAACCACTCTCTTCAAAGTTCATCTCTACAACTTCTTCAAAAATCATAATCAATGGCTTCCTTTCTCCGCAAAAATACAGGTAAGAGATCAAGAGCCTCATCATCATCTGCTTCAGTCCCTGTTACCGCTGTTTCACTAGTTCATCCACCTGCTGTTGAAAACTTCAACAAGAGTCTCAGCAAAAGAGCCATAGTTCCACAACATGCTTTCTACCAGGCAACACGTGAGCGCTTGCATCTCACCCGAATTCTGTCCCTGCTGGAAGTTCAAGGGTTCTTCAATTTTCTGGAGTGCAATACAAAGTATAGTGAGGATTTGGTCAGGGTGTTCTACACAAATCTGCGGGGTAACTTTCAAGATCAGCATTTCCACACTTCTGTTGACAATAGACTGGTAAATATAAATTCTGAAGTATGGAACAAGTATTTTGATATGACTGTTGATGCTGATGCACCACCTCTTCATGAGGTAACAGACACTCGTACGGTGCCAGGGTATGAATTTAAGAGCGCTCTGAATGACATGCTCAAAAGACCCTATCCAGATGCAATTGTCAACAACGATGCTTTTCCTAGAACGGTCACAGCCGGGAAACTCAATACAGGGGAGCGCATCCTTCAGTGGATCGTCGCTCGCATACTACGACCGAAAAGGGTGGATTGTCTCGTGTCGAACAAGCTGAGGTACATCTCATCTATATATTGAAACACAAGATCAAAATAAACTGGCCATACTATATTGCTAGCAGGATTTTTTCTCTGAGAGACTCAAGTAGAGGCACTGCTTTAGCCTATGGGTCGTTTATTTCGGAAATTCTTGCCGCTGCAAATGTTGTATACCCAACATTTCCTTGTGTCTCAGTCCCCTCGGACAAAGAATTTAGCACCAAAACCCTTGCAATGATGGGGTATTTTTGGTGTGCTGAATGACGATCATACAGATTTGTCCGTCGAGCCAATATCCCTCTGGTGCCTCGTGACAGTTCCGATGAAAGCTCTGAAGAAGAAAGTGAAGAGCAAGGTGAAGAAGACGATGAAGAATAAGATACAGATGCAGAGATACAAGAACCTATCTGTGAGTCTCAAGACTATCATCAATCTCCAGTTCAAGATACGCCTCCAAATACCGATTGGGTCCAGTATTCAGCTCCATCAGAAGCACAAGAAGGCGATTCTACAAATCAAGGATGGGGTGAATGGCAATATACAGGCTGGACTACCCTGGGTAGATTCTATGACCCATATCACGGCTACCCTCAAGACTATCAACCTTCCCAGCACTCATCACCTCCTCCGCCTTCAGACAACTCTGAAGTCATTAATATGCTGCAGTCAATGCAGTTAGATCAACAAAACTTCATGAGGAGTCAAGACACTCAAATGGAGCAGATTAGAGCTGAGCTTCATACCCAAAATGAAAGGTTTAATTCATTTTCGACTCGGATGGACGCCCGTATTGAAGCTCTGGTTGAATCACATGAACGGCAAGATTGGGAAATCACCAACTCTCTTAATCACCTCAACATGTCCGTAGAAGCCTTTCTGGACTTCTCGGATCCTTACCACAATCCTGATGCTGCATACCGGGGGAGGGGCCGAGATCGGGGTAGGGGATATTAGTTTCATAGTTGCATATTTCATAATTGCTTATGTGTTTCATCTATGTACTTTTCATTTTTCCGTATTTTGTGTGCCTGAATTTTCACCTACTTTACATGTTCTCGTAATTATCTATTAATTCAAATTACTTTTGTTCATTATCATGCTTATGTATGAAGTTTGGTAATTAACTATCACCTATTGTATGTTCTCTGTTAATTGATGCGTTCTCCTTCTCTTTTTGATGGTGTCAAAGGGGGAGAAGAACATGTAGCAAGCTAGCCAACACCAAAGCCAAGTCAGGATATTAACAACAGTTGATGGCTGTTTGTTCTACAGCCTTATATTACATAAGAAAGGGGGAGCTTGTGTATACATGTGTGTATACATTGCATATTTGGTGTTTTAGTTGTATATAGGTTGTCATCATCAAAAAGGGGGAGATTGTGGAGGCAAATCGCCACACATCACATAAGTCTGCAAGACATTGGTTAATGCAGGTTTCGATGATGACAAATTCCCTGGATAGATTGGAAATTATGAACTCCAGATCTACTAAAACAGATGCAACGTATCACCCACCATATCCTTTTATACTTGTCTTAAAACTGCT
Source organism: Lathyrus sativus (assembly GCA_963859935.3). Taxonomy (NCBI): domain Eukaryota; kingdom Viridiplantae; phylum Streptophyta; class Magnoliopsida; order Fabales; family Fabaceae; genus Lathyrus; species Lathyrus sativus. The sequence goes on from OZ012739.1 coordinate 130,129,246, forward strand.
GAAATGAATATACTATGTGTAGATGAAATGCAATCATGACCAAAGGCATGAAAGAACTCAAACTGATGAATTTTTGCAGATTTGCAGGGCATGAGTCGACCATAGGGTCGGCGCATGTATCAGAACAATTCTGCACTAGTCAGCGCACAAGGCAAATGAGTCGACCATAGGGTCGGCGCATGAAGGAATAACTTTCCAACGGGTCAGCGCGTAAAGGCATGAGTCGACCATAGGGTCGGCGCATAATGGAAATAGATTTCAACGGGTCAGTGCACGCCGACTGTATGGTCGACGCACACTGATGAATTTTCCAGATTTCCAAACAACACAGGCCATGCGTCGACGCACTGACCTGCTGCGGTCGAACGTTCGCGCGGAAAATCTGTTTTAAAATGCTTCCCTCTTATATTTGAAATACTGTTATGTCTAGAATTATGTTGGCACTATATATACTTGTTTAACCACTTGTGTCATTTTAACATTTGATATTCTTTTGATTCATGTGTTCAAAAACAAGAAAGAGTGAAATAGGTGTCCAAGATTCATCATCTTCATATTCAACATCTCACAACATTTCAATTACACACAATCATTTTTGAAATGCTTTTGTGAAAGACTCAAGGTGATAAGGTTCGAAGCTTAGATTGGAGAATCAAGTTCGAGTTGAAGCTTGTGACAGGTTCTTTCTTGAATAAAACCGTTGGGGTTTTGCCCTCCAAGATTGGTTTGAATTTTGGGGGTTTTTGGACGAGATTCTTCATCAAGAGTCAACCGAGCGAAGGTGATTGTGAAGAGGTGTTCTTCACAAGTCTAGTAGCAGATTCGGTGATTTTGAAGGGAAGATCTCGGGGTCGATTTGGTGTTCTTGAGATCGGCCGGAGCCGAAGGTTTGAACAACAAAGTGTTATTCAATAAGGTGGCTGGAGTTGGAGGTCCATCAACACAAATCTGAGAACTTGATTCATCTTGAATCAAGGGGCAAGGAGTGAAGGCAACTTTCAACACATTGAGATTTCTGTTGTATATTTGCTGCTCAATCCTTGTATAAACTGTTACATTCAACAGGTGATATCTATAAAATCTATCTTAATTCTAGTTTTAGAATTGAGGGCAGACGTACCCCGAAGCGAGGACGACGGGGGAACTGCCTCACCAAATACTTGTCTTCTCTATTTTCAGCATTTACGTTATAGCTCAAAATAAGTGTTTTTTGTATAAGTTCTATTGTCAAAATTGTGATATCAATTGAGTAAGAGGTTAAAACTCTGTTTTTGACTCCAAAGTACAACAAGACATTGTACTAGGCTGGTTGGAATCACTTACTCAACATAAATCTCACTTGGAGTGTTTTGCACACCAAGTGTTTGACATATTGCTTGAACCAAAATTATCTTACTTGTGTATCTAATTTTGGTTTGCTCTTTGAATCATTGGAACTAGGAATCCTTACAACTGAAGTAAATAATTGATAAGTGTTATTAGTGTTGTGATTCTATTTTTCCAAATTGTCATTAATCCAAAGGCTTACGCATATCCGGTTTTCCAATAACCGTTCGTTTTAGACTATATTTTTCCTCGGCCGCTTCCGCACTTAAAACATTTTTAAAACCAATTTTAAATTGGTAGCGCCGACTCAAATTTTAATTGGGGATCTATTCAACCCCCCCCCCCTTCTAGATCCGTGCCATAGTCTAACAGCTTCAAGCGGCGTTAAGGGTGTCGCGGCGGTATGGCAAGAAGAAGAAGCTGAAAAATAGAAAAAAAAACCTACTGAAGCTAAATGCCCCCCCCCCTTTTGTTGTTGTTTTTTTTTTCCTTTTATTTTTTATTATTTTTATTTTATTTATTTTTTGATTGTTTACTGTTTATTTATTTTATTGATTATGTTATTAGTTTAAGTTTATCTTAGGAATAGCTAATGTAATAATGTAATTAATCTAAAGCATTTTCTTAAGTCAAGTTTAAAACTTTTTCTTTAATCAAATTTTAAAACTTTTTCTTTAATCAAATTTTAAAACTTTTTCTTTAATCAAATTAAAACTTTTTCTTTAATATAATTTTAAAACTTTTTCTTTAATAAAATTTTAAAACTTTTTCTTTAATCAAATTTTAAAACTTTTTCTTTAATCAAATTAAAATATTTTCTTTAATATAATTTTAAAACATTTCGTTTAATCAAATTCTAATATTTTTTTTCTCTAATCAAAAGTTAAAATCTTTTTCTTAATTAAAATTAAAACATTTTTATAATAAGTTCAAAGACAAATTTTTTTCAAAACCATTTTCTTTAATTAGATCAAAACAAATTGTTAAGATGAATTATCCTTTTAAACACAAAACTAAATTTTTTTTCCTTAAATAAAAACCAAAAAATAAAGTTCTCGAGTTCGCCGTTTCATTTTCGTCTAAACTCTCATTGGTTTGTTCGTTGCAACTTCAATGTTTCATTTGTTCGTACTATTTTTGGTATGGATGTAATTTATGTGAGGCCATGATCGCAGTTATTTTTATTTCGCAATTTTTTGGGGGCTTGTAATTTACGCGAGTGATCATCGCGATGCTTTCTTTCTTTATTTCCGCACTTTAATCCCTGCCATATAATAATTTGCCATTTTTGCATGATTTACCGTTTGTCCTCGCCGTCTTCAGACACTGCGTTGACGCTTTCAAATATCACCCCGCCACTGGTGAACTGGATCGGCCCTTTACCTCGCGACGCACTGTGAGAAGAGGAGGCTTCAGCCGCAGGAGAGTATCCTAACCCGAACTTGTCCTGTTTGTTAGGTATTTCTAGAATTTGCCCCCAGCCTGGGGTAGATCCGGCTAGAACAACGGCCCGAGCTTCCTTGAAGGAAGAGAGAATCATCTTTGGTTTCCCAGTCATTACAGGAGCCACGTCCTTGACCTTAACGGCTTCGAACGCCTGACATAGGGTTTCGTGGATTTCCCCATCCATCTCAACATATTTGAAGGACGACAAATGGCTCACCATTATGTCTTCCTCGCCACATACAGTCACGATGTTGCCTCCGACAGCGTACTTGAGCTTCTGGTGCAACGTGGAGGTCACGGCGCCAGCAGAGTGGATCCATGGCCGGCCTAAGAGACAGCTGTAGGCAGGCATGATGTCCATGATGTAGAAGACTGTGTTGAAAGTCTCCGGCCCGACTTGGATTGGCAACGTTACCTCTCCAAAGACATGACGTTTGGTTCCATCGAAAGCCTTCACAACCAGATCACTGGGTGTGCAAATCAATCCTCGAGTATCTAACTTCATCAATGCCTTCTTCGGAAGAACATTGAGCGATGACCCAGTGTCCACCAACACATGAGCCATAACTGTTCCCCTACACTCTATCGAAATGTGCAGGGCACTGTTATGGTTTCTTCCCTTCGGCGTCAGCTCCAGGTCAGTGAACCCTAACCCGTTTCCAGCGTTCACATGGGCTACTACCCCTTCCAACTGGTTGACCGAGATTTCCTGCGGTACATACGTGGCATTCAAAACCTTTAACAGCGCATTGCGATGTGACTCCGAACACAACAACAAATTCAGGATGGAAATTTTCGAGGGTGTTTGATGGAGGTGATCCACGATCTTGTAGTCACTCTTCTTGATCAACCTCATGAACTCTTCAGCATCCTTTACAAGTAAGTCCTTCTCTACCCCCCGAGGGGTTTCCTCAACGACTTTACTCTTTCCCTTGTCAGTTTCCTCAGCTTTATCTGCTTTGTCCGCCACAACCTCAGGTGGAGCAAATATTCTTCCGCTGCGCGTGATTCCGCCAATTCCCACTAGGCTATCCACCGACTGCCCAGATGGTTCCAGTTCTAACTTCTGTTCGTTACAGTAGACGTCTGCCCCATAGTGCCATGGGACAACATTGGTGCTTTCAAAAGGTATCGGCCCAGCTTTGGTGATGGTAATGGTGGGCGGCCTGAGTGCAGAAATGGTTATCGTCTGGCGAGGGATGGTGATGGTGGCAACCTCATCATCCTGCTTCAGCATTACTTCTCCAGATCTACTTTCGGCCCTTCGGCTAAACTGCAAGATTCCTTCGGTCATCAGACTCTGAATCCCCTCTATCAACTGTTCACATCCATCAGGACAAGTTGCACAGCCCATACACAGTTCTCCACAGCCTGGAAAGAAGCCTCTCTTCATCAGCTTGGCTTTAACGAAGCTAAGCGGTGTCTTCAGATCCCTGACATCAGTCAACAAATCTAAGTTCTCTTCTTCAATAATGGCATTCACCCCATCCCCCTATGATTCGGCATAGGGTTCTTTGTGACATTCGGCACATTATCTGAGAAATTGATGATCTTAGCATCCACCATATCTTGCACCTTGTGCTTGAAGGCTTTGCAGTTCTCTATCGTGTGGCCAGGTGCCCCTGAGTGAAAATCACATGTTGCATTCGCATCATAACCTGGCGGAGGTGCCCATGTCAAGGGAGCCAGGGTTCTCTTCTGGACTAGCTGTAACTGAAGCAGAGTTTGTAACAGCTGAGCATAAGACATGGGTGGTGTCTCAAGGTGACGGCTCGACAGAGGTGCCCTGTTCTGATACTTTCTGTACCCTTGCTGATTCGGCTGCTGCTATGGCTGGGGTTGTTGGACAGCAGGGATGGTTATGCTAGCCACCTGATGGCGCTGGCTTTTACCTTTCCGTCGAGCGTTTGACACGGCGCTCGTCTCTCCTTCACGCCTTTTGTTACCATATGGTTTCTTTCCTCCTCCAACTGAGGATAGATCAACACCTTGGATTTTCCCTAACTTGATCCCATTCTTGACGTGCTCGCCAGTGATGATGAGACCTGAGAAACTCCCCGACATACCACTGACCAATTTCTCGTAATATACCCCCGGGAGAGTGGCTACAAACATCTCAACGAGCTCTCGTTCAACCATCGGCGGCTGAACTCTAGCTGCTAATTCACGCCACCGCTGGGCGTATTCTTTGAACCCTTCGTTGTTCCTCTGCGACAAGTTCTGCAGTTGAACCCGGTTCGGAGCCAAGTCACTGTTATGCTGGTAATGGTGCACAAAGGCTTCAGCAAGTTCCTTCCACGTGCGCACACTGGTGGGTTCCAAACTCATGTACCATTCCAAGGATGGCCCGGACAAGTTACCCTGAAAGAAGTGCATCAGCAGCTTCTCGTCTTCAGAGTGAGCGGACATCTTTCGGTAGTATGACCTTAAGTGGACACGAGGGCAAGTGGTGCCCTTGTATTTCTCAAAGTCGGGTACCTTGAACTTGGGAGGCACCTTGAAATCAGAAATCAATCCCAATTTAGTCATGTCAACCCCCATAGTGTTCAGGTTCTCGAAATTCCTCATTTTATCCTCGAGGGCCTTAAACCTCAGACGTGCTTCAGCAGTCAGTTCTCCTTCAGCACTCCTCTGTGAGAACAAATCTTCTTGTCGATCTTCTAGCCATGGCTGAGGCCCATACAGATTTCCAGCACCTGTGTTTCCATTGCCTAGTCCAGCGTTGCCATTAGCTTCAAAATTTCCATTACCGACGCCAGTCGTATTACCATTGAGCCCGATGTTAGTGATCACATTGCCGTTACCACTTCCATTCCCCCCGGTCACGGGTATGCCACCCTGAGGAGTTTCAACAGGAGGAGCGGTTGGAACACTCCCACCATGGAGTACACCGTTGTTGTCAACCCTTGAGATCAGAGGCTGAACCAATGTTCTGAGCTGGTCTTGGTCGTTGGCAACCACTTGCATGAGCTCCATGAAGCGGTCCATCCTCTCTCGGAGTTCCTGGACGTCAGTCTGCACTTGTTCCATTGCTCTAGCTTGATTTGCTCTGGTCGGATAGCGGTGGATCGGTCTTCGATTAATCCTGGAACAACCTGCATACATAAAGGGTTAGAAAGAAAAACGACAAGGTGCCCATTATGCAAATGCTTCATGCAAATGCAAACGTGTGTCTGTGCCTTGGGGAGATCCCCCCCGATCCTAGTTTCCGAGACAAATAAAGTCTATGATCCAATCATGGAAAAGAAATCCTCATATATTCATCTGAAAAGCCCGCTCGGGTAGCGTACAACTGTAATCACATACAACTGAAGCAATAAGGCATGACCCCAACCAACAGACCTGGTGGTGATCAACATATCAATGCATAAAATGTACAAAGAAAGTGATCTAACTGAGTAAGCAAACTCTGGGTCAGCAGGTCCTCAGCCAATCTTCTTTGTAGTGGAGTGATCTGACTGAGTTAGCAAACTCTGGGTCAGCAGGTCCTTCTAACTGATGGACTTTGGGAGGTGCTCGGAAACGCTCCTAGAAATACCTTCTTCAGAATGGTTCTCGACTCTTCTCCTCTTAGCATCAGCCCGGAGTTGAGAATCTTGCAAAATCGCCTCGGCCTCAGCCAATCTATACTAGACATCATGTCGCAGGGAGGCTTCAGCCTCTGTACTCTCGTCTTTCACCATAATCTGAGCTTCCAGCTCGGCTACTCGCTGCTTCAGCTTTTCTTCCCGCTCTTTGTACTTGGCTATGGTGTTGCTTCAGACCCTCTCGTATTGGGTAAGCTTCCCGTACACTCTGTCCAGATCCTGTTTCTTGGTTGTCAACACGCCATGTACTAACTTCAGATCCAACCCCAGACGTTCCCTAGCATCGGTTTCTTTGGTCAGGTTGGAGCCTAGATGGTTGATCATCTCAGTCTGCTTCTTGTAGGTATAAATGGCTTCACTTTTCTCTTTCCGAAGTTGAGCAATCTCTTTCTCCAGCTCTTCGTTGGCCTTTCGTAACTCTTCCTTCTCTTGGAGTACCTGGTTGAATTTCTGAATATCAACGGTAGTAGGCTCTTTGTACACGGGGGCACACAAAGGCTCCACAGCAGGAAACAACATTAGAAACTCGGCGGCTCTCTCCCGAACCCAAGTCACGTACGGATCAAAGGCCTTATTGTTGCTCTTTCCCAGCAAGACTTTCCCCTTTCGGTGAATTTTGCTCCAAGAATTTTGTACCTTGATCAAGGTGTCACCTTCAAGCAACCCTATGAGATACAGAGATTCATGTATCTCTTCCTCTTCAGGAGGACCTCGTAGTGCATACCCAAATTGTCGTACCAGCAGAGATGGATTATAGTTGATACATCCATTCCTTCCGACCAAGGGGACGTTCGGAAAGCCACAGCAGCTATGTACAATATCTTTGCCCAACAGATCTCTATCAAACCAGATGATATCGTCAGCAGTCAAACCCATCAAATGCGTAGACCAAGGCGAAGACTCAGCAGAATCAATGAACGGCCCTGACTTAGGAAGATGGCTAGCAAACCACTTATACAGCAAAGGAGCACAACACGCTACGTTCTTCCCCTTTCTGTTTTTGTTCTTGCTGTGAACTGAATGGTAGACGTCTCCAAGGAGAGTGGGTATTGGATTCCCGGAGGCAAATATATGGCAAGCATCCATACTTATGAAGTCCGGATGACTCGGGAATAGCACAATCCCATAGATACAAAGGGCTAAGAAGGCATTGAACACATCCCAGCGACCCTTCTCTGCAAACTTCCGGGCTTTTTCCATCAGGAAAGGCAAAGGGAAACCATGAACTCCAATCTTTCTGGATACCATCCCTTCTAATTCAGACTCATCTACATGCAGAGCGTTAGTCAGCATACTCAATTTGGGTTCACCCTCAACACGGTAGTAAGGCATTTGATTCATCAACAGCACCCCCAACAGGTCAGAGTACTCCTCCAAGGTTGGGGTGAGGACATAGTCTGGAAATACAAAGCATCTGAGCTGTGGGTCGTAAAACTGCAGCAGGGCGTAGAGGCCATTCAACTCGTACGTAGGAAGCTTATACACAATACTCAGCAATCTCCCATAACTCTGTCTGAAACTCTCCATCACTGTCTTATCAGCCAAAGAAATCAAAGTCCGTAACTCTCGGATGTCAGGTGTCGGTAGCTTGTAAGCCATTGTCTTCTTCAGAGATACCATATCTGCCATGAGGATTAAGATCACTAGAACCAGGGGAGAAATATGCACCTGCAACATAGACACACGTTAATGACATGCAAATGAGGATGCAAACAATGCAAAATGCAATCATGCAGCGGGAGATCAAGACGACTGTTCTGTTGAGGAGATGAAGGCTCTGTATCAACAAAACCACAATACTGCTCTGTCAAGAACAACCATATCTCTGAGGAGAAGAAACCCCTGATACCAAACCAAACATCTGCTCTGTCAAGAACAACCATATATCTGATGATGAGAACCTATGATATCAGACCATAAATCTGCTCTGTCAAGAACAACCACATATCTGATGATGAGAACCTCTGATACTAACACAACTGATTCACTGTCAAGAAAACCAGGTAGTCTGAGGGTTAAGGTTTCCTGCAATAACCCGACCCTTCTCCCAGGTATGAACCTAATCACGGAAAAGGTTCGACATCCTATGTGGTCATCAGCGTCATAGACTTTCAAGAAACGATGATACGATACCCATAAGGTGTGGCATCATCATCTCTTGAAGCGGCCTCACTTAGCCAAATTCCAAATGATCGGTTCCCAGAGTCGATAATCCTCAGATCCGACAACCCCTCGAGTCCAAAGGACCGATAGGAAGCCATCAAAGAGAACCTCGTCTGAGTGTGGATTACATGGGAACAGCTGCAAGCAAAGCAAGCACGTCCTCCACGAACCCACTCTAATACTATGTAGCTCTCAAGCCTGGGTCTGGCTTCTCACTCATCAGAATGCCCCGCCCACAACAGTGCAGATAATCATATCATACTGAAAATAAAGTGCGGGAAATAAAATGCGATAAATAAACACAACCCAACAATTAATCATACAAGCGCTAGGATTGACTCTCGCGGGGGACGTTGGATCCCCAAATTGACTCGCATAAGGGACGTTGGATCCCTAGGAAACTATCAAGTCCCCAGCAGAGTCGCCAGCTATCGCTACCGCGAAAATAAGGTGCCGGCAAAACAGAAGAGTCGCCACCTTTCGTTATTTATCCCTCTGAACGGGAAAGGAAACGATCGGAAAAACCTGACGAAAAGGTATAAGACAAGGTCATTGCAACCGTTGTCTGGGTTCGGGAGTCGGTTACGCAAGGGGAAGGTATTAGCACCCCTCACGTCCATCATACTCGATGGGATCCATGCTTGTTGTGTTTATCTGACGGGTTGGTTTTTATCTATCTACCTATCAAGGCTGGCTTAAAAAAGAAAAGAAAATAACTCGGCAAAGCGTCGCACTTTATGCCTACGTATTCTCATCAGAGAATGAGAAATCAGAGTCAACGTAGTTCGACTAACTACGGGTGATGGGGGAAGGTGGCTCGCCAATACGTCAGTATTATGCCTATGTAATTTCAACATGTATGAGAGATCAGAGCTTACGTATTTAGGGATAATACGGATTACGGGAATTCGGATTCATCTGTTTTATCGAGTAGGGTTAACAAACAGTTCCAGCAGTTTGGTGTATGCAGCTCGACCCTTGGAGACTTAGGCGTTACCGTTTGTGGTAGAACTGGGAGTTAACGACACTCTTTTCTTCAGAAAAGCTTCCTTTGAATTATGGGCCCACGGGGGGAAAAGGTTTGAAGTTTGTTTTCTTCCTTTTACGGAAGAACTGTTTTTTAGTTGTCTGTAGTTTGTACAACACTAGAGACTATGACCTGGGAACGAATGTGTCGCATATCGTCCAAAGGACGTATACTAAACATTCTAGATGATTGAGAGGAGGCCGCTCAATTATCATTACCCAAGTAGCTTAAGGATCGTATCGCGCTTATACTAACTTGCCTTTATTACGTTTTTTACTGTTGTTTCAAGATGAGAAGGGAGAGGGGACAACTAAGGGGAGACTATCAAGTCCTAATGTTGTCATACCAAGGATTCATCCTATGGTTGAGGTTTGAAACAGGGAACTCCTAGAAGTTATCATGCATAGGTTTCAACCTAAAGTTCTAATCATCACTTCCTTATCAAAGGAAGTGAGATTCCTAGGGGATCATGTCAATGATAAATAGAAACAGATAAAGCATCAGCTTAAACAGTAAACAGTAAATGACTATAAAATGCATGCAATGCAAGTGAGGGAGGAAATGTGTGTGGGGCATCAGCCTCCACAAGCTTGTCTCGACCTCAAGCCAGATATGAATAACTGCATTCATACAGAAGAAAATAAAATAAAATGCCATCAAGCAAAACACAAACCACATAGGGAAGGGAGCAAAGCTCTACCGAATACCCGCAAGCAAAGCCATACAGTAACAATACAAGCAGAGGGAGCAACTCAATCTCTAGTGCAATCATGCTCCTAGCTTAACACAATATAAACATGAACTTATTCTAATGCATCAAGTAAATCAAACAAGTCACATCAACACAGTTGCACAGCAAGCAAACAGACAGGAAAGAAAGCAGATCAACAGCTTCCACAGCTTCACAGCAAAGTAACCCTCTGACAGCAATTCAGTCTTCTGTCTGCAACTGGTTCTCAAGGCTCTCATCTTCAATAGAAAGTATCTACTTGCTTCTTCAAGCTTCCAAGGCATCAAACATAAGTATCAACTTGATCTCCAACTTCAAGCTTCAGCTCTTTCTTCAATCTTAATTTGATCCTCTTCACAAGTGTCAACTTGTTCTTCTTGATCTTCAAGCCTCAGCTCCAAAGGAAGTCTTCAAACCCAGGGAAGTGCAACCTCTAGCATCTTCAATCTTCTATCAAGGAACTCCATCCTCTATCAAGGGAGAAAGATTCATCTAACAAGAGCAAGGTGTGGATAGTGGAAAGCAAAGTGAAGACCAAAGGTCACCTCTAAGCATCCTACCATCAAGGAAAGGGACCCTCAAAGGTTCTACCAATTTGTGAGGAGCCAATCATCCTACCAAAGGAGGGATGAGGCCTTCACAATGGGACCTTATATCATAGGGAGGAATGGAAGTGATCAACACCTTCCATGTTTTATGAAGGAAGAAAATCTATTCTAAGAGATCTCCTTAAAACCCTAATCCCTAACCCTAAACAAACTACACCAAAGGAAGAGCAAACTTCAAGTCCAAGCTCCACCAAGAATTCCACATCAGCCCACACATGCCTTCGTCATCACCCAAGAGCAAGAGAAGCAAAGCCCTAATCTAAGGGAACTAAAGAAGTTATTATAGTTGAATTAGCAAGTTAGGATCACCTAAAACCTAGTACTAAAGTTAAATCCAACTAAAATACTAAAACCAATTGTAAAATCCTACAAAAATAACTATGGGAACCTAAGTCAATCATGACTCTATCATGTTAATTCCAGAGATTAAATCATCCAATAAGTCCTAGAATTAAATTCTAAACCATGGGGTACTAAGGTTAAACCCTAAAACTAGAGCACCTAAAGTTCCAATATAAAAACCTCATTTAATTTCATCACAAAAATGTGATAAAAATACTATGGGAGCATACTTGTCTAAACTAGCTACACACAAAAAATCAGCTCAAGAATCATCACCAAGTGATTACACAAAATTCCACAAGACAAGGTATCAACCATAATGCAATTAATGTCAATTAAAATACAAAAAATACAATTAAAATCACAAATGCATGAATCCCTAATCTTTCAATTTCCTAAAATTCTAGACTCATTCATGAGTCAGGGGAAAAAATTTGATTCAATTTGAGTTATTTTCCTATTTATTATGAATTATTTTCTAAATTATATGAAATGATGAAAAATAAAGAAAATAAGAAGAAAATGATAAAACCTGCGTATCAAATAGCAAATATCAACAGTTCATTTCAGGAATTTGGGCCAAACAGGGGTGTGGATATCAATCTGTGCACTAAGCCCAAACCAAACCAATTAATGAAACGGTGTGTTTCATTCAGAGTCTCTCTTCAGAATTTGAAATCAAATTGTGGCCGTGTATCCTTGGATTGAGTCAAAGGTCCAACCTTCATCTGATGGCTCAGGCTCATCGTCCCCAAATTCAAACTGAGACGGTGGCCTGAGTTGCAACGCCACCGTCTTCTTCGGTGAGGTGCTCGTCTCAGGTCATCAAAAATGGCAAACCAATACCCAATCCTACTCAATTTTTCATCCTGATCACGAATCCATCATCCAAATTCACTAATTCCTTCTCTAACTCCAAACACGATAGAATTCTCAGAAATCCAACAAATCTTGATCATCACAATTCTCAAAGATAATGATCCTAATGTAACCTACACTCTTCACTGATCAATTTCCACTATCCAATCATGAATGTATCACCAAGAATCTTGAGAAATCAGGCTCAACAGAAAGTGGTCCTTACCCTAGAGTGCCTCTATCCATCAAATTCTTGTACCAAAATCCATCTATGTCATGTTAAGAACCTAACCACATAAAGATTTCTAGCTATCTCCCTATAGATTAAGCACAATTTCAATTTGTACAAACCTGGTTTCAGATGAAGAACAGGTGCAACTCTTGCTTGATTCCTCCTCCACAATGATCCAGACTCACTCCAAATCTTCCTCTGAAGCTAATGCACACCTCAATTTGGCTTGATTCCTCTTCAATCTCAAAACACGATCTTGAGTTGCAGCTCTGAGTTTTCACTTGCTATCTCTGCTACCAGCTTCAAATGCTTCCAAAAAAATGGTTGAACACACTCCAAATCTTATATAGAACTCATTAGAATCATCTAGAAAGTTCTGTAACCACCCAAATGAGATTTTGCAATTTCAATTTCTCTCCAAAATGTCATCCACACCAGTCATGATTCTGGCTCTCTTTGGGCATGAAAATGCTTGGAAAATTCATCTTATGAGATATTGAATTGGTTTGTTATGATTATTTCCTTGTTTGCAAGCCAATGGTTCATGTTGGTTATGTTGCTTCATCATGAAGAAATGAAATGAAATGGCATGAAAATGGACTCAAACCAGAATTCTAGCATTGCCAAAGCTTCTAAAATGAGTTTTCCATTCAAAATGACCTATTATTTTGCCTTGTTTGGACACAAAATGAATTATTTCAATTTTTGGTCATTAAATGCCTTTAATTCTCCTTTTTTCAAAATTCCTCAAACCACATCCTTACTTGAGCCATTTCAATGTCTCCTTGATGCATGGTCAAGGTTAAAACCCCATTTTGATCAACTTTCAAGTTGAACAAAATTTCATTTGAGGTGCCTAAGTTGGTGAAAATGACCCATGATCATAAATGACCTATAATCATAAATTCCCAAAATACCCTTGACTTGTCAAAGCCATAACTTGAGTTCTACAACTCCTGTCAAGGAATTCTAGTACTCTATGGAAAGCTAAAATGATGAGGAACAACATTCATGTTGACCAAAAGTTCATAGGAATCATCCTTCTCGGGAAAAAGTTTCATGCAAGTTGGGTAACTTTCAAGCTCCAAATTCACATACCTCAGATGACTTGTAACTTGTCAAAGCCATAACTTGAGTTCTACAAATCCTATCAAGGACTTCTAGCACTAAAATTAAAGCTAATACCATGCTCTACAACAATCATGTTAGGGTCAAGAAGAGATGACAATCACATCTTGAGCTAAATTACCTTGAAGATAGGGGCCAAACTAGGGGATTTTACACTGTCAAGCCTTAGAAACCCTAGCCTGAAACTTCTCAAACTCTTCAATCATAATGAGTTAACCTTGGAATCATCCTTATAACATCTTAATGCATCAATACATGATCACATGGCGCTTGGATTAGGTCTCAACCTTCTTCAAATCATCAGTTGACTTAGGGTTGACCCAGTCAAACCCTAGTTGCACCAATCATGGTTGAGCCTTCTTAATCTTGCACAATGACCTGTCTAGGCCTCAAAGTGATCTTCAACACTTCTCATGAGCTCTCTCAAGACCTCAAGTCCATATCCATGACCTCAGAATCATCTGATGGCTTCCCACAACTCTCAAGTTAGGAGACCTACACACTTGGCTTCAATCACTCTCTCTGAGGATCTTTTAACTTCTCTGACAAAGATATCCACCCTTGAACACTTGGATAACCTTCTTAGCTAGCCTCACAGTCTTGCATAGCTCTTGATTGGTAATCATACCTCTTGATCTCCTGCACACATGTCAATGAAATGCAAATGATAATGATAATATGCATGAAATGAAACATAAGCTAGGTAAAGAAATGTTGGGAAAATTTTGGGGTGCAACACCGTTTGACCCTTCTGAAGGAATTAGGTCTAGCCGTTTGACCGCCGAGTCAATAGTCCTTACCCTATAATTATTTCAGACCATATTTAGCCTAGGCGTCCCGCCGTGGACGAAAATGCCCTTTACCCTAGCTTTAGGTCAAAGAGTCGTCGTACTCTGTTTTAGGATTTCCCACCGTGGAACATTTAGTCAACCCTAATTTTAATCCTAATTTCAATTCAAACTACTTCAACGTAGAAATAGGAGTTTCAAAACTCCACGTAAGCTTTTCCTTAAGAAATTATTATTCTCCATTAAAACCTTGACCGCAGTCAAGACGTTTCTAACCTCCCTTTCGAGGGGAACTACAATTACTTTGATCCCATTCCTGTCAGGATATGTAGACACAAGATGCGACGTCTTGCCGAGTAAACTTAGGACTAACCCTTAGGTCACTCTATCCCTTAGCTTAGCATATATACTTAAAGCAAATAATAAAATAAAAAAGCATACAATAAACAAAAGGTTCCTGTAGAGTACTACAGAAGTTTAGGGTGCTAGTACCTTCCCTAAACTTAACCAATCCCTTACCTAGGTCTCTCCCCGCATTGTGTTTACGATGCAAAAATAGGTTTTCCCTCTTTTGACCTTTTCCTTCGAATAAATCAAAGAGCGATTGTGAATTGAATTGTGATTCAAACTAATTAATAGTTTGATATCTTATTTCCACCGCAACAGAAAATGGCGACTTCACTGGGGAATATGACTTCTCTTTTAAGGGTTACCCCTATTTTGTTTATTGTATGTCATTTTATTTTATTACTTATATGTATATAATTGTTGTACCTTGCTTGGGGGGTATCTTTGTTGTGAGATAATGTCTACACTCGGACTTGAGAGAACTTATGATAGGAGGTGATAGATTCGACGAGGCTTATAGGGAGTTGAATCCCGACCAAGCCGACTTGAGAATCACCGCTCAGTTGAGGCCCTTTTGAAAGGTAGTTTTGTTGAACGAGTAATCTTGAAGACACTTACTATCTTTGATGGGAGCCTATGATACTGGGGACCGTAGTTACCTTAACACCACCTTGGCCTTATCTAGGACGTAGTGCGGGGACTATGAGGGAGTAATCCCAAAATAGTTGCTACGCGATACTACACTCAAAAGAGGTTCTCTTGAGAATATTATTAATCACCAAGTCAATTGGGAAATTGATAATATCCAAAAGATGGACTAATGACCCTAGGCACCGATTTAGAACCCTTGTTCTGCAGGTACAATTAACCCTATAGTACATACCTTATTGGGATGGGTAGACCCTAACACCTTGTACATACCTTTAACCTAGGACTTTGTATATGTGCATTGCATCCATAAAGCATCACATTCCATTATATTTCATGGAATTCAAATCTTATTTATGGATATTGCAGGATACCATGGATTACAACAGAAGAAAAACTTTGAAATATACTTTTAAAAGTCCTAAGCTAGATGACCTAAGGAAGCTAGGATCTTTAATCAAAGATCAAGACGGATTGCGAAATTAGTATGGGAGGTTGTTATCTCTGTTGGAATTTAAAGTGAACGAAGGACTTTTGTCGGTTTTGCTACAATTATATGACCCCGACTACCATTGCTTCACATTTCCTGATTATCAGCTATTACCTACTTTGGAAGAATATTCTCAGCTTGTAGGGCTGTCTATTGTGGATAAGACTTTGTTCCCTTTCTTGGAGAAGGACCCTAAAGAACAAGATCGTTGCTAAAGCCATAAGCTTGAAGGTATCCGATATCAAGGGCAATATGATCACTAACAATTGTGAAGACTTTTCCAACATACCTTTGTTTGGTTTTGATGAAGGATTTATTTTCCTCTAACTCTCGATCTACCTTTTGAAGATAGGCTCATCCTCAAAAAAGGCCCAGCTAGAAGAGCAGATCAAGGGGCAGAACAGGAAGCTTCCTTAGGGTCATCATTAGCTTTTATTTAGCTATTATGCCAAGACTTTTCTAAGAATATTATTTGTAATTCATTTTCAATTAATAAATAAAATTTCTTTGTTATTCTGCAATATTCATAAATATTTGAATTCCATGAAATCATTTCATTCGCATCTTAGCATCATATTTTTGCATTCCATGTGTCTCCCAGTTTCTCATACTCGGTTTTCTCGCCTTCCAGTTTCGTCACCTTGAGTTCTCTGCATCGATACCACACTAGAGCTCAAGCTCGAAAAAGGATGGAAGACCAAGCTCGAGGATTTGATCGCGTCGATAACGAGCTAGTAGACCTTCGAGGGAATGTAGGAACAATTATGGAGTTGCTCCAGGTTATCAATGCAAAGATGGATACTCAGCCTACTGTGGTCTCTGAGAATGCCACTACTGTTGCAGATCCTCCACCGATTGTTACTGTTGAGAATGCATTTCCTTATGGTTTAACACCCGGTTTCGTACCTCCGCCTGTCGTTACATCAACTCAGCAAGCTATTCCTGGTGCCACATCAGTTCAACATGTTGTTCCAGTTATGCAAAATGTTCAGCAAACTGTGCCTTTGGTTTTTGAGCCTCCTAAAGTGGTTCCTACTTCCACACCAGCTAATGTCCACACTCGGGCCCAGACTTATCTTAATGAGCCTGTTTATGAGATTCTGAATGATAATGATGAAGGGTACCAACCACGTGATAGGCTTCGTAAGGAAGTTGTTATTATTGATAAAAGATTAAGAAAGATGGAAGGAGACCAGATCTTTAGTGCTGCTGCTAGAGACATCTGTTTGGTTTCCGGTTTAGTTATTCAGCCAAAGTTTAAGACTTCGAACTTTGAATACTATGAAGGAACTACCTGTCTGAAAAACCATTTGATAATGTACTACCGTAGGATGGCTGCCCACGTGGAAAATGACAAATTGATGATTCACTGCTTTCAAGACAGTCTGAAAGCTGCTTCGTCGAAGTGGTATTTGACATTGGACCAATCTCACATCAAGTCTTTTTAGGATTTGTCTGACGCTTTTATTAAGCACTATAAGTACAAGATGGACTTGGCTCCTGATAGGAGACAACTTTTGAGTATGACGCAAAAAAGTTCTGAGACCTTTAAGGAATATGCCCAGCGATGGAGGGAAATTGCTTCTCATGTTGAACCTCTTTTGACCGACAAGGAATTAGCTGACTGGTTTATCGACACCGTTCGCCCCGAATTCTATGAGAGAATGGTGGCTAGCATGACATTGTTGCTGTTGGAGTAAAAGTTGAATTGGCTATGAAAAGTGGAAAAATGTCTAGCGGTTCTAGCAGTTCAAGTTCGAAGGACCAAGCTAAGAAGCCTTCTTTCAATCCTCAGAAAAAGAAGGAAGGAGAGACTTATGTTGTATCTTCAGGTAGAAGGAGGGAGCAGCAGTATCAACATCCGTCGCAATATGTTCAACCACAGGGTTACCCGATTCAGTATGCTTCACCTCCGTATGTGGCTGTTGTTGCACCGTATTTTAGTCAGCAAGCCCCACAGGCTCCCGCTTACCAGCCTATGCAGTAGACTCCTGTTTATTTGCCTCCGGCTTATCAACAACCTCCGCCTAACTATCAGCAAGCATCCAATGCTCCGGAAAATCAACAGCCGAGGAATCAGGCACCCCGCCAAAATGCTCCGAAGAGACAATATAAGCCTTGTCCGCCAATTCCAATGACGTTCACCGAGTTGTATCCTTACTTAGTGCAACGAGGTTTGATTACCACTAGAGTTGTGGGTCCACCGCATAATCCTTTGCCAGCCAACTACAACGTCGCCGCTCATTGTTTGTTTCATGAGGGTGCGCCAGGTCACGATTTAGAGAACTGCTATGCTTTGAAGAATATTGTGAGGGATCTGATGGAAAAGAAGATTTGTCTTTCAATGATCCGCAGCCCAATGTCAAAAGCAACCCTCTGCCTAACCATAGGGCTGTTAATTCTGCTGATGACTCGTCCGTTAAAAAGTCTTATTCTTGATGTAGCTCAGATCAACATAGCTGGGGCAAGCAAGAAGACTCATGTCGTCATAAACATCTGTTAAAGGATTTGTCATACAATTCATTTGTTTATTTATATTATGTTTCTTTGAGTAAGCATAATTAGCATGTACGAACTTGTGTATTTTGATTAATTAATGCAATTCATATGTTTTTCCTGAATAAATCCATTCATTTCACTCGTCAAAAATATTTTTTTCATAAAATTATAATGCCAACTTTACCCGATCTCTTGCTTTGATAGAGAATTGGGAGGAGGATGATGAACCAAAAACATTAAATCTCTTGTCGTATGCTTCCAATTGAAACCTGCTGATGATGTAAGGCATTGTTTCAAATCACAAACTAGAGATATAAGGATGATACCCCCTCTTTACCCCCTTTGAGCCTTGAAGTAGGAGTTTTCTTCTTTGCAAAATAAAAAACCCTCATCTTAACCTAGGGCAGGGTAGTTTTTCAGTTAAACTGATCAAGCGCTTAGACTTTTAAAAAAGGGGAAAAGTGAACCTTTGAGGATCTATCCTTAACATCTGGGGAGGTAGAAGCACAACGACTATCCCTCAACTATTTAAAGAGTGGGGCAGTCACAAACCTTCGAAAGAGTCACACGACTCGTTCATAAAAATATAGAACCCGCTAAGTCAAAACCTATGAAGGAGACTTAGGCAAAACCGGGGCATCCCGCTGGACTCCAACGCCAAATCCAAAAGACGTCAGCCAGGAAAAGTTAGGGAATAAAAAAAATAAGGGATTACCATAAAGAATCCCCAATAAAGAACAAAGTCGTGTGACCAATCGACAAAAGCAAATAGGTGAGTGACTGCCATGTCCAAAGCATTGATAAGTTCTCGACCATATCAAATTCGATTGAGGTATGAGTGCTCGCGTCCGATTAGCTGAATTAGGATTGGAGAAAATCACGAAGAATGGGTGGGTACAAATAACATTTTGAGCCTTTATCCTTTGTTTCTTAAAACCGTGAACCAAGCCGCGATACAACCCTTAAAAGACCTAATTGAAGTAGGAATTCTCTTGTAAGCATACTCGACGAGATAGCGTTTCCTGACTCCTGCGAGCTATGCTCAAAAATTCATGTTGGCATTATAAATTAAACTTATATCCTAACTAGTGATTTCGGTCACAAGTTATTGCGATATCTTTTTCAAAACAAAAAACAAAAATTTCAAGTCAAATATATTGTTGCATTGATAGTTTCGGGATTAGAATTTCACGCGTGTTGGTTTGGCCTGATATCTTAGAAACTTACATATAGATGTAATCAATGGAACTCGAAGATCCTGCTAAACAGGGGCAGGGGGTTTCCAAATCGCTTACCAATGCGAGCCTTACATTCTTAAGAGCTATTTCTTGAAGACTCAGTCGTAACACAGTTGATCCGTGCCAGTTACGTCGAGATCTGACAAATCTCTCCAAGAGTTTGAAAACAATGGGGCAAATTAAACTCCACGTTCTCTGTAAAATCCTCTCGAGATGACTCTCTCATACAGCGGGTACTCTGGGGCATATTGGTTTTCAAAATGGCGACTATCCCAAAGTCCATTAAGATTAAAACTAGCTTGTTTCACGACATTCTCCATGCACCCGAGGGATCTTACTCCCGATGGTCTTCATTCCCTAGTAAATCTCATCAGTGCATAAGTACGTCTAAACCATTAAGCTTGACAAAGTCTCCAGATATACTTTAAACTGACAGTCCCCGGTGAGACTATAAGCTGACAATCCTTTGGACCGAGCCGGTAATTTCCTAGACTACAGAGATCATACCAGCATCATCCCAGTGATAGTCCCCAGCGAGACTTTAAGCTGACAATACTTTTGGGATCCATCCGATAAATCTCCAGTGACTCTCCAGACTGCAGAGATATCCCCGGTATCCTCCAAGTGATATATGTTCTGGAAAACCCTTCTCAGTAGAAGCATATGTTCCTCAGTGAAATTGCCTTACCTTCCTCAGGAATTTTTCCCCAGGAGATTGCCATTTTTCCCCCAATAAGTCAAGATACAGTCCTCAGGAATGGCTGTTGATTTCTCCCCAGTAAGTCCGACGAACTCTCCTCAGGGAATTTTGATTTTTACCCTAGTTGGATATACCTTTTCCCCAGGAAGCCGAGGTATTATTCCCAGGAAGTTGTTGTACTATCTCCATGGAAATGCCTAGCTCCTCACATTTCCCCACGAAGCGGATATTTATTTTATCCCCGGAAGTCTCTGATCTTAAGATTTTCTTTGGCTGATTATGGTTTATGATAGCAATCCCTCACGTGAAGTCATGACATCGTATCTCCATGCAGAGGTCATGGACCCCCAGTTGAAGTCAAGACATCATACTCTCCGGTGAAGTCGTATCATATCCCCATGTGGAAGTAATGATATTTTCTCCCCAGGGAAGTTAGAACTTTGAAGCAAGATTTGGTTCTACCATCAACTTTTCTTATCCTTCGATAGATGTACTATTGCAGAGGTCGCAGGGTATTCCCGTCGAGATGTTTATTTCATCTCATGTTTCCTTCTCTCGTCCATTTTGTCAGCATATGCATGAGCCTAAGCATTGCATACTCATTGCATGACATTTTCATACACATTAGTATGCACTTTGGCATACGTATTAGCATCTACATTGTCTTGCGATTCGTGTCATCCTTTGTCGTTACCAACGAGTAACTGGGTTTGTCTGCTCTCTCCAAGTAGATCGTCAGCCCTAGGCATAAAATACCATTTGTTTCCAGATAATCCCCACAGAGTTCAACCCTCATGGATGATGGTTATTTCTGTTACCTTTCCGCGCTAGGATAAGGTAGTCCCCATTCGAGTTCGTGTCCTCAATGGAGTCTTGTTTGCTAGTTCTTTCTAGCCCAATTCTCGATCGGGCCCATCAGTCACCGAACATACCAGGATGTGCATCTATTTTGCACTATCTTTTAAGAAAAGCCTTTACAATCCTTTACAATCCTTTACAGATATCGACAGTTCTCGCCTGAGAAGCTTATCACTATATTGCGCAGCAGACAAGCAACAGTTCTCAGCCGAGAAAGCTTATTATCATCATTACACCCTATGATCTTGATATTATTACAGTTTTCGACAATGATATGCGACAATTCTCGCCTGATAATCCCATCATTACAAACACTACAACAACGGTATGCGACAGTTATCGTATAAGAAGCTCACAACAATTTTCTTTACAATTTACATTACAGTACAGCCTTCGTTACAATCTTCATTACAATTTACAACTCTACAAGCAGTTCTCACCCGAGAAGCTTATCCCTGCCACCTTTGCAAATGAGCAGTATTTCTCGCCTGAGGAGCTTATCCTATCTTCATTATGACTTGCAGCAAATGGCCATCTCCATCGAGCAGCTGGGCTTCCATTTCCCTTTCATTTTGAAGAACGGAGGGGGGGGGGGGGAGGGGGTTGAGCTGAATCATATGCAGGAGAGCATGAATCTTGAAGTATGAAGAAGTTCGTTTACCCTTTAGTAAAAGAAGGAGCCGAATCATATTCAGGAGAGCTTGAATCCTGAAGAATGAAGAAGTTTGTTTACTCTTTAGTAAAAGAAGGAGCCGAATCATATTCAGGAGAGCTTGAGTCCTGAAGAATGAAGAAGTTCGTTTACCTTTTAGTAAAAGAAGGAGCTGAATCATATTCAGGAGAGCATGAATATTGAAGTATGAAGAAGTTCGTTTACCCTTTAGTAAAAGAAGGAGCCGAATCATATTCAGGAGAGCTTGAATCCTGAAGAATGAAGAAGTTTGTTTACTCTTTAGTAAAAGAAGGAGCCGAATCATATTCAGGAGAGCTTGAATCCTGAAGAATGAAGAAGTTCGTTTACCTTTTAGTAAAAGAAGGAGCTGAATCATATTCAGGAGAGCATGAATCTTGAAGTATGAAGAAGTTCGTTTATCCTTTAGCAAAAGAAGAAACCGAATCATGTCCAGGGAGCACAGACTTGAAACGTGAAGAAGTTTATGTTATCAATCAATTATTCATCTATTATCCACAGATAGGTAACAATCACTTTATTTGAGAGCTTATCCAGTTTGGCATACAAGTCCCTTCAGACGATAAGTGGCAGTTCTCTCTCGAGAAAGCTTATCAGGGCGTTTCCCATTTAAGTCCATTTATTTTGGCGTACAGCCGGTATTTACCCTGTATATGTTCTACGGATTCCTGAAAATTCCGTTTGATCCTGTCATGAGGGAAAGTTTACAGAAGCTCGAATGTTATTCTTTGCTCAATGCTCCAGCATCTTGTTAATCGATCCTACAGTCGTGCAAATCCAGTTTTATCTTTTTTACCCTAGAGTATCAGCCAGTCACGCCTGAACCTGTTGATCATTTACTCTTAGATATTCCCCAGTGGAGGCCGTCTTATCGGTGCCATCTCCATTAAGGATCACGTTTTTATCGTTCCCTTTCTAAAAGTGACAATTGGTCATGCTCGCACCGGTTGACCATCGCTTTAGAATTCCCCAGTGTCGTGTTGTTCCCCAGTGCGTCATACTCCCCAGTGTGGTTCGTTCGTCGCGTCTGTCCCCTATGTCGTCGTGTCGTCTGCATCCTTGCATTTATCATGCCAGCATATGTATCATGCTAGATTCATGACATTATCAACATTATATTCCATCTCGTTTTGTCCATAGCATTGCATATCACTGCATCTAAGGGCAAAATTTTTGGTTAACTATATTTAAATCTCTTTCACCATGATTTCTCGAGCCTATGTCACTCAAATCATATGGAGAAGCTATTTAAATAGGGGCAACTATAATACCCCAAATTTTGCCCTGAGATTAGTCGGTCCATCTCGCATTCCATTGCATTTTGCATCGCATGTTGACTAACCGCTAACGGGCTGTGCAGTTGGTTGATTTTTGCAGGAAAACGTCATGTGGTGCGCTTTTAAGTCCATGAAGGGTAAAACCGGAATTTGTTGGCAATTGGCTGTCAATTGGTGAAATTGAGTTATCATCGGGGAATTCGGGCCGTTTGAGCCGTTCATGAGAGTCGAGGTTAGGTTGGCTAATTGGAGGATCTTGATCCGAAGTCTTGCGTCATTCGGTAATCAGGAGTTTGATTTGAATGGAAGAGCGTGGTCATTGACGGGTTTGATTTATCCAGGTAAAGTTGCTCATGTGAATGGTCGGAAGATTTTATTCGGGAGTTACGTCGGAGATCGGATTAGTCGGATAACTTGGGAAGATGGAATTTTAACGGTGTTTTTGTCTCATTTCAAAATCAAAAGGAGAATAAAAATGTCATTTCACTGGTAATTTTCAATTTGTATTATAAATTAATTTCATCAGTTATATTTCATTTTGTTTAAAGGCTTTTCATTATTAGATTAATTGCATGTTAGTTTTAAAATTCATTCCATTTTTAAACGAAAACAATCATCAATCATTATTGCATTTTTACTAAAAAAATTATTATTAATCATTATTCAATTTTATTCAAAAAAAACACCAATTCTATTTCATTTTTAGTTTTAGTTTCTTTTCATTTTAAATAGGTAGTTTCATTTCTTCATTTTTCATTAAACTATTCTTATTACATTTTCATTCTACATTTTAAAAATAATTTTCGTTTGCATAAATGCATACCAATACAAAAAAATAATAGATAAATCATTTAAAGAGTTTTATTAATAATAAGTAAAATAAAAATAAAAATAGAAAAATAAAATTACAAAAAAATAATAAATACATTTTTCCTAAATTAATTCCTAAGATATTCTTATCCGACTTTGTCCGTCTTCCGACTTTTCCGATTAAATGCTTCGAACCTGCAGTCAAAACAAACAAACATCGGTATCGAGTTAATATTTTCCGACACCCTCAGAGTAGTATCATCATCAGGTGTCGGCCGATGGCCAGATCAGGCAGCTTTTGTTCTTATATTTTTCCGAGGCAACCGAGAAAGAAGAAGAGAAAATTGTTTTGAAATAAGTTGTTGGTCAAAAGAGCTTATTTGAAAAGCCGGTTTGAGAAGTGATTTCTTCTCAAGAGGATGGTTTGTCCCATTGGGACCTTAACTCCAACCCTCTGGAAAAAATCAGTTCCGGCAAAATCCAACAATATCCAACATGCGAAAATAGTTCAGAAAAAAACCAATTCCGAAACTGATTCAAAAACCAGTTCAGAAAAAACCAAATCAGGTTCAACAAGCAAACCAGTTCCAAGAAACCAGTTCAAGTTCCAACAACTTAAGAAAACCAGTTCAAGACTAAGTTCAATCTCGTAAACCGGTTCAACGAGCAAGGGGCCACGAGCTAGTAAATCCCGTCAAACAGTCAACCGTGAAGAACGCAACAACAAATACAGTTGTGTATCAAAACAAGTCAAAACGAAAACCAACAAGAACAAATCAAATATTGAACAACAATAAGTTCTGTGAAAATCACGTGAAACCTGGCAGCAAACTTGCAATAATCCAGTCCAAAACATCATCATATAAATTCACCAAATAGGAATCAGATAGAAAAAAACCCCTAAGCTTACACGTAAAACGGAGGCGGCGGATCCAAAACAGCGGCTCAGAATAATACCCATTCCTCATCATCGCCATCGGAGGTTCAGGAACAACCTCTAAGCCTCGCCATCATCATCCCATTGAAGTTCGAAAGAAGAAGAACATGTTCATGGTGTTAGAAGAACACAACAGCGACGACACAAACGGAAGCTCAGAGGGAGAGTCTCACCTTCATCATCGCCATCCGGCGGACTCAGACGAACCGCAAGGGGCTTCATCGTCGTCGTCCGATCCAACGAAAGAAGGGGAAGTTCTGATCCAAACTCGCGATCCACGTCCGTCGCCTTCACCACCGTCCAAAGACAACCGGCGGGCAACGGATCCGGAAGCCTCAGCTATTAGACATCATCGGCCGGTAATCTAGGTAAGAAAGAAGAAATCATGTATTGGTTTTTCTTTGTTTCATGTTGGTTTCAAGGATAGAAGCGAATCTGATTACATGCAAGCGAAAAAGAAGCTTCAAGCGACGTTAATGGTGTCGCGGCGGTATGGCAAGAAGAAGAAGTTGAAAAATAGAAAAAAAAACCTACTGAAGCTAAATGCGGTCCCCCCTCCCCCCCCCCCCCCCCCCCACCCCTTTTTTGTTGCTGTTTTTTTTTCCTTTTATTTTTTATTATTTTTATTTTATTTATTTTCTGACTTTTTACTGTTTATTTATTTTATTGATTATGTTATTAGTTTAAGTTTATCTTAGGAATAGCTAATATAATAATGTAATTAATCTAAAGCATTTTCTTAAGTCAAGTTTAAAACTTTTTCTTTAATATAATTTTAAAACTTTTTCTTTAATCAAATTTTAAAACTTTTTCTTTAATCAAATTTTAAAACTTTTTCTTTAATATAATTTTAAAACTTTTTCTTTAATCAAATTTTAAAACTTTTTCTTTAATCAAATTTTAAAACATTTTCTTTAATATAATTTTAAAACATTTCCTTTAATCAAATTTTAATTTTTTTTTCTCTAATCAAAAGTTAAAATCTTTTTCTTAATTAAAATTAAAACATTTTTATAATAAGTTCAAAGATAAAAAAATTTCAAAACCATTTTCTTTAATTAGATCAAAACAAGTTGTTAAGATGAATTCTCCTTTTAAACACAAAACTAAATTTTTTTCCTTAAATAAAAACCAAAAAATAAAGTTCTCGAAATCGCCGTTTCATTTTCGTCTAAACTCCCATTGGTTTGTTCGTTACAGCTTCAATGTTTCATTTGTTCGTACTATTTTTGGCATGGATGTAATTTATGCGAGGCCATGATCGCAGTTATTTTTATTTCGCAATGCTTTCTTTCTTTATTTCGCAATGCTTTCTTTATGCGAGGCCATGAATATATGCGAGGCCATGATAATTTGCCATTTTTGCATGATTTACCGTTTGACCCATCACGGGGACTGTAGAAGTCTTCATGGTCACCATAATGAACTGGGGGTGGAAGCGTACCACCAGGAGGATGAACTGCGCCACCGGTGGAGGAACTATGGCAGCAAGAATGAGGATTGCACCACCTGGGGTTGGAACTGTGCCAACAGGAACTGGGATTTCACCATCTGGGGTCGGGATTGTGCCAGCAGGATATGAGGGTTAGTAACATTTCTCTCTACGGCTTGCCTCATTTCCTCTTGCCCTCTAGCCATATTTTGAATCACCTCTATCAGCTAAGTGATTTGGGCCCTTATATTCTGCATATCTTCTCTCATGACAACTTGATTCTGCTCCAACTGATCCATGATCCTTCTTTGATTGTTTCTTGTGTTATAAGAGTGTTGAGAAGCCAGGTTGTTCTACTGCAGAAGGGCAAGTGGTTATTAGATTGGGTTTCATGGAATGCAGAATGATGCGTATGTACATGCAATGCTTTTAAATGATGTTCAAAAGACTATCGAGACTTTGTGATTATCATAGGTATTATAGAAATATGGACAAACATTAAGATACACAGTTTTTAAATCAAAAGCGGCTCTTCATTAATTCAAGGGAAGATCAAATACAAATGATTAATCATTGTTCAATAAGCTGAATACAAGAGTTTTTTTAAACAAAAGAAAGGACTAGTCAATAATTAGAAGGTCTTCTTTCAGAGGTGTTCCTCAAGTTTCTTCGACTCAAACACGAATCTACCAACCATCTGATCACAGAGCTGAATGAAGTGGTTGACTGAAGGGGGAATTTTGTTTTCATCCAAATCTTGAATTGCGCTTTCCAGCCTCCATGGGATATCATGAATCATGAGATTGCAATGCTCTATCAGATCATTATACCTAGCATAATACATACCTAAAGCTGGCTGACAAAGTCTAAGGGACTCCACATGAGTGTCCAACAATTTATTGAGTTGAGCCTCTTTCTTGAGCCATTGTGAACTATCCCTCTTCAAAGCTTCAAAGCAGTCCTTCCAAAGAGTGGCCATTCCTTGAGCAGTTTCCAACTCTGAGCACTTATTGTTCCACATATTAGGAGTGATATATGAAACTCTTATTGCTTCTTCTTTGAGCTGATGCTTATCTTCAGCTAAAGTCAAGGCACCTCTTAGTTATTCCTCAAGATCATTAATATCAGCTTCGAGTTTTTCTCTAGTCCTCTTTTTTTCAGCAGAAGCTAGTTCATAAAAATTTCATGCTCTTTCACAAGATTCTTTAGCCTCTTTCAAGCGTTGTCAAAGAGTCTTCACTATCGCATCAGCCTCTTGAAAACCATTTTGATACATGATCCTTAAATTTGTTTCTAACTTCAACTTCTTGCTACTCTCGGCTACTTGATCTTATTCAACTTCCGTCTTTCTTCTGAATTGACCATTTTCCACACCAGCTTGGTGGATTTCAGCTTGGAGATCTTGGTTTTCCTTAGTCAACTTTTCCACTACCAGCTTCAGCTTCTCATATTCTTTCATGAACACATGAGTGGGAACAGGAGGCTCCACTTGCATGGGAGGTCACTGTTTCCTTTCTGATAAGGTAAGATCACAAACCCTTTTATGTTATATGTTATCCTTTAGACCCAAAATGCCCGTTTAACTAAGTGGTATTTACAACCTTTCCATTTAATTCAATTCTAGCCAAATATTTGGATTCTAACTAATTCATAATTCCTCTTAACAATGCTCAATTGTCAATAAATCTCATTAGTTTTATTCTCATGCTTAGAGAAATAGGGATTTTACACTATTAAAGCAAGAATTTTAGTTAAGAGTCCCAACGAGTCCCAAACATACGAGTCCCGAGTTTTTTTTAGAGTTTTAATTTCCCTTTTTAAAATAAGTTTCTTGTTTTCTTTACTTTAAGTTCTTTTTCAACCAAATGATGTTCATCTAATGGTTCTCCCTAATTTCTTTACCTTGTATTAATTACACCTTTTTTACACATTCAAACATGTCTTCATCATTCAACAAAAATATATTTTTCCAATTGTATTCTATAAAAATTTCACTTTCATCAGCTTCTAAACAATAATTTCCTTACAATATTTATTTTATAATCTATAATATAAAAAAAAAGTAGATGTTGTGGAAATTTTTAAATTGCTCTTTCTTCTTAATCTGCCATCTCATTAAAATGAGGACAATTTTGGTCCAAAATTTATTTTTTGTGATCAAACTAAAAAATGAAATTGGTTTGTTAATTTAGTTATGCAATATTTGTTGGAATGTTTTATAATATTAATATTATTTAATTATTATATTCCAATAATTATGTAGGCATATATATTTTAATTATATTAGCTATTTATTAAAAATTAAGAGCCTTAATGATTAAGTGGTCAAGTAAATTTAAAAAGGTAATTAGATTTTTATTTAGTAATTAATTAATTAATTAATTAGATGTGGGCACAAATATGAGTGGATGTTAGGATGACCCATTTGAGAATAATGAGAACCCTAATTGACCATCACATTATATATAGGCTATGGTCCCCAATATGCCGTGCATAAGCAATTTATTTTTTCTCCCCATCTGAAGAGAATTCAAGGCATTAGAAATACCGGTTAAGGAAGAACCACAAGCCATTCTGAAGAGAATTTAAGGCATTAGAAATACCGGTTAAGGAAGAACCACAAGCCAATGGGTGCTCGTCATTTGTCTCTCTCTACTTTGTGTTTTAGAAAAGTATGAATTTGTCATGTCAATGGTTCGATTATCCAGGTATTCCTAATCTCAATCCTTGACAAGTTAACATGTTGTAGATTCTAGTTTATATATATGCTCATATGGTTTCCGCACTAAAGTAAGATTATAGTTTTAATTTTTGTTATTGAGCATGTTTGTATAATTATTATTTAATTAAGTCCAACAAGTGGTATTAGAGCAGGTCTTCATATTTAGTTTATTGATATTTATCCTCTAAACATCAACGTTTTATTTATTTATTTATTTTGAATCATGAAACATATATTTGAAATTCATGGTTTTTTTTTTCAATATTGATATATATGTTTTAAGAGGCATGAAGTTTTAATGATGATTTTTTAGTATTTTTTTGTTACACTTACTATAAAGTTTATGGTTTGTGTATTATATTTGTTTTCAAAAGATTTATATGAATTTAAGATCTTTCATATTTTGTGTGAATCCTTAAAAATAATTTTGTTTATAGTATATATTTAAATGATATTTGTTTTAGTAATCACATTTGAAATTATACTCTTGATTTGAAAACTGTAATATCATGTTGAAGATCTATTTTAAGCTATAATTCCTAGAATTTTATTTGTGATAATGGAAAGTTTTGAATTTGACATAGAAACTATATGATAAAGATTTGTTTGAAAATTAAAATTTGAATATCTTTTTGAAGAAAAATATTTGTGAAAATTTTAGTTTTTTTTGGGAAATATGTCATTTAATATATATTATGCTAAATATATTGAGAATTTTAAAATCTATATACTTTTAAATAATTTTGATTCTCAACCGTTTATTTATGGCTATAGATAATATATTTAGAAATATATTCAGGTCAATTATTTGGAAAAGATAAATATTGAATTTAAATTTTATTTTGATGATTTGATTCTTAGTTTTGAATTTAAAAAAAAGTTATTATTAAATCTTTTCATTTGATTTTTTAATTATTATTTTATCTTTCAATTTGATTCATAAAAATTTTGCACATGAATTTAGAATTTTGATAGATAAGACAAATATTAATTTATTTAATATATATTATTTGTGGAAATTTTTTTGAATATCTCTCAAAATTATAAGGTAAATCTAAAGATTTGATTCTTTAAATTCTAGATACTTTAGATTTTAGAATCGATTTTATTGATTCTAAAATAATTTAATTAAAGAATTATTTGGTGCATATGTGAATTTGCTATAGATATTTAATTTGATTGGAAGATCAATTATCTTTATATAACACTTACTAGTGAATCTCAAAATATTGTGATCTGATTTTGGTAAGTACAAAATAAAGGTTTTGACTCTTTAAATTTTAAGAATTTTGAATTCTAGATTTACGGTTTATTTATAAGCATGTGAAGATTCATTTCATTTTTTATTTTTTATTTTTTATCGGAAATTTTGATTCTAGAATAATTGTTCATTTATTTAAAGAGTCATTAAATATGTCTATGAATCAACTTTAGCATGAAATAATTTTTTGATTTATATAAAGATTCAATTTTAATTTGAATTGAAGTTGAATATTTGGTTTATAGCATTATTATGATGTTTGAATTTTATAGTTATTAAGTTTCTACAATAATTTTTTTTATTTTATTTCATGTTATTTCTTGTTTTCTTGTGAGTTTGTTCTCACATTAAGGGTCGCTAAATAATCTTATGATTATGAGGAATGCGACAAAACTTACGGATTCGGCCTACATTTTATGGGTAGTGTCTTGTAAATTTAAACTTTTTTCTCATTTAATTTATTAAATTGTCTAGTAATTTTTTAATTGAGTTGGTTGAAACAAAAAGTTGTAAAAGTAACTTCTATTGCGTATATTTGATTCTTTTGAAATTACAAAAGATGTAATATGGAATTATTCACGCAAGCTGTTATAGTCGGCCAAAAGGAAGACAATTTGGGTGAATAATTACATACATGTGATGGTGAATATGTGGTAATTATTAATTTTTTTTTCCATGTGGGTAATGGTTGGTGTCAAAGACGCACATTATCTGATAGGACTTTGTTGCACCCCAAAATCTGTCCAACCTTTGCTTTACCTAGCTTGTGTTTCATTGCATTCATATTAGCATTATCATTTGCATTTCATTGACATGTATGCAGGAGATCAAGAGGTATGACTACCAATCAAGGGCTACACAAGACTATGAAGCTAGCTAAGGGGGTTATTCAAGTGTGCAAGGGTGATATCCTTAGCAGAGAAGTTAAAAGATCCTCAGAGAGAGGGTTGGAGCCAAGTGTGCATATCTCATAACTTGGGAGTTGTGGGAAGTCATCTGATGATGTGGAAGCCATAGAGTTGGACTTGAGGTCTTGAGAGATCTCCTGAGAAGTTTTGAAGTTCATTTTGAAGCCTAGACAGGTCATTGTGTGAAGGATATGAAGATACAACCAAGATTGGTGCAACTAGGGTTTCATCTAGTCAACCCTAGGATAACTGATGATTTGAAGAAGGTTGAGACCTAACTCAAGAGCCATGTGATCAGGGTTTTATGTGTTGAGATGTTCTAGGGATGATTCCAAGGTCAATTTATCATGGATCAAGGGAGTGAGGTGTTGCTAGGCTAGGGTTGCTATGCTTGACAGTGTAAAATCCCCTGGTTTAGTGCCTAAATTCAAGACCACTTAACTCAAGATGTGATTTTCATATCACCTTGACCCTAATATGACTGTTGTAGAGCATGACCTTAGCTTTAATTTGAGTACTAGAAGTCCTTGATAGGGTTTATAGAACTCAAGTTATGAGCCAGACAAGTTACAGGTCATCTGAGGCATGTGAATTTGGAGCTTAAAAGTTACCCAACTTGCATGACACTTTTGCCCTAGAAGGATGATTCCTATGAACTTTTGGTCAACATGAATGTTGTTCCTTATCTTCTTAGCTTTCTAGAGAGTTCTAGAAGTCCATGATTGGATTTGTAGAACTCAAGTTATGGCTTTGGCAAGTCAAGGGTATTTTGGGTATTTGGAATTACAGGTCATTTTGAATTATGGGTCCATTTCACCAACTTAGGCACTTCAAATGAACTTTTGTTCAACTTGAAAGTTATTTAAAATGATGTTTTTAGTCCAACCATGATCCAAACATCCATTGATATTTATTGAATAAGGAAGAGTATGAAGAAATTTGGAGAAAAGATCATTAAAAGGCATTAATGAAAGAAAAATTCAAAATAATTCATTCTTGTGCCAAACTTCACAAGTTTGTGCATATTTTGATTGGAAATGGTATTTTGGAGAGATTGACAATTTTACATTTTTTAATTTGAGGCCTCATTCATGGACTTTATATGGATTACTTCATGATGAAGAAACATAATCAATCTTGGCCATAGGATCAAACCAAGCTTGCATTCTCATCCATTCATCTTCACCAAGGGTTATGCAATGAATTTGAGTGAAGTTCAAGCTGAAACAGAGCCCACACACGTGAATGCCATAGTTGAATTTTGGAAGGAATTGAAATTTTGGATCAAGAGAATTGGGTCATATTAAGATCCAAATCAATTCTATTTAAGTTCATAATCACATTCAGATCATTTTTTGGAGATCAATTGGAGCAGAAACCGTTATTGCAGTTCAGATTTTGGAGCTTTCGAGCAAGAATTGAGTTTGGAGTTTGAGGAAGGTTCAAGCATTTCTGAGCATCAAGAATCATCCAAGAGCAATCAGTGAAGCGATCTGCAGCATTTGAGGCCAGAATTTGCACGTGAGAACCACCAATTTCAAGCTTCAGTTCAGGTTGCTGAATTTCAAAATTGCTCTTGATTTAGACTGTTTCAGCATGATTTAGACTGTGGTTAAGGATTAGGGAAGAATGTAGATGGATTTAGGTTCATAATTTTGGAGTTTAGAGACAAATTAGGATGTGATCCAAATTCTATTGAGCTTCGTAACTACCTGATCTTGAGGTATTAAGATGATTTGAATAGCTTAGAATGATCTCTGAAGAGTGAGGAGCATTTCTGTGTAATCAATTTGAGATTTGGTGACGATTGTGGAATTGAGTAGTTTTCTGTTCATCTTCGATTTGGGAGATTCTTGAGGAATTAGTGGAAATGGAATGGATATTAGTGATCAGTGAGAAGAGGCGAGAAGAATCACATAATTTTCTTTGAGTTTTGTGAGATTTGGTTGCAGAGCTCGATAGCTCTCACTGGAGAAGACGGTTGCGCAGCCACCGGACCCACCGTCCTGGTTGCCTCCCAGTCTCAGATTCAAATGAAGAAGATGAAGTGTATACCATTGGATCAGTGGAATTCGTAGACTTTGTAATCTAATCCAACACACGTAATTCATTCTGAGTTTTGACCTTGACCAAGCCAAAATGCAGCATTCCATTAATGTGTTGGCGCACGCTGAGGCGGTTAGATCCCTTGACCAGTAATCAAATCCAACGCTCCTGATATTTTCTATTTCTTTTAATTTTGTTAATTCATTTTGGATTTTCTTTAATTGGTTTTACCTTCTAAAATTCATACTAAATTGATTAATGTTCAGAAAAATATGATAAAAATATGTGCATGATCCTGATTTAATTTCTGATTTTCGGATGCCTTTGGATTCTATCTTGATGCCATTTTCAATTTAATGTCCATTTTTCCATTTTTGGTAAATGTTTAAAAATTCATAATATGACTATCTTGATTGATGATTTTCTTTCTAGTTCATGATTTAGAATTTGAGGTTGAAACTTTGCTTGCTTGTTATAGACATGTTGATGATGTTATAGGATTTTTGTTGTGATTTTTAGATGATTCTAAATAGGATTTTGAGATAGATGTTTAGGAGTCTTCCATGATGGATCCCCTTTAGAACACTCTTTGGATTTAGATTTTATTTGAACCTTTAGGATCAGGTTTGACCCCTGGTTTTTGTACCATAGATTGTTAATACATGTAGGATAATGTAGGATTTTCCTTGGATTTTTTAGGAATGATTTTCTATTAGTTCCCCATTTTACAAATTAGCCTTAGTTTAGGTGACCCTAACTAGGTTAACATCGTAGATTAGTCTTGTAAATGACCTTTAGATGATTCTAAGTCTCATTTCCTTCCTTGATAGAATGGTAATTAGGTAGATACCTCTTTAGAGCTTTGAATCCTTAGTTTAGGTGATCCTTAGAAGGTAGTCTTTGAGGTTCTTTAGAAGTTCAAGTAGGTGGATGATTCTTCCTATAGGGTTAGTTTCCCTCAAAATTTTCCTTGCTTGATTGGAATCCTCCTTGTGAGCATGTTTCCTCCTGTGGAGGAATTCATTGCATTATCATAAAGGGGTTGAGTCTATGAAGCTCTCTCTAAGGAAGTGGAGTTGGTTGAGTGCATGTGGTAAGGTCCTGTGGACCTTACCTTGCTTCTCATCTCCATTCTCCTAATATTCTCTTATTCAATCCTATTTTAGGAACCTTATTGGGGTAGCATAGTCCCTCCTGTGGAGGGAATTTTGCACATCTCCTGAAGGAGCCAAACCTCTAGGTTTCTCCCTAATCTCTTTTAGTTGGTTGAGTGCCTGGGATAAGTTGTTGTGGACCTTACCCTTGCCTCCCAACTTTCAATTTCCTTCCTTAGGATAGATGCCTTGTATGATTACTTGTGGAATGAATTCCTTATTTTCCATAAATCCTTGCCTTCATTCATGATTGAGTGGTGTGTTGCACTAGGATAGTTCATGTTTAGAATAGTTTAAGTGTAGGTGCATGACTGCATAAAGAGGTTGAGTGAGTCTCCCTCTGCTTGTTTTCCTTAAGGGTTGAGGTGATCCTCCCCTTGCTTTTGTGTTATTTCTCTTTTTCTAATTGATGTATTTGCATATAGAGGTTAAGTGAGCTCCCTCTGCTTGTCTATTTTGACTGTTTTCTTTGCTTGATTGCTAAGAGGTTGAGTGAGTCTCCCTCTGCTTGTATTGTTGCATTGCATGTGCATCTTTACTGTTTTTGTTTTGTTTATCTGTTAGCTGATGCTTTGTCTGTTGTCTGTATCCCATTAACATGATCCCCTAGGAGTCTCACTTCCTTTGATAAGGAAGTGATGATTAGAACTTTAGGTTGAAACCTATGCATGATAACATATAGGAGTTCCCTGTTTCAAAACTCAACCATAGGATGAATCCTTGGCATGACAACATTAGGACTTCACAGTTTCCCTGTAGAGTTCGTTCTCTTCTCATCTCAAAATAACAGTAAAAGACGTAATAAAGGCAAGTCAGTACAAGCGCGTTACGAGCCTTAAGCTACTTGGGAAATGATAATTGAGAGGTCTCCTCTCAATCATCTAGAGTGTTTAGTATATGTCCTTTGGACGATATGCGACGCATTCGCTCCTAAGTCATAGTCTCTAGTGCTGTACAAACTACAGACAACCATAAAAAAATACTTCTTCCGTAAAAGACAGAAAACAAACTTCAAACCTTTTTTGCCCCGTGGGCCCATAACTCAAAGGAAAACTTTTCTGAAGAAAAGAGTGTCGTTAACTACCAGTTCTACCGCAAACGGTAATGCACGAGTCTCTGACGAGTGAGCTGCATACACCAAACTGCTGGAACTGTTTGTTAACCCTACTCGAAAAAACAGATGAATCTGAATCCCCGTAATCCGTATTATCCCGAACTATGTAAGCTCTGATCTCTCATATCTGTTGAGAGTATGTAGGCACAGTACTGACGTATTGGCGAGCCGTTTTCCCCCATCCGTTTGCCCGTAGTTAGCCGAACTACGTTGACTCTGATTTCTCATTCTCTGATGAGAATACGTAGGCATAAAGCGTGATGCTTTGCCGAGTCATTTTCTTTTCTTTTCAGACCAGCCTTGATAGGTAGATAGTTAAATAAACTCGTCAGATAAACACAACAAGCATGGATCGCATCGAGTACGATGGACGTGAGGGGTGCTAATACGTTCCCCTTGTGTAACCGACTCCCAAACCCAGACATGGTTGCGATGACCTTGTCTTATACCTCTTCGTCAGGTTTTTCCGATCGTTTCCTTTCCCGTTCTGTGGGATAAATAATGAAAGGTGGCAACTCTTCTGTTTTGTCGGCACCTTATTTTCGTGGTAGCGACAAACTTATTACCAATATTTGATCATTACGTTGAGAGTATCGCTTGCAGTTAATTTTTGACAGATTAATGGTGTGTTTGGTATCTTATTCTTGTCTTATAATTTACAATTAAATATCTGCATGTCTCTATAATAATTTATTAATATGCCTAATAAAGTCGTGTGAATGTAAACTCATTAAGTATTCAATGGATTACATTCACATATATGATGGTAAACATGTGACAATTATAAAGATTTATTATTTATCAATATTAATTGACAATTCTTGATCATTGTAACAAAATACCACTAGCAATTGATGTTGTTGTCTAAAGATTTGACATGAATGATGCACTTGGTATTTTGGTGAGTATATTTTTTTTTGTTATCTATAAAGTAATATAATTTAGGTATCTACAAAATAAGATAGATTTTGATTCTCAAAAGTTTTAACTTTTAGGAATAAAATATGAACATTATGTTCTTGGATCTAGACCTTACATAAGGATGGAGAAACTTAAATCTCTCACAACTTAATATATTTAAAGTGAAGCTCAAGTTTAAAAAATGAGTACACTCCAAATTACACAAGTCTATGATCTTAAAGCATTGTAGTCCAGAGACATTAGATGTGTTGTTTAAGATGACATAAATATTTCCATATTGATAGACCAGAATATTTGTTAGAATATTCTTGTAATAACATCTGTATCTTTTCCATTCATAGAATAGGCAGTACCTTCCTAATCTATTTTAAGCAAATAATTGATGTATAGTTAAGAGGCTTCTATATTGGTCACACATGATCATTGTACATATATGGATACAGATTAATGAAAACAGCAGGAAAACAAT
The DNA here is from genome assembly GCA_963859935.3 of Lathyrus sativus. Taxonomy (NCBI): domain Eukaryota; kingdom Viridiplantae; phylum Streptophyta; class Magnoliopsida; order Fabales; family Fabaceae; genus Lathyrus; species Lathyrus sativus. The sequence goes on from OZ012739.1 coordinate 130,166,004, forward strand.
TCCTTTCATGGTATCAAGAGACCTAGGTTGCCCCGCTTAGCCTCTCAACCTTCTGTTACACGATATATTTTTTTCTTCTTTCTTTCTCTACTCACTAATCATGTCAATCCCAACCAATAGGGTAATTCCTCCACCAAAATCGTCTTCACCACCAAAGAGCCCTTTCCATCCGGCTCTCGTTGTAACCAACATCAAGAACCACATCCCTATTGTTCTTGAGATGGAAAACGTTCAATTTGGTATGTGGGTTGAACTTTTCAAAATCCATGCTCGATCTCATAAGGTTCTTCATCACATCATTCCTCCAGCACCAGGCAAGGAAAATAAGACACCTGAAACCGATGATAAGCAGGAGTTGTGGGCGACTCTTGATGCAACAGTTCTATAGTGGATTTATTCCACTATCTTGGGCGATCTTTTGGCTACCATCATTGAACCAGACTCCACTGCCATGGAGGCTTGGAATCAATTGACCAACATCTTCTAGGACGATCGAAACGCTCGTGCAGTCACTCTCAAGCAGGAGTTTTCATCCGTTCGCATGGAAGATTTTCCCACCGCTTCCGCTTACTGTCAGCGACTCAAAACACTTTCTGACTAATTGAAGAATGTTGGAGCCCCTGTCTCTAATCATTGACTCGTTCTCCAACTTGTTTCTGGTCTCACTGATGCATACAAAGGGGTCGGTACACTAATTCGCCAAAGCAACCCTTTTCCACAGTTTTATCAGGCCCGCTCTATGCTTACTCTTGAAGAAGCCGGTCTAATTAAGATGGCGGCTACCGGCGCACAGGCTGCCATGGTTGCGACACAACCAAAGGATGTTACTGAACCCTCCTCCTATAATGATAACCGCAACGGCAAGAAGAATAACAACCGAAATTCTGCTCATAAAAACTGAAATAGTTCCGGTAGAAACAGTGGACATGGTCAACGTGGCGGCAGACGTGGTGGTGGTCAACCGTCCCTACAAGCCAACACCTTATAATGGCAGTCTCCTCCCCCTTCCTGGTAGCAGTATCAATGGGGTTGGATGTCACCACCATGGGGACTCCCTCCTTGCCCATATTCGTCTTCTCAATGGACTCGCCCAAGTGATCCTCCAAAGCAACCAGGATTATTAGGTCCACATCCGCAAGCCTATGAAGCCAGCACTCCTTCTCTAGCACCCACGAATATTGAAGCCGCAATGCACACCATGTCCCTCAATCCTCCCGATGGCCAGTGGTATATAGATATTGGAGCAACCTCTCATATGACGGCATCACAAGGTAATCTCTCGTCTTATTCTAATATGAGTAATTCAAATTAAAATGTTATTGTTGGTAGTGGACAACAAATTCCAATCCATGGTTATGGACAATCATCCCTTTCCACATCTACAAAACCTTTAAAACTACAAAATGTCCTACATGCTCCGCAAGTTATTAAAAATTTATTTTATGTGCGACGTCTCACTATTGACAATAATATTTCTATTACTTTTGACCCTTTTGGATTGTCTGTGAATGATTTTCAGACGGGGATGCCACTAATGAGATGTGATAGTATTGGGGATCTTTATCCCATCACGAATAATTATTCAGTCTCACATCCATCCACTTTTTCAGCTCTTACTTCCAGTTTATGGCACAACCGTTTAGGACACCCGGGTTCATCTGTTTTGCGATCTTTTAGCAAAAATAAGTTCATTGGTTGTAACAATTTACTTTCAAAATCTGTTTGTGACTCTTGTGTCTTTGAGAAGCATATTAAATTTCCATTTTATGCTTCTCAATCTCATACTTTAATGCCTTTCAATATTATGCACAACGATTTATGGACTTCTCCTATTTTAAGCACAGTTGGGCATAAATATTACGTTTTATTTTTGGATGATTACTCTAATTTTTTGTGGACTTTTCCTATTAGCAAAAAATCTGAAGTCTACTCTATGTTTTCATCCTTGACTTCTCTCATTAAAACTCAATTTGATAAAACCATCAAATGTTTTCAATGTGACAATGGACGTGAATTTGACAATGAGTCTTTCAGAAAATATTGCGATGCTAATGGTCTTATTTTTCGTTTCTCTTGCCCGCATACTTCTTCTCAAAATGGTAAAGTGGAACAAAAAATACGCACCATAAATAACATGATTCGCACTCTCCTTGTACATTCTTCCATGCCCACTTCTTTTTGGTGTCATGCCCTTCAAATGGCAACTTACTTGTTAAATATTCTCCCACATAAATCTCTTAATCACAAGTCACCTACTCAGACTTTATATCACCGGGATCCCACTTATACACACCTTCGGGTTTTTGGTTGTTTATGTTATCCACTGTTTCCTTCTACCAGTATCCATAAATTACAACCTCGCTCTACCCCGTGTGTTTTCTTGGGCTACCCGTCCAATCACAGAGGATATAAATGTTATGATTTGTCAAACAAAAATATAATTATTTCACGGCATGTAGTTTTTGATGAAACTCAATTTCCCTTTTCTAAGCTACATTTACCCTTTAATAATGCATATGATCTCTTTGATGATACCTTACATCCTTTCCGCATACATTACTGGAAAAATCAAACTTTGCAACAAATTGCAGCCAACCCTCCAGCAACAAGCTAAACTACTTCCCCAAACAATAACCATGTTCCGCACACCATCATCCCAACCGACCCACCTCCAACAAATGACCAGCCAACTCACCAAATCGAAAGAACCATAACAACACGAAGCATGCGTGGCATTTCAAAACCCAAACGCATGTTCAACCTATCTGCCTCGGCCCATGACCTCTTACCCTCTCCCGTTCCAAAAAATCCACATTTAGCCTTGTCGGACCCACATTGGAAATTTGCTATGCAGGAAGAATTTGATGCTCTTATTAAAAATAAGACGTGGGATTTGGTCCCACGACCTTGTGATGTTAATATTATTCTCTCTATGTGGATTTTTTTGTCATAAAAAGAAATCTAACGGTTCTTTTGAGCGTTATAAGGCTCGTCTTGTTGGTGATGGCATGTCTCAAAAAGCTGGAGTAGATTGTGATGAAACATTCAGCACTGTGGTTAAACCAGCAACTATCTAGATGGTTCTCAACATTGCCTTATCAAACTCATGGCCCATTCATCAGTTAGATGTCCAGAACGCCTTTTTACACGACAATCTTCATGAGACAGTCTATATGCATCAGCCCATGGGTTTCCGTGATCATGTTCACCCAGACTACGTCTGTCTTCTAAAAAAAATCATTATACGGCCTCAAACAGGCTCCTCGAGCATGGTACCAACGGTTTGATGACTATGTCTCCACCATAGGCTTTCATCACAGCAAAATCGACCATTCCTTATTCATCTACCGCAAAGGAACGGACATGGCATACATCCTTCTATATGTTGATGACATCATTCTCACCATATCCACTGATGATCTTCGGAAATCCATCATGATGCTCCTTGCTTCAGAATTTTCCATTAAGGATTTGGGTCCTCTTAGCTATTTTCTAGGCATTGCAGTAACCAGACATACAGGTGGTATCTTTCTTTGTCAGAAAAATTATGCAGCAGAGATCATTGATCAGGCCGACATGTCATCTTGCAAATCGTCTGCCACACCTGTTGACACCAAACAAAAACTCAGTGTCTCATTAGGTGTTCCGCTTGAGGACCCCACTCATTATCGGAGCCCTGCAGGTGCTTTGCAGTATCTCACTTTCACTCGACCAAATATTTCATATGATGTCCAGCAGATATGCCTCCACATGCATGCTCCGAAAATAGAACATATGAATGCTCTAAAATGCATTCTGCGTTACCTACAAGGCACTCTACATTTCGGCTTACATATGTACCCTTCATCCATCTCTAGTCTTACTTCCTACACTGATGTGGATTAGGGTGGTTTTCCTGAACAAGGCGCTCAACATCTGGTTATTGTATCTTTCTTGGTGATAATCTTATCTCGTGGTCATCTAAACGACAACCTACTCTCTCCCGTTCTAGTGCTGAAGCTGAATATAGAGGGGTAGCCAACGATGTGTCCGAGTCATGCTGGATTCGAAATCTTCTCTTGGAACTACATTTTTCGATCCCAAAAGCCACGTTGGTGTATTGTGGCAATGTCAGTGCCATATACCTCTCCGGCAACCCCGTTCAACACCAACGGACGAAGCACATCGAGATGGATATTCACTTTGTTCGCGAGAAGGTGGCTCGCGGTCAAGCTTGAGTTCTTCATGTCTCATCACGTCATCAGATTGCTGACATATTTACTAAAGGTCTCCCGCGCATACTTTTTGATGATTTTCGGACCAATTTCAGCGTACGGGAACCTCCCGCTTCCACTGCGGGGGTGTGATAGACCAGAATATTTGTTAGAATATTCTTGTAATAACATCTGTATCTTTTCCATTCATAGAATAGGCAGTACCTTCCTAATCTATTTTAAGCAAATAATTGATGTATAGTTAAGAGGCTTCTATATTGGTCACACATGATCATTGTACTTATATGGATACAGATTAATGAAAACAGCAGAAAAACAATTCCTTTCACATATTATCTTTGCTTAAATTCAAATGTTTCTAAAGTAATAAAGCGAAAGTCAAACTCTCATTGGATTGATGACTTTTCATTAAGATTGTTAAGTAAAGAAAATATTTGAAGCACATTATGAAATTATTTAATCTTGTTGAAACACTATAGTTTCGTCAATTACGTGACTTTGTCAAAAATTTAGCATATGGTATTCTCTTTGCACAATTAAGTTTATAACTATTAAAGTTAGAAACTATTCTTTAATAGAATAATTTCATAAAGTGTGCAATAAAGAAAAGATTGAAGCAAGAGAAAATAAAATAGTGCTCATTCAGTAAATACCTCAAAGGATAAGGGCAAATAAAGAATAATAAGAAAATAAGATTTGAACTGACAAATGTTCAATGGTGTTAAAATATATATTAATTTAAAGGGCACAAATTTGGTAAAGATTGATATTTATTTTAATTTATTTTAGATTGTCATTATAAGTTTAAATTTGCATTTAAAATATAATTTGGTGAATGAATAAAAATTTTTTAATATGATAACTTCTTTTTTTAATGATGTATTCAATTTGTCTTTTAAATTCAAATATTATTCTAGTTAATTCAGTCATGACTCGTGACAATCTAGAGTTGTTGAAAAATTTGAGAAGTATAAACTTTAGTCCCAAGTTAAAAAATATTTTGAGACAAATTTTGTAATGTGTTTTGAGAATATTAAGTTTGGGGGAGAGATATGGTCAAAGAATAAAATTGAGTGGGAAAGAATTGGTTATGACTCAATTCATACCGTTGTTATTCATATATAGCAATTTTGGACCCTCATACGAATTTTATTATTCTTTCTCTCAATTAAATTAAGAAATTAACTCTTGAAAATCAAACTCAACATTCTCAAGAACTAGAGTATGAATTGTCATAAAGAATTGACTAAAAAGAGAAATTCCATTCGGTATGATTGAAATACTCTATTATGATAGTAGTGACACTTGTTACTTGTTATAGTTTTTAGAGTTTCATAAGATGGATATCAAGTCAGTGTTTCTTAATGGTGACATTAAGAAAAACAATATGGTGCAATAAGAGGAAATTTTATGTCAATAGGTAGAAAGTTAATGGTTTGTGAACAGATAAAATCTATTTATGAGTTAATAAAATTGTCTCATTAGTGATACCACAATATTTCATAAGGTAATTGTCTAGTTTGGTTTTGAGATGTCTATTATGAAAAATTTACGATGCCAAAAAAGACCTTTAGCAACGCTGCCTA